>OZ020195.1:75626218-76226218 GCA_963971165.1 Philopedon plagiatum | reverse complement strand
GCGTCTTGTGCCAGTTCGATTCTGTGCATGTGATATCTCAGCCTTAAATGGCCGGTAAGTAACCCTACTAGGACTTTGAGGATGCTACCTGATTAGTTCTAGTAGTTTATTCGCAGTTTGATGTGTCAAAGGATTTTTATTAACGATTTCGAGTGTCTTAGACCTGGTATTTTCGACCAGTATCTTGTCCATTCTCCTCCAGGTCGAAAGCACACGCTTACCCATCGTATAGGAAATGCCTAACACCTGCTCGGTACCCACGAAATCCGACTCCAGTCACCTTTGAGGTGCACCAGCTGGATTTCAGTGCTTTAAGGGCAGCTTGACGGTCAGAAAAGATTTTTTATTGTGTATACTGCCGTTTCGCCAGCATTTTTACACTTTACTCCATGGCATATACGTCTGCCTGGAATATTGTCGCCAATAACCCCAGGCTGTCAGCTCTGATTTTGGACAAAATATATTCCAGCTCCGATACCCTTGCTAGTTTGGGATCCATCGGTGAATAAGCAAATATCTGCCCTAAGTAGGTCAGTTTTATTCCGAACCCAGTCTTCCCTTTCGGGATAGATTACAGTATAGTGCATGTAGCTCAACCTCTAAAGCATGATGTCCGAAGGCAAGTCCAGAATGTTGTGAGCTAGAGTGCTCTTCAGCGGACTTGTCTCACTCATGACATATGCCTGCATGCTATTTATCGCATGAGAGTCTGTATGTAGCCCATCAGCTTGTCTCTCTCTCCTCATATATGTGGAGAGAAAGTAGTTCTAACAGGGTGTATATAGATGCCGTTGGCGTGGTGCGGAGGGCACCTGTAATCACCTGTCATGCTTGTCGCTGTAGAACGGAGAATTTGGCTTGAGCCAGGCGCTGATGGCCCTTCCTTCACCAGACAACAGAGACTTATGCTATCGTTGGTCTTATGGTCATAAAATATAGCCAATACATCCGTTTAGGTGACATGCCCCAGGATTTGCGTCCATGGGGAAAGAGGCGCTTTGCGAATTACTGTTCCCAAATGCGAGTTTTGATTGATCGTTTTGTCCAGAATTACTATTAGATATTTCGCTTCATTGACAAAGGGAATAGTTTTACCTTGTAAGGAAGGAGGTCTTAAGTTTTCCAGCTTCCTTTTTTTTTGGTAAAAAGTGACCGTTTTGTGGGGATTAATAGACATTTCTTCCCTCACACACCATGCATATATGGTGTTTAGCAGTTCCTGAAGAGTGTTTGAGATCAGCTCCTCAGATTTCCCTTTGATTGATATGACTAGATCGTCTGCATATGCCTGCATCTCGACCTCCCACAGGGAGACCATAGCAAGTAGGTCGTCCACCAAGAGCGACCATAGTAAGGGTAACCCTGAGGTGTTTTGCTTTGTACCAACAATTTTCTCTTTAAACGATCTTTACTGATTTGGAAGTCAACCCAATGCTCTAGTGTTACTGACTGCATTGAGTTTTAAGATTTTAAAACGTTTTTCAATTATTGGTAACAGAAAAACATTCTCTTATTCATTTTTATATTGTCTCTTCCTGCTCATCACCATTTACGCGCACTCTGTACTTCGTTACTACTTTCATTCTACAACAAACCGCATAAGAGATTGAACCGGATCTGCTCCGGACGTATATCTCGGGGCTAACTCCGGGAGTTCTTTGAATTTTCGATCGGAATTCGCTACGGGCGACATTTCAGTTATTTTAGGGGGAAATAAGCTTTGTCTCTCCCAAACACAAATTACTATTGTAAATTGTCTGCTCGAATAAAACATAAATTGGTTTTGTTAGATAAGATTGCGTTTATTTTTATTTTGGGATATATGACTTGTCGGCCATATTCGCTCTATATGGCTTTGAACCCGTGTAGTTTACTTTTCCATATATGTAAATATTTATAGTTGTAGGACCAGAAAAACTAAAAAGTTTCGAAATTCAAAATTTTGAGATTGGAAGTTCTATCTGGAATTCACTGCCTCAAGAAGACCTCGATCATTTGCCCAGAAATACGTCCAAACAAATTACTGAGAGTACTAAGCCATTATAAGGGAGAAGGACCCTTTCCGCGTAGCTTACAGGGTCAGTGAGAAGTTTTTTGCTTAAATAATGAGCGTTGGTGGTGTTTTCGTGATTTTAAAATTTCCCATTTACAGATCGCTGGAAAAATCCACTGAAAAAACAGCTTACAGTTAAATCGAGGAACAAGTGCTAAACTTGTTGCCAATACACCTTTTAGAACTGACCTAATTTTTTAAATAACAAAAATTTTAAAAAAAGTCTACCCGAACACAGCCTCAAACCTACGACCTCTGGGTCCACTCGCTGAGACTACCTCTGAACCACGCTGCTAATGTGAGAAAACCCGTGCCGATGCCGTTATATTTGATGACTAACATTGGCATTGCTGAGAGATGGTATTTCTATGTTTAGCCGCTAATTAATAATACATTAATACAATGCAAATACAATGCGCATATTAGGTACCTACTTAGTTTTTCTTTGTCCAATCGAAAGGATTTGAAAGGGTGTATTTCACGGGGCGGTTCGAGTGTATTTCCATAGTGGGAGTGGCGCTGTATTACTGGTGGACCGTCGACAAATGTTGTCTCTTTTTAACTTCCTAAAGCGCGTATGTCTATTTCTTTCTTAGTTTTAATAAATTTATATCGTCCATATAAACCTGTGAGGCCAATGTAAAATACGACCCAGCCCGAAGCAAGCTTTTGTTATGTTCTGACAGCCCACGAATATCGAAGTCTAAGTACTATGTACCGTGGGTGTACTGAGGAAATCCGACTCACATATCCAGAGCTGGAAACATCCGTAGGGACTTCACCAGCCCTTTAAGAGGATGTGTGGGGTGGTACCACCTCGGTCGAGGAAGAAATCATCTACCTCCTTCCAGAAATCCTCTACCACCTTCCTTGGATATCTTTCGACGATGGCTAGGCTTGATTCTTCCTTGGGGAGTTTTCGCATGGAACTTGCACTTTTTTGAAAGAAAAGTTTGGTTTAAAAAATATATTAGGTGGATCATTGAAAATAAATTTAGGCGGGTCATTGACAAAATGACCTTATGGACGGGCCGCGAATGATTGACAGACATTTTTTACATTCGGCAACATCAGATGATAAGCAATGATAAGAGATTGATGTTGATGGGACGGATGTTATTTCAATTCTGATTTGGCCAAAGCTCCAGCGCGCAGCATCGTTGCCAGTTTATTCAGCAGCACTATTTTTATCATAAAAATAAAGAATAACCCATAGCACACCTCTGATGCCACTTTGCAAAAAATGAGAGAGAAGGAAATACTTGCGATCTCTGTCAGTTATGACACTCGTGACTTTTTCTTGCTTGAATCTTACTTTAATGCAAAACATTTTATCTACGACGGCCCAGATACGAAAAAAAAAATATTAAAAATTGAATTTGTACTAAAAAATTCAGATTTAACATTCAAATACCTATGACACCTAATAAATGTATTCTCTTTGTAATTTAAATAATATGTAATAAAATAAAAATGAGTTATGTAAAAAGCTCATTACATCACTAGTGATATGATGTGAACTGATTACAAGACTAAAACAGCCCTTAATGAACGACGTAAGTATTTATTCATAAGATCGTTGATTAATATCACAGTAACTATCAATTAGTAATCATATTATATTTTATTTAACTACTAATCTCTTGTTTGAAAAATATGTTTCACAAAGATTTTTATTCTTGGTTATGCTACATAAAGCAAACAGATGCTAAAATATTCATAGAGCTACACGTCAGAGCCGTCTATCGACCCGGAGTTCCCTCTTGCATCCCCTGCCCCTGTTTGCAAGTCGCACCTATAATACATTCAGGTGAACCGTAGTTAGTCCGGTTGCAGATGTAGTATTAATGATATGTACAGCCGGGAGATAAATTATTCGTCCACTTATACAAGTTTTAAAAAATTGGGATAAAATTAAAACTACTTAAGTTTATTTGCTTTTCATTACAAAAATAAAAACATCTATTCATGTACCAAAAACTGTAATATAAAGTCCAACCTAGACAATGCCTTTCAAAAATATAATTAATAATAAAACATAATTTCTTAAAAACCAAGGTACAAAAATTATTCGTCCACCAACATTGTTTCTCGAAATTCGTCCAAACATGTCAAAACTAATAACGTGTGGGATACCCTTTTGAATTTATAATTTGTTGTAACCTGTTAGGCATTGACTCTACCAGTTTTATATCAAAACCTACTTCAATTTTTGACCATTCTTCTTGACATCTTGCTTTTAACGCCTCTTTGTTGGAAATTCTATGTTCGTTCACCCTTTCTATGGGTTCCCACCATAGATGTTCGTTCGGGTTAACGTCTAGGGATTGCGGTAGCGTTTCCAACACTCTTGGTGCGCTATCCAGTATCCACTCTTTAACAACCCGCGCTGTATGCTTTGGGTGTTTGTCTTGCTGAACTAAGAAGTTGTCTCCAATTCACATTTTCTCCGCGCTTTGTCTTAAATTCTTTTTTAAAATGTCCATGTAAACGAACCGATCCTTAATTTCGTCAATAAAGTGGAGGTGGCCCACTCTATGCCATGACATACACCCCCAGATTAGAACGGAACCCCCTCCGTGCTTTACCGTTGGAATTAAATTTTTAGGTTTGTAGGCTTCCCCGCGCTTTCTGTACACCAAAACCTTTTTTTACTTTACCAAATAACTCAATTTTTATTTCGTCAGTATATATGATGTTTCTACAGTACTCAGTACTTTTGTCAAAATGACTCTGAGCAAACTCGAGATGCTTCTTCTTATTTTTCTTATTTACTAATGGTATCTCTCGACCAACTTGTGCCTGTATACCCTGGCTTTTTTAAAATTTTCTTGTTATTGTTACATGGATAACCTTTTTGTAATCTCTGGCTTAACTTTTCGCTGTATCTGTCGCAGTAGTTCGCGGATTTTCACCAACTTTTCTTAGTATTTCTTGTTTCTCTCGAAAAGTCAGTACTTGTTCTTCCTCTCCCTGACAAGGTTTTTGTTGTTTGGATTGATTAATATTTTTTGATAATATCTTCAACTGTTAACCGGCTTATTCCAACAATTCTTCTTATGTTTCTTTGAGATCTTCCTTGTTGATAGAATTTTATTATCAAATGCCTGATTTCTTAAGACACTTCTGATGATTTGCGACAAATTTTGAAAATTTTCTGTATTCTCTATACCACGGAGTCTCAAACTGCTATTAAAAATCGGGAAAAGAGATATCTGTTAACTTATTTTTAAAATTTTACTAAATTTAATATAGAAGTTTCATCTATATCTTTGAAAAATTACAAGTGGACGAATAATAAATCTCCCGACTCTATGTATTTTTTATGGCATAAATCGTTTAAGGTAAAAACCCAAACCCAAAAATATTATTTTGAAGAAAATTACAAGGATAATTAAACTAAAATTTTTTTTTACTTCTTGATATAATTTATAACAATGATTTAGCCAGCTGCAATCAGCTAATTTGTAACGGGGAAGATTAAAAAATTAACAAAGATGCCAAATAACACGATTATAAAGATAAAGACAAAACGAAAACCTTCCCCGTTATAGTAGTCAGCAAATCGGCTGAGGAGAACGACACGTTCTTAGTTTGAGTCGTCAATACTATAGTTTAATTTTTTTTAAGCATGGATACAGATTGGCTCACTTTTGGAGCATCCTCTTCTAGCTGATTCAAAAATTTATACTGCACAAAAAAATATAATCCAATACTCCATCTACGTCCTACTGTATGAGGCCATATTCCACACAACGGAATCATTATTACTAAATCCCTTTTTTTACTAGGCCGGAAATAGATGGTTCGCACTCCGTACTAATATCGATCCAATACCTGACCCTGGAAAATTTCCCAACGGATTTTCACATTGATTGTGTTATTTTTAGGCTTAAAATAAGTTCCTAACTTGTTTAAGCTTTTGATTGTGTAGTAATGATTTAAATATTTAAGCTCGTGGTCTCGTGAAAAGAAACAGTATTTTTTTTTTGTGAAAAGAAATTAGGGGAGGTTCGTCTTTGCCAGCACTGAAAAACAGGCAGTATTTTGGAATTTTTAGGAAATGAACAATATATAAGACCGTCAGCGCAAAAGTGGCCTAACCCTAGTAATCTTATGAAAATAATGGACAATTATTTAAAATTCAAATTAATATCGTCAGAGCAAATAGTCATTTTTAGCTCCATCTCTTACAGCGGGTTGCACAAAACTTTTAATCAAGTAGTAAATTTATTTGACGCTTAAAGTCACCTTTGGCAATGAGGTTAACATGAGTGCTGTCACTTGCCAATTCGGAAGAGAGCTAGAGGAGGATACAAGGAATTTTTAGAGCCTTGACCATTTTGAAATAAATATGGTCGCATAATAATATTAAAGCACCATACGAACCTGAGTCCGACCCGATTATTATGTCATGTAGTATTGCAATTCGGTCTCTACATATAAATATATTTTTAACAACTAGTGATACTAGTATTTTTCACTTAATTCATCCTTTTTAGTTATTTTTTGTTTGACGCAAATTCAATGTGTACCCGATAATAAATTAACCAAATAATTTTTTAGCCAAAAACCAAGAGAGTGCTATATACTCTAATAATATAATGTAATATACTTCAGTCAGAAGGAAATTGAAGATGACAGATGACATACCAAAATATATATTTTTCTTTAGCTTCCTAAACTTCAGAACGAAAGAAAGGAAGGAATATAATAATACAGTGGGTACATAATTTTTTTTTAATGTTCAAGCGATTTTAATTTTTTTTAAGCGACTAGGCGGTCCTTCTAGAATTTATCCTATGATATATAATATTATAATAACCTTTACTGTACAGGGGGGGGGGGGTGCAAAAAGAATTAGTATAGTTTCCACATCTGTAGAAAAATGTCCAAACCTTTATACCTATTCTACAATAATTAGCGATGGACGTGATATATGTTGTATCTACGGCTTATCTCTTTGAAACGAGCCAGGTGACGATCGAAATGGGAACAAGGAAACAATTTTTTCGTGTGAAGAAATCAGTGGCGTGCCCGAAGGGCTCGCCACCAATCACCATTCAACTCGGTCATCGTACGAAGATACACTTAAAATGGACTTCAGGCAAATCTTATATATTTGTATTTATGTGCAGTACCGTAGCTAGGGCGCGACAAAAATGGCATTTGCCACAGGTGCAAGAAATTCGAGGTGCCAAATTTTGCCTCTGGCACATCTTCTCAAGTAGCTTCTCAGCTAGGGCAAGGCGCTAAGGTAAAATTCGCCACAGGCGCCAGTAAGTTTAGCTACGGTACTATTTTTATGTGTGGGTGTTTGTATGTATATATGTATAGCGATAGAGTTACGAAGGGCGGTTTATAGAGCCCCCTCGGGGGGCGATTAGGCGGTCTACCCAATTTTGTACAGGGAGAGGCAAATAGTATTAGTATAGTTTCCACATCTGTAGCAAAATGTCCAAACCTTTATACCTATTCTACAATAATTAGCGATGGACGTGATATATGTTGTATCTACGACCTTTAAAAAAAGTTATACTGTTATTTATTGACAGCCGTTTTAACAATAAATAATAAACAATAAACACAATATATTTCCATATGACTTAACTTAAGTGTTGGAATTGTCACAAAAAAATCTAAATACTAGTATTATATCCAGAATATCGGGTTTACAATTTACTGCATATATGCATGTAGTACATACGCACAGGCCCCAAAAATTTTTCTTAACAAAACTAAACAAATATAATGTTATGCCCTATAAGCAAAATATTCGTCAACACTATAAATACACATTTCACATAAGAACGCTTTTAAAGAACTCTTAAACGTTGACTCTTTTTCAATATTTCGTATATTTTGGGGTAAATGATTATATAATTTTATAGAGGATATATAGGGACCCTACAGTAGCCTGTTTCGTACGGCAAAATGGGACATATAAATTTTTCGTAATAAGTTCTATTACGCCACTAGTAATTTAATGGACTTCTTCTTGTGGTGTAATGAACTTATTGCATAAGTTATTTTAAAAATCTGCAAACAAGGAGAAGAAATAAAATGTAATAACTTTTACAAAGTGTAAGATTTTTTTGTAAGAAATCTATTTTAGTTAGTTATTTTATCCCAGCGGCCGCAAATTAAATATTCGTTACACATAGGGTAAACCCTATTATAGCAATCGCATGGCAATGCTGCCAATTCGTATTGAGGGTGAAGCTTCTACTTCACTAGTAATATAAATAACAACTACTTATTTATATCAAAATTCACAGCACAAGCCTTATTTTAGATAAATATATGCAGCCCAGGCTTCGAACCATTTAATATTTAAAATCTTCTCTTAAGTTTAGAACTTTCCACGATTTCGAAAATTTTCACGTCTTAGAAGCTTGGTTTATTTATAAGGTTTTAAAAATTCATGTCTTAAATAAACCCTTTTAAGATTTTATTGCTTTTTATTAGTAATTAGAGTTGTAGCATTGTAAAAAAATTTATAGGCGGGAACACACACTCTAATGATTATTGTTTCTGTTAAGTAAGGTTCATCATATTGCGAAATCTTGATCTGGCAGTAAAATACAAAATCTGTGTGACAAACCTACAAAAAATTTTCGAAAACCAATATTTTGGAAACATTTTACTCATTAAATGAGTGTTTTGAAGATACTTTGTCATAATTATTTAATTAAATCATTTTATACTACTTGTAATGAGATTTACAGTATTATCGCTTTATATACCTGTTTTATATATTTAGTTTTTAGCTTTGGCTACAAACATCTAAGTCTTTTTGACAATAAAGCATATTTTGATTTGATTTGATTTGATTTTGATAAGGTACCATCTTTTACAAAAAAAATAGAAGATCAGGTTTCTCTCTCCTATTCTATAACAGAAAGGCATAATTGAAGTTTACGTTTAGCTCAGTCAAATGTGACATGATTGGTTCTGATTCATTAACCTGAGAGAAAATTGCTTTATCAAGGAGTATTTTCGTTGTTAATAAATAACAGTAATTGACAACACAAAAATTCAAATATTTTTTTAACAAATAACTAATTTTAATTGCAAAGTACAATAACGTAAGAAAGGGTCGTCCAGAATTGAAGAGTGATCGGATATGAAATTTGCCAAAATAACTTTGTGGTCAAGGACTCATCTGTACCTTTGAATTTTTTAAAAAAGTGTTTTAAAATACATGTTTTTTAAATAACATATTACCAAAAATAATAATAAAAAAATTACTGTTTTTATTTAAAATATAAAAAATATTTTCGGAACGTTTTGATTCTTCTAGTTTACCTGGAAAAGTACAAAGTAAGGTATGACACCAAATGAAACGTTGACAACTAATAATTGTTTTATTTGTAAATGCTGACAGTTGTGTTTTCTTTTTATTAAATATGGTGCCTAAACTTACCACGGAGGAAAAAATTGAAATAATATTAATTGTTGGGGACCACTATAAGACCTACAGAGAGGCTGCGCAATTTTTTAATGAAAATCATCCCAGTAAAATAATAAGCCATGTGAATGTTGGAGATATTGTTAATAAATTTACAAGTACCGGATCTGTAAGCAATACATATTCCAGCAAGCACCAGGTTTGGCGGACGCACGAAGATTCCCAGTTAGGGGTTTTGGAAGCTATCGTGGAAAATTCAAAAATCTTATAGAGAAATATGTTACAAACTGTTTCACGACCTGTTACAGAATCCACTGCCCAAGTTATTTTAGATAGACATCATTTTCACCCATACAAACCAAAATTTCTTCACAAACTGCTCCTAGAGATTTTGATTCACGATTTTTGTTTTGCTCCTGGATTCAAAGTGAGGTAGATGACCCGTTTTATGCAAGAAAAATATTATTTTCAGATGAGGCCACCTTCGCCTCAAATGGAGTTGAGTGTTTCTAAAACTGTAGGTGGTGGAGGGATGATACAAATTTTTGATTTGAGTGTTATTTTCTCAACAAGCAGAACTTTTTATAAAGAATAACTTTAATCCGTAAAGCCAAAAATAAAAAAGTTTCCCATTTGTTAAGATGTTTTCTGGACACGCTGTATTGTGAGTGTTCGACTTACAGACATTCGCGAAACTTGGTATCTTAGGGTTAAATTGCGCAATACCTTGCCCATCTTGATTTTTGCATTTTCAACCAATCCTCTTTCATTAGCACAACACAAATCTCTTGGTCTTCCACTTTTTGATAAATTTATGCATGGTATGCCTTCTTCACATTCTTTAATTGTCTGGTAAATTGTTAAAACCGAAATATTTTGATCTATAAATTTTAACCATATTACACTTAGCTACTTGTCCAACTAAATGATAAATACTTTTACTAATATTAAGCTTACACGACATCCTAATTACACGTACCTACTGGTCAAAAGCGACATTTATTAATCAACGTTGGTTTATTTGCTAAATTTTGTCACCAATGGCAACTTGTACAAACGCTGTTTGCTATAAATATCACAACTAAATTTACTAAAAATTTTCCAAAAACTTTTGGGACAGTACATACGTTATTATAAACTTAATACCTATCGAAAGTAATTAGATAATTCTACTTTACTTATTACTAGATTTTATGTTTCAGGAAAATGTCAAGCTGATTTTAAAAATCTTCACGTTTCAGCAGCGTTTAAAAATTCATGTCTTGGATTGGGGTTTTCGAGGCAAAATTGATACCATTATTTTTCTTTATCTAAAGATAATCCCTGCGAACCGTACTGCGGCATATTTTTTTCTACTTAGGAAATACATCATTCTCCGAAAGACGCATGCTGAAATAAAAGCTTAGGTATGCTGAAAGATATGGCATTGCATGCAAAACACGAAAAAACACATAATTCTAAAGGTATAAACAGACGGGTTTATGAAAACACGTTGTTGTGATGAATTTAAAATGAAAAATTTAAGACGAAATATCGGTAAGGAAAAAATGAGAAAATCCTGATTTTTGCAAAATACACATATGTCCAGAAGTTTGGAATATTATAATATAAAGTATATGAAGAAACGAAAACACGTTTTGGCATCGTTTTTTATTAAGAATAACGAAGAAATTAATTAACTGTAAAAAAAGATTATTCGAATTTAACACATTCTTGTGGCTTCAGTGGTTAAGTATTGAAGTATTATAACTCTTGCTCTACTGCAACAGGACATTAGACAGAGTGGAATAGCTGAAATTATTGGTGTTACCCAGGGAGGTGTGTCAAAAAATCCAAAAAAGTTTCAGGAGACACACGATGTTAAGGATTGTCCAAGAACTGGCAGAAGAAAAGTTACAACTGCAGCAAAGATCGACAAGCCTCCATAACTACCCGAAGAAATTCAACGATCGCAACAACTGCATTGGCAAGGGAGCTTGCGACTTAGGGCTACCAATTTACGTCATAAGAATCGCGCGTTTCTCAATTAACACTTGTGCAGAAAAACACAAGGTTGCAATGGGCATAAGAAATGATGGCTATAGGTCCAAACTGAGATAATGTCATGTTCTCTGATGAAACTAAAATTGGACTGGTATCCGATTCACGGCGTACGCTAGTTTGGAGAGCTCCAGGCGTCACGCTAGATTAGTTGCAGCTCAACCTCGTGTTCCGTTTCAAGGAGGGAGTGTCGTGTTTTGGGGTGGCATAATGAAAGTTTCACGAACTCCCATAATAGTTTTGGAGTGAACAATAACAGGGGCTTTATACACTAATGAGGTGCTAAATCCTGGTGTACGTCTTTTTCGAGGTGCCGTTGGCCAAGAATATATATTTATGGATGATAATGCATCCAATCATCGAACAGCAGCTGTCCAAAATTTTTGCGTAGAAGAAGGAATAACGCTATTAATATGGCCTCCAAATCCTCCGGATATGAATGTAATAGAGCATGCTTGGGATACACTAAAATCGCATATAAAAAGGTTGCTTTGATTTGGCTACTTAAAGTAAAGTAATAGTATTATACTTATTAGGGCCAGCTGAGATCGTAGGAATTTTTTTTATAATACCTCAAACAATATTTGCGAAAGTGCTAAATTTACGGAGCTAAACCTGTAAATAAAGTTAGTGCAGTAGGAGCGTATTTACCGCAGAACGTTCACACATATTGGACCGTACTTTACAGTTTAGTATATATTATACAGTGCTTTTTTTAACTCGGGGACATGGGATTTGTGTAGTATATTTTTGTCCCATATTAACTTTTGTTCTACTCGGAACTAAAAGACGCAATTTGTAACAGAGGTTATCTAAATCCTTAGAAGACGTCACGTGACTTGCTTTTTACCAGTAAGGCTACCAAACATGTGGCTTCTTTTTTTTTAACCTCTGTATGTCAGGTATTTGATTTTGACCGTTCCGTGCATTGTTTAAATTAATGTGTAACTATGTAATAATAACAACGAACGTGTTTAAATCTTCAATAAATTTTTATTCTTAAAACATGAGTAAGAGTGGTATAAACTAAGTAAAGTTTATTCCAACCATCCGATGAAGACACTGTGTGCCGAAATAATTGTCATGTTTTAAGAATAAAATGTAGTGAAGATTTAATCACGTTTGTTGTTATTATTACGTAGTTTTATAATGGATATTCATCAAGTAAAGGCTACATCAATAATTGAATGGGTAACTATAATTATTTATCATCAAAAAATAATATATTTGTCTGAAATTGGTAAGGAATTGCTGGAAAACAAACCATTCAACGCGGATTGAAGACCCCAAAATATGTAACTGCTGAAATTTTTCCCAAAATTTTTAGTAGAACAAAAGTTAACATGGGGTGAATCAATTACAATGCAAATCCCTTGTCCCGAATTAAAAAATGCACTGTATAGCAGGCGCGGCCCGTGAAATTTTAACGTTGTATATCTCTCTTGCTACTTATGGAACCCATACCAAGTTCAGGTGTTTTAATAGTGAGCCTACTAGGAATGGTTTGGTAAAGGAAAAAACATTTTGTAATTTGCGAAAAAAAGTTGAATTTTTGAATTGACCCACCTGGGAAAAAATTAATACGCTTGGGTATTTTATCTATTATTTTTTCTAAATAAGTTTTACATCATTTTGTTGACAATTTTTAAATTTTAAGAGAAAAAAATGTGTTAGTAGAGAGTTATAGTCATCTGAATTTTTTAAAACCTGAAATATAATTTTATAAAAAATTCAAATGACTATAACTTTCTACTAACACACTTTTTTCTCTTAAAATTTAAGAATTCTCGACAAAATGATGTAACATTTGTTTAGAAAGAATAATAAATAAAATACCTAAGCGTGTTAATTTTTTCCCCGGTGGGTCAGTTCAAGAATTCAACATTTGTTTCTTCACTAAAACATTCCTAGTAGACTCACCATTAAAAAACCTGAACTTGGCATGGGTCCCATAAGTAGCAGCAGAGATATACAACTTTAAAATTTCAGGGGCCGCGCCTGCTTTACACTCGATTTTTTACTGTGTAAAAATATGCGAGAACTTGATCCTTGGTCCCTTTTTGCCCTTGAACACATTGATATCACGAGAAAACCTTTCAAGGTTCTTTACTGATTCCAAGAACCGTAAGAAGAAGGCAAATCCATTTAAAATGTATTCTAAAACTCGTCCATCTTAGTGTCATGGCGCCTAGTTTAATTTGAAAAATAATACCGATAAATAATGGACTATACTAATAGGTATCTGCTTTAATCACTTTACCATTACACAAGACTTTATAAGGAATAGTTTCGCCATACTAATTTAAAATCTGAGCTCATCAATAATGAATATAAGTTGTGTTCTTATCCTTGCCGTACGGAACTGCAATAGTTCTTTTAATATAATTACCAAGACCTTTACCGTCTATCATAAACTGGAGTAGATGACTTAACTGACCTAAAAAGAACTGTGTTACTTATAAATTGCTTAATTGAGAATACATCCTTCTTCTAATAGGTAGCTTTAGTGGTAGGTCTTAATGATCCTTTATTTGGGATTAGTACAGAGTGTCTCAATAAAATCACACGTTTAGTTTAAAGATTAAATAGCGCTTATACAGCGTGTCTCACGAAGTTCTTGCCATATGGGAAAATTTTTTATTGAAAATTTAAAATAAAACCCTTTGATGTAAAAAAGTTCTGCATAATAATAAACTAAGAATCACTATGAAAAAATCTAAAAAGAAACATGGTATATAGGGTAGCGACAAAAACGTAAAATGTACCCAAGAATAAAGTACCCTTATTTAGCAAGATACAAAAGATATCTTATTTTAAAAAAATTATGTGAAATCATTTTTCCCTCTAAATACGAAATCACAGTCGCCTATAAAAAAGCGTTACATTTTTGCTTTAAACCAATGTTAGTGGTTAATAAAAAGTTATTATCTTTCACACAGGTAAATATGCTAAGAATGACTTTGACATTGACATTCTTTGCAGTAGAATTATATTAATTCAGTTTATCAATTTTCACATAATATTTTCCTTAATTTTGCCCCCAAAACAGAACAAAAAATTGAAACTGCTTTAATTGTTGGCGACAACTACCAATGTTATAGGGAAGTCACTGAGATTTTCCATAAAAGGCATCCCGAAATAGCTGTATCCAATCAAAGTGTTGGGCCAAAATGACAAAATTTAGAATTAGAGGGAGTGTGCAAAACCGCTTCAATAAAAAAAAATCAAGTTCGGGTCAAAGATGATGAGGCTATTCACCTACAAATTATCCAAGCCGTTATTGAAAGTCCCAAGACTTCGTTGAGAAATTTGGAAAAAGTACTTCCGAAAAATAATAGACAATCTGTTTGTAAATCCGCTGGTGGTAGAGTTCTTACAGCAAATCAATTTCATCCGTACAAACCTACCTTTGTCCATACGTTGAAACCTGGAGACTTTAATATATGGTTTGAGTTTTCGACTTGGTATCAAGGTATGCATCAAGATAACCCGTCTTTTTGCAAAAAAACATATTTTCTGATGAAGCATGTTTTACATCAAATGGAGTAGTTAGCTCCCAAAATTGTCGTTGGTGGAGTACAGCTAATCCAGGATTTGTTATCCAGTATCGAGATCAGTATTATTTTAAGACAAATGTATGGTGCGGTATTTTAGATACCCAACCGAAAGGCCAATTTTTCTTCCGAGGCAATATAACGTGGGATATTTACCTTCAATTTTTGAGAAATCAGCTGTTTGGCTTTGTTAAAGGCCTTCCACTTAACATTACAAGTAAGTTATGGTATCAGCATGATGGTGCGCTATGCCATAGTTCCTGAGCTGTTACCGAGTTTCTTCAGGAAATGTTCCAGGGGCGTTGGATAGGAACATTTTCAGAAAATAATTGGCCGGCGAGGTCGCCGGATCTGAACACCCTCGATTACTTTCTTTGAGGATAATAATAGACGCTCTGTTTGTAAATCCACTGGTGGAAGAGTTCGTAAAGCAAATCATTTTCATCCATACAAATCTACCTTTGTCCACACGTTGAAACCTGGAGACTTTAATATATGGTTTGATTTTTCGGCTTGGTATCAAGGTATGCATGAAGATGACCCGTCTTTTTGCAAAAAAAAAACATATTTTCTGATAAGGCATGTTTTACATCAAATGGAGTAGTTAGCTCCCAAAATTGTCGTTGGTGGAGTACAACTAATCCAGGATTTGGTATCCAGTATCGAGATCAGTATTATTTTAAGACAAATGTATGGTGCGGTATTTTAGATAACCAACCGATAGGCCAGTTTTTCTTCCGAGGCAATATAACGTCGGATATTTATCTTCAGTTTTTGAGAAATCAGGTGTTTGGCTTTGTTAAAGACCTTCCACTTTACATTATAAATAATTTATGATATCAGGATGATGGTGTACTATGCCATAGTTCCTGAGCTATTAACGAGTTTCCTCAGGAAATGTTTCAGGGGCGTGGGATAGGAAGATTTTCAGACAATCATTGGCCGGCGAGGTCGCCGGATCTGAACCCACTCGATTACTTTCTTTGGGGATATTTAAAGGAAAAAAGTATATTTTCACCGACCTTTTAAAAATATCGACAGCTTGGAAAGAGTAATAACTAATAACCCGATGTGCTGTAGAAATTCCTCAAGTTGTTTTGAGAAAAGCTGTTTTAAAATTCTCTCAGTTAATAATAAAATGCGTCGAAAAGGAAGGTGGCTATACTGAAGTTTGAATTTTGTAAATTTATTCTTTCTTATTAATTGACATAATTTGTTTGGGTTTGCTGGGACATGCTGTATTTCAGAACTAGCTACACGCAGAAAAAAGAATTATATAGTCAAGAATGAAACCCTACTTAAGTATATCGCGTACTTAGATATCGGCAAAATATGGTAAAAATGAAGAATTAAATTTGCTTGTGATAATTTGTTGACCTCAGACTATGGATTTCTTTAGATACTAAAGTAGGAATTTAGTTATTTTATCACTATAATTCCTGTTTTGGTTAAAATGCTCATTAAAATAATTTACTTACAACTCCTCTTCTTCAACTTCGCAATGCTTATTCTCTGACCCCGATCAACTTTTCTAAATTTATCCGAACACGCACAAAAAACCCTTCCATTCTTATAACACTTTCTTAGCTTAAAAGGAGCCCATAAATTATCCAAACCTCCCCTATTCCCCAAGCATCCCCAAAAGGAACCGCCTACGAGTTTGATGCTTAACCAATAAAACGACAGCGTCTCGGCGCCGCTACGTTGGAGCGTCGCCGCCCCAAAATCGACTTCTTGTTGACCTGGACGTTCATTTCGACGTCTCACCTGGAGGACGCCGCGTCGCGTCGTATAGAACGACCGACACATATAAGGTGTACCTGGGGGTCGTAACCGTGGCTTTGAACGGGAATAGGTCCGCTGAAGGACCTACGCAAAGGTCCTTCCACTTTTTCCGCGGAAGAGGGGTTAGTGTTAACAATATTCGGGGGTTTTTTAGTAGCCGGATCGGATCTGCCCTTCCCGATACAGGTAAGTTAAATATTATACTGCTGGTTAGAGAACGCTCTGGAACTTTTGTAACTTGTACAGAATGGTCCAATTTATTAAGGGTGTAACCTGGCTTTAATAAAATCTATTCAATTTCACTACCTCCTCTACTTCCAAAAGTTTTTATTAAACACAAATGACTGGCATAAATTACATGAAAATTAAAAAATAAAATGCGCTTTGAAATTCTCAACATCAACACCTCAGAAAGCTGGTTATCAACAAAGTGAATTTTGGCGTGCGCATTGTTTAATAATTTGGTCAGTTCTTTAGGTTTAAAAGTACATAAATTTTGTTGAAAAATATACTTGAAAACGTTTCCCTCAATACCTATATCAACACATTTAATGATAATCCACGGACACTTAAAAATTTACATAGACCCGATTTTATACTGTCCTAATAACTTAGAATATTTAAGATTCCTTTGCATTCACCCTAAGCTATGTAAATAATTAATATAAATAAAATAATGTAGCAGATTCAGTAGTTGCACCTGAATTTTCAATATAGCTAAAAATGCTATGCAAAAAAAAATTCCTATAATTTAATTTTAATTACACAGTTCTTTAATATTCCTCTTTTTTATTTTTTGAACCATTTGTAACTCAGTTAACTTTATTGATTATATGTACTAGCTAGTGCCCGCGGCTTCGTCCGCGGTATAACAATTTTACTCGATTACAAACTGAACCTCCATTTCATGATTTATTAAAAACTATAAAACACGTGTTTAAACATTTATTTTTTAGAGTACTTCTATAAAGTTTCGATTTAATGGGACCATCTAAAATTGTTTCTCCATACAAAGTTTGAACCCCTGTTTCACCCCCTTAGGGGTTGAATTTTGAAAAACCCTTCCTTAGTGCATGCCTACGTTATATAAGAAACCTCTGTGCAAAGTTTCAAGTTTCTAGACCTATCGGTGTTATATATTAAATTTGGAAAATGCACACTATTTTTTGCAGTAACAATAGACGATGTTTTTTATTTCCCACACTCTATAAAAATTTAAAAGTTGATTTTCCACGTAAAATATTCAGCTCTGTAGAAAACATTATATCTTTAAGCTAATATTATTATTATAAGTTAAAGGCACAGGCCCACAGAAAAAATAAGTTTCATGATCGGTAGACTAAATCCCCCTATCCTCATGTATTTTTAGCTGCTGAACACAAATTTGACATCAGAATTTTATTACTCCATCAGGTTATGAATTTTTTCCAACCTCAAAAAATAGATAACAACAGCGAAAAATGGTGCTTCATACTGATGCTATATAACTCAAACCTAACTCGCTGACATCATGAGAAATAGTGCACGAGTGATAAATTTAGAAGACGACAAATTAATGAAAATCAATACTCAAGTATGTGGTTTTAAGCGAATATAGGTTAGGATGCCAACCTAACTTTGAAAAAACTTGCGTGAATGCATTCAAAACGAACAAATTGTATAAAAGTAAGGAAATACAAAGTTTCTGATATTTTATAAAAGAAATTCAACAACAGAATTGACAAATCGAATGATGACCAAGTTCTAACTTTAAAAAAACCACAGTAGTCGAAATTCTGTATACATAGAGTCATCTGAACGCTCGATGACTGTGTGAAATTAGAGGAAACGCAATATAAGAAAAAACCTGTGAATTTGAATGCTCAAGGATACAATGTATTTAGGGTATGAATGAGAATTTCAACCTAACCTTAAAAACACTCAGTTCGTTTGTCCTAGAGAATCGTCTTATGTACGTTCTAACACAACGTACCTGTAACGTTACAAATTAAATGTCTTTGGAACGTCCTCGGTGGGTATTGCACGTTCGGACCTAGTTAGGACCTAAAAAGTACGTTCACAGAACGTACTGTGTTATTAGGGAATCTAAGTAACCGCGGGACAGCGAGTCCCACGCGCCCTAAATCGCGGACAGGCGATTGAAGGAGTCTAGTTAGAGCATATGGAGTTTAGGTTCATGGGATATAAGGCTTACTGCCCTTGTTTTGAATGAGCCAATGCGATTTTTTGAGGTTAGGTTGAAGTTCTCATCCATACCGAAAGCATTGTATCCTTGAGCATTCAAATACACAGGTTTATTTATTTTATTGCGTTTTCTATCATTTCACGGAGTCATCGAGCACGAGTCTATGTAGGTATACAGAATTTCGACTACTGTGATTTTTTTGATGTTAGACCGTAATCATCACTGGACTTATCTATTCTGTTGTTGAATTATTTTTATAAACGTACCAGAAACTTTCCATTTCCTAACTTTTATACAATTTGTACGTTTTGAACGCTAGTCATGAAAGGGCTCTGCTGCAGAGTCTCTGCACAAAGTATTACTGGGATGTCTTTTCAAACGACAAAATCTACATTTTTTCAAAAAGCCACTAGGATCTCTTTTAAGAATTTTCTTATTTCGATTATTCCAGTTTCTTGTTGGAACCTTACTCCTACTTGTTCATCTCTATTAAAGTTCATGTACTCTCTTTCTACCTATTGATCTTTAGGCATCTAAGAATCTCCTCAAGCTCTCCACTAAAATATCATCCGCAAACATCATTCATACTACACCATTGGCTTTATCTTTTACCTCGTGGGTTATGGCATCCATAAATATATCCATAAATGGTTAGATCCATACGAGCTCAAAGTCGAACTCTGGTGCGAACCAACTATAATTGAAAATTGCGATGTCACTGACAATATATCTCAGCTCCAGCATATATATCCTAGAGAATTCTTACATACTTTTGTGGCACTCAACAAACCTAAGCTTCCTCTACCTCTGAAGAAGGACCTAAATCGGCAGACGATTCTGTTCAATGTCTATGGAAATGTGCCCTGGTGGTTCTCGTATGATTTCAGAGGTTAAGCCTAGCGCAGGAGTTTTCCCTAAGAGAACTGGCATCAGACAGCAGACAACAGCCCTTCTAGAAGTGCATGGCATTCTGAAATGTTGTAATATCTGTTTGGCCATCACCTGCAGAACTCTTGATATTTAAATAAATTCAAACAACAAAGCTGCAATACCTGCATTGAAGTTAAATATTGTTACGTCTAGAATCATGTCAGCCTTGAGGGCTAGCAAAAAAGACAACCATAAAACTTATCCCCAGTCGCACATGGGATTCAAGCGAACAATTAGGTAAGAATGAGATCGGTAAAAGATCCTACCGTCATCTCAAGAGCTGTGGGAATTAAAATACCCTCGTATATTAGTTTTCAGAATGCTAAAAGGGGACTCCAGGGATGAGGCAATGCAAGGAGCATGTAGTCGGTCCGAACGTGCACCGGAGCTTCTCTTATTCAGTGAAAAAGATCTACTGGTCTATTGACAGAACCTTAGACATCTTCGTAGAATCAGGATCGGCGACGATTCCGAGCGCAGGTGGTATCCAAAGGAGGATGATACCGCCTTCCATATTTTTAGCGAGTGCTTAGCACCCACAATGCTAAAAAGGACTTTTTCGGAAACAATGTTAATATCTGGGGCATTAGGCAGATTCAACAACCAAGGCTAATCAAATTCACAGAGGCGATCAGCCTCGAATGAACTTGTTTAGATGATGATCACCATTATTTAAATCATTCATTCATTCAAGAATTTAATTTTTATAGCCATTATACATATAATAAAGGGTGTCCAGAAAGTCTTAGTATTGGCAAATATCTTTGCTTTTAGTAAAGATATAGACACCAAATTTTAATGTGTCTTATTGGTTAATAAATATACGTTTTATGTAATTTACCGTTTTCAACCGCTAGGGAGTTAATGTCAAAAATTTTAAATGCATATGCCGTGTGGTACCTCATTTTACAGGTCTTCAAAAAATAAACATTTGACCGCAAACTAGAGGTCCGTATCTTAATTCGTTTTTAAATAGCAAGCCTACAAAAATAAAAAATCGTGAAAAAAATACCTTTATTTCTCTTATTACTTTAAAAGTTGTTTAAAATGACCACCATGAACTTCTTGGCAGAAATAAAGTCGATTTTGGAACTCACTTCTCACATTTTCGAGAGTGGCAGGTGTTACTCCTTGTTCCAAAATTGTCTTTATTACTGCCAAGAAGTTCACAGTGGTCATTTTAAACAACATTTAAAGTTATATGAAAAATAAAGGTGCTTACATTTTTCAATTTTTTTACGATTTTTAATTTTTATAGGCTACCCATTTAATAACGAATTAAGATGCGGACCTCGGGTTTAAGGTAGAATGTTTTTTAAGATCTCTAAAATGACGATCACAAGGCATAGGGTGCATTTAAAATTTTTGACCTCAACCCCATAACGTCACCCCTCAAGGGGCTTAAAAAAGTTAAATTACATAAAAATTAGATTTATTAAGCAATAAGATTCACATAAAATTTTGCTTCTGTATCTTAATTAATAGCAAAGATATTTGCCCATTGTCCATACTAAGACTTTTAGGACACCCTGTATCTATGACTGTTGTATTTATTCATTTATTTTGGTTTTTATTACTAAAATAAAAAAAAATTGCTTACTACAAATTTTCACACAAAATTTAAAACATTCAAAATGTATTCCTATTGGTTGCGATGTCACATAATATGTAAATAAAAGTGCTATTGTGGCTAGTGTATTGTAAATTAGAGTGTTAATTTATTTTCTTGATTATTTTCCGAATATATGGAGATTTTGTGGATAAGAAACATCACATTTGATTAAAAAAAATGGACAATGTGATAATTTGTTGACTAACAAACCTATTCTATTTGTTGCTGCCGACAGTTGATGCATTTATGATGACTGATAATAATTTTCTTTACTAATCTCGACTTTACCTGCATCTGCAGAAATTGAAGAAATAAAAGCCTCAAGGTATTTGTTTCAGATATCTAGACTGTTTTCTGCTGAAAAGCTCATATTAATTTGTTTTTCTTTTTTTTTTTAAATCTTTTGATAGCCCACGAGGACCGAAGTCTAAGTACTATGTACCGTGGGTGTACTGGGAAATCCGACTCACATAGGTCAACGTACATTTTTTACCCAATTATATTTAAGCATTCTCATCAGATATTTTAATTTTTTAGCCCTAATAATTCTATGCTCTAAGTAATAATAGTAATTTATTGGTTTCCAATAAAATTTTGGCCATTGAAAAAATGGTAATTCAGTTTTTAAAAAAGTCAGAATACCTTTGAACTCTAACATTAAGTCTATATTCAAAGAAATATTTTTTTTTTATTTCAATAATGTTTTATTGAGACAATCTTAGCTTTAATACAACTAAAATGACAGTGGTCAAGACTAATACTATTATTCAAAATAGCATAGCATTTTTTTCTGTGATATCTATTTCCATCCTGCATTAACGGTTCCGGTTAGCTATGGTGAGAATAGGCAACTCAATATACACTCGATGATAAGTTCTTAAATTTAGTTTCTTTTTGGTCATAGTTTTTGACAGGCGGGTATTGTAAACAATACTATCGATTATGTGTCTGCCAAAATTTTCGAGCAAAAAGATAAAAAAGCTGGATATTAAGATTTAGCATAAAAGAGCGACGCGCGGTTTAGATGTCATTCTGACGTCACTCTACGGCGCGCGAAAATGGCTTCTTTTTAAATGGGAAGTAATTATACCGAAAAAGTGTTTTTAGTTAATTTATTCTGGTTATTTTCTTTACAATAAGATTTTTAGCTTCTTAAGGGCTTGCTTAAATGATTTATACAGTAAAACGATCCGTGCTTATATTCCTTATTGCGGTACAATAATGACAAACGATACGATTTTTTGTGTCATATATTTTGTTTTTATCTTCTGACAGCCCACGAAGACCGAAGAGTCTAATTACTATATACCGTGGGTGTACTGGGGAATCGACTCACACATCCAGAGCTGGAAACATCCGTAGGGATTTCACCAGCCCTTTAAGAGGATGTGTGGGGTGGTACCACCTCGGTCGAGGAAGAATTCCTCTACCACCTATGTCGTTATAACCACAGTCCTCTTAAAAAAAGTAGAATATCCACTAGATTTCAAAAATGGCACACGAATGCATGGACGGCTACATGGATAATTTCGTTTTTTAGGTTTGTTACTAAGAAATTGTGTTGGCAGCACCCGCTATCTTCGTGGAAGTTGATGGGCGATAATTTTAAAAACAAAGGGATAAAAAATATGGATATTGATATTTTGTAATGTAAAATAACTTTAAATGTTTGTCTACTTAAGGTTATGGCTTTAGAGCAATTTTGAAATACAATTATTTAATATAAACCGTAAAAAGCAGTGCACGAATCCGAATGCACCCACGAGATAATCAATTCGATCATATCGTTTGTTGTTGACGTATTTCAAGAAACAAAGCTGCCAACGTACCAGCATCTAAACTTGAATCTCCCAGGGAGCCGTCCTTTGCATACGTGGCCATTTTCCTAACAACGGGTCTTATGGGAAATAGGTAATCTATTTCTTTTTCGAGAGCTGTCGTTGTAGTCCATTTTTATTATTGGGGTATTTAATTTTTATGTCACCTGTACAACGTAGTTAAATTTAATGATTTTAATATGATGTGGATAACTTTAAAACTGTATTCAGAATTGAATTTTATGGTCAGCTGCCAATTAACTATTGATTAGCAATTAAGCGCCAGCACCAACATATCTGGACGTACGTAGTTATGACATTAAAGCTGATTCGCGAGTTCAACCAAGATGGCGCGCATGTGTTAACAAAATGGCAAAAATCAATATGCGCTGTTGTATATTTGCAATATACTAACGTACACCAAATTGAAAAGTATTTTAACGATGATAATACAAAATAATTGTTACTATATTATTTTATAATACTATTTATTCGGGACCATATAAAGGGAATTGCATTGCATGTAAGTTTTAAAATATTATATTGTAGTGTAAAATGTTTCATTAAATTTATTAGATAATTTTAATTTTGATTATGTAATATTTCGGAAAATATTGTTAATTTTAATAATAACAATGTTTTATGCAGGAGGGTGCAGAAATACCGTCGCATAAATAACAGCGTATTTTTTATTGTCTCTCTAATCTGTCTCTCATTTTTTTCCTTTTCGTCTTCTTTCTCTTTCGTACGCCGCCGATCCGATATAAAGTTGAGAAAGGAGAGACTGAAAGACGATTCTTCTAGTTATTGAGAAAGTAGTGAAAGTTGCACCCTAGAAACATGGTGACTTTTAGTTTAAAGCTGAAGTCATAGTGCCAGTACAAAGTGTATCTATCCTTCCGGAGTTAAGAACTTTCAATATTTACAATTAAAAATTAAGAAACTTGTTATATTCAATTAAACAGTTTTTATTGCCACAAACGTCACTGTTCGCAGGTAGGCTGTATTGTACAGGGGCTACAGGGAGAGTTTTTTAAGTGTTACAAGGTGATATCTCGAAAACGGTTTGAAGTATTTCCATGAAATTTTTGGTGAGTTAATAGGTAGACGGAGAGCAGGGGCATATTTTTGATATTTATGCTCTCTTTCTCTCTCTCTCTATTTTGAGGGATGGGGGAACTTTGGAATTTTAAATGGGATAATGTATTTTTGTTTATAAATTTCGAATCTGCTTAAAAAACTACGTATGGGTAAACATTTTATTTGATTGACTCTTTCGGTTACGGAATTATAATTTTTGATTGGCTCTCTCAGTTACGGAATTATAATTTATTACTTTATAAAATAAACAAAAATCTTTCCCATTTAATTTCAACTTATTTATTCTATGTTTTGCTTAAGAAGTTGTTCAGTGACAAGCAGGTAAAGCGGATTCGGTCTTTCATATCATCTAAAGTTGTAGGTGCAATCGCCATCACTTTGTCCTTTATGAAACCAACGAAAAAGTCAAGGGGAGTCAAATCCGGGGACCTAGCAGGCCAGTTAGATTCGAATTTTATAAACAAAAGTTTATCATTCAATTTGAAATTCCAAAGTTACGCCCCACCCCTCAAAATAGAGAGAAAAGGTAAAGTCAAAAATGTGTTTAAATATGTCTCCCCACCTCCCTATTAACTCGCCAAAATTTTAAGGAAATATTTTATAAAACTCATCAAAGTCAAAATCGTCTTTCGGCTACCTAAGTATTTTGCAAGATTAGAAATGTATTTTTATGACTTTATTCCGATGAATCTTTCAAAGTAGACAATCAGAAATACCTCCAGAAAGCAATACATCTATGATACTCCTTTTTAGTGGCGATAACATCGTTTTTATTTGTTTTTTTTTAAGTGCATCTTTTGCCAACAGGGATAGAAAAAACCTTATTCATTTGGGAATTTTATCAGGAAAGAAAATAATAATGCGATGGCTAATCTTTTAAAGTAGATAACTAGAAATACTTCCACAAGCGAAAAAGCTGCGATAAAAAATTGAGCAATATTTGTCTTTATCTAATGGACTTTCGCCAACAAGGATGGAAAGAAATCTAATTCCTCGTTAATTATCAGGAAAGAAAAAAATATTGCGATTGCTAAAATATGCGCTATGAAATTTTGGTGAGTTAATAGGTAGACGGAGACCAGGGGCATATTTTTGATATTTATGCTCTCTTTCTCTCTCTCTCTCTATTTTGAGGGATGGGGGAACTTTGGAATTTTAAATGGGATAATGCATTTTTGTTTATAAATTTCGAATCTGCTTAAAAAACTACGTATGGGTAAACATTTTATTTGATTGACTCTTTCGGTTACGGAATTATAATTTTTGATTGGCTCTCTCAGTTACGGAATTATAATTTATTACTTTATAAAATAAACAAAAATCTTTCCCATTTAATTTCAACTTATTTATTCTATGTTTTGCTTAATAAGTTGTTCAGTGACAAGCAGGTAAAGCGGATTCGGTCTTTCATATCATCTAAAGTTGTAGGTGCAATCGCAATCACTTTGTCCTTTATGAAACCAACCAAAAAGTCAAGGGGAGTCAAATCCGGGGACCTAGCAGGCCAGTTAGATTCGAATTTTATAAACAAAAGTTTATAATTCAATTTGAAATTTCAAAGTTACGCCCCACCCCTCAAAATAGAGAGAAAAGGTAAAGTCAAAAATGTGTTTAAATATGTCTCCCCACCTCCCTATTAACTCGCCAAAATTTTAAGGAAATATTTTATAAAACTCATCAAAGTCAAAATCGTCTTTCGGCTACCTAAGTATTTTGCAAGATTAGAAATGTATTTTTATGACTTTATTCCGATGAATCTTTCAAAGTAGACAACCAGAAATACCTCCAGAAAGCAATACATCTATGATACTCCTTTTTAGTGGCGACAGCATCGTTTTTATTTGTTTTTTTTAAGTGCATCTTTTGCCAACAGGGATAGAAAAAACCTTATTCATTTGGGAATTTTATCAGGAAAGAAAATAATAATGCGATGGCTAATCTTTTAAAGTAGATAACTAGAAATACTTCCACAAGCGAAAAAGCTGCGATAAAAAATTGAGCAATATTTGTCTTTATCTAATGGACTTTCGCCAACAAGGATGGAAAGAAATCTAAATCCTGGTTAATTATCAGGAAAGAAAAAAATATTGCGATTGCTAAAATATGCGCTGGCGTAAACTGCCCATGGAAGTGACCAATAGGGTGAATTGTTCTTTAATTGACTTTTCTGTTATCATTCTCAAATCTATCTAAATCGGATGTACCGTGATGATTTAACGGCCAATAGCCGGTATTCCTGCAGAAAGGGACGTTCTGCAATTATTTTAGACTTCTGATTCCGCTTCTGATTTTGCAATTTCGCAACGGAAAATAAACAGAACATTTTAAATATTAGCGAGAAGTGTTGCCAGTAACCAACTGCTGAGTGCACATGTCTATAAAGGAAATAGACTAATATGCAGGCGCCGCCCGTCCATAAAGTCATTTGGTCAATGACCCACCTAAATTTATTTTCAATGATCCAGCAAATAATTTATTTTTTAAAACCAAACTTTTCCTTCCAAGTTCCATGCGAAAACCCCCAAGAAAGAATCAAGCCAAGCCATCGTCGAAAGATATCCAAGCTTGCTCTGGGTTGGGTCGTATTTCAAATTGGGCTCATGGGTTTAAATGGACGATATAAATTGAAGAGGTTAGTGGATGAAGGTGTTATGTCACAAAACTGTAGTTTTGAGAAAATCGATATTATGCGAAAAGGTTCGTAGATTTTTAATTGGCCATTATTTCACAGGTTTTATGGATTATTATGTTGGAGGCCAGTTTTAAATTTAAATCTTTCAGGAAAATTAAACAAAAAAAATTGATTGAGCCTAATTTTTGGAGCTTTGCTTGTACATCCACTAAGAATTTCAACGAGAAAAGATGATTTATGTGAAAGAAAGTGATAAGTGTTGAATAAACGTTTTTATTTCAAGCCACTTTTAAGCAGAATCGCTTTAAAAAAATTAGATCAATTAAACAAGAATAAACAAATTAAAATAAACAATTTTATAAGTACATAGGTAATTCATCGTTGTTCTTTGTTTTCTTACTGCATTTTCTTGGCCCAGAAATTCTTCATAAAACCATCGGTATTCATCCTTAACGTACTGTAGCTGTTCTCGTAAATTATCTATTTTCTTTTCAGTCAATTTGCCTGTTTTTCCATGAAACCTTCTGAACTGAACGCTTTCTGAGTCGGGTATTCTTTTCTCATTTTGTAATATAGAAATTTTCTTGAATGGTGTACAAGGGTCGTAATTATCTTTATATAAATAATACCCAAATTCCTCCACTCGTAACCATTTTATGCCGTCGCGAAATGTTATTTTTTCATTCAGCAAGTTTCTCTTTTTTAAGACTACTTTTAGTTGAGACTGTAGATAATCTATGTCACGAAAGTGATTTGTCATGTCAGTTACGTGATGCTTCTTGGACGCATCTCTGATAATGTCACGGTATTGATCGGGCACGTAAATCGTTTCTTGTCTCCTTAAAACTTTTTCTATTCTTCCGGTCACGATCGGAATCTAAGTAAGAATGTCCCACTTCTGGAAATTTGTGGTCTATAATAGAGAATGTCCCTTTAAGGACTAAATATTGATAAAGGCATATTGTTTGGAAATTCTTGTTTTGCCCTGCGCAAGACTCTGTCCAAACGATCAAATGCTTTTTGTCCCTTATCAATTCCTCATTTAATTCAGTAAAAGTGCACAATGCACTCGTAACTTCCCGGGAAGCTCTACCTGCCACATCTTCTGTCCACGTAAAAAAATAGCCTCTTACGCCACTTGATGAAAGTGTGTGAATGCCGAGATTATAAAACCACATTTGTCGGAGATAGAAAGCCTTAGATCTGATTACCCTTGGCAATGGCATAGTCTGTTGTAAATCGATTGTTATGTAGAGTACTTCTGGATTTTTGGCAGCATTTTTTTTTGTCGAGTCTTTGGAGCTGAAATGCTGCTTCGTAATTTTCTAGACTTACCTCGGAATAATTTTTTGTTGAGTTCTGGGCCATTTTAACTACCACTTACTCTAAATCTATCAAGACTTACAATAAAATTATCAAGAGGCATTTTTTGTGTATTTTTATTAGCCTTAACCGACCAAGCTTTCAAATTTTAGAAATACATAAAAAACTTTAATTTTTCCAAATTTTATCACCCTGTATCTGGAAAACAGAGTCGTTGCGGACCCATGCTTATATAAACCTTTTGTCTTAAAATCGATCAAAGATAAGTTTCTTAAATTTTGTGCACATGCGTAATTATTAACACCCTGTATATGAATGGGGCTACTAAAAAGACTTACCGTTTGTACAATAAGAGTGTACCTTCGTATTTAAAAAGTAAAATAATATATTCTCCTCTAAACCGCTCAGGTTCAGATTCACTATCTGAGTGCTCAAAAAATGCTATAGTATTTTGTTTCTGGGTACTACGGCCTTGATCATTGCGCTTAGAACCATCTTTTGACTTCTGGATAACATTTTATTTAATGAAATTAGTCAGAATACTTTAAAAATCGTTGCAATTAGAACACTTTTACCCGCTGACTTTTGAGGTTATGTTGTGGATATTTCTACGACATTTCAGAGAATGAAGGTGTTATGTGCACATAGCGCCTTCATTCATTGAAAATAAGATAGGGCAATGTGTACATAACTCCTTCATCCACATTTATTTCTGTAAATAATCATCGAAAAGGTTTGAATGAAAGATATGTGTTAGCACAGAGCCTTACCACCTTTATCCATCAAAAAAAAAAAAAACCCAAAAATGTTACATGACACCTTCATCCACTCACCTCTTCAATTCATTAAAACTAAGAGAGAAACAGACATACATACATATAGGAAGATAAAAAGAGATATAATTTGTCGATGGCCCACCAATAATATCGGGCCACTCCCACTATGGAAATACACTCAAACCGCGTAAAATATACTCTTTCAAAACATTTTGTTTGGAAAAAGAAAAACTAATTAGGTAGCTAATATGCGCATTGTATTTAAATTGTATTAATGTATTATTAATTAGCGGTTAAACATCAAAATTTATAAACACGATCTCAGCCACGCCAGCGCTAGTCATTAAATATAACGGCATCTGACCGGTTTTCTTACATTACCATCGTAGTCCAGAGGTCGAATCTCAGCGAGTTGACCAAGAGGTCGTGGTTTCGAGGCTGTGTTAGGGTAGACTTTTTTAATTTTTGTTATTTAAAAAATTAGATCGACTATAAAAGATGTATTGGCACAAGTTAGCATTTGTTCCTAGATAAAATATTTTTAAAATTATTGGCAATCTCATATCTACTACAGCAGGCAGCCTGCACATGCGTAGACAAAGATCGTATTACTATGTCTAGTCGCCAGTATTGTATTTATTAAAGAAAACGGAGTTTCGGCAGCGTTCCTAATTTTATTTTACGAATAATCAAACAATATATCAAATATAATAATAATAATATATAATCAAATTCTATGAGAAATTAAATATAATTTAATTAATTACTTAATTAGGTCTTCAAATATTTGAACTGTTATAATTAGATCACAAAATTAGTGCCAACATTCATTCATGAGGAAAATTAGCTATCGATTTTCGTGACGTTAACACCCAAAGATAGGAACAAAGTGACATACTGGTAAAATAAATTGGAAGTGATTGGGAGCATATTTAATTCGTAATTAATAATTTTATTTTATTATCGTTAAATGTGGAAAAACTCTAAAATTTATCAAATCCGTTCATCTTTATTACTTCAACGAGATTGGGTTGGGATTATAGAACCTTTGGCGTACTAACCCTGTGTAAACAGTGCTACTAAACACTGGTACTCCATGCGGGTTTTGCTGAACATATAACCATCTTTAGGAGATGATTAAAATCTAAACGTTGGACTTTCTTAGGGCAACTGGCACTTAGGCTGTCATTTAGCTGTACGATTTCTTTGGTTCACGGGTGTACCATCCTTAGATTAGGCCTAACTATACTATTATAAACTCACCGTTACTTGTCAGGGGACTAAAAGTAGCCAATCGCAGCGGCTGGGCAGTATCAATCATCTTGGCATTTCCGACAATCTAGAACGATCGTGTTCTTTTTCAGAATCGGCCAAATAACAAATGGAGCGGAATTGGTATTGCGTTTTTGTTAAACACATTTTAAACTTGGGCAATTTTAATGCTCTCGTACCCATGCGCAAGCATATACTTAAGGCACAAGAATAAATAACTAACCAGAAGGATAACTCTTCTTCTTGTCGAGCGCGACGACTGGTGGTTTCCAAACCATCGATACCCTGAAACGTACCCTGAAATAGCCAGTGTGGTAGCAATCTTCGGAGTGTTAGCTACTGTTGTAAATACACGTATGATAATATACATATGCATCCAATATTTGATTACATTATTTTTATGTTTTTTATGAAATTGTCTAGTTTCAAACATCTAATTATTTTAAAGTTCAAAAAAAAAATACTATTTACTTTATTACTGTTGGAAAAACCCAACAGTTCGTATAATTTCTATTTTTCTTGGTCTTATTCCTAATACACATTAAAAATCAATAAAGTATAAAACCCCTTGCAAATAATTAAAGTCAAGCTAGCATCTCTTGTTTATTTAACTTTTATTTTAAATACGTAGTAGTCGGCTACACACAAAGCCCATTTCGGAGTATCTAAAGAACATCTTTCCTTCAGACTATTTTATGCTCTTATCTAATACAAAATGAACGTCCACGCCACTAGCATGGTGTTTTCTTTTTTTAATATTCGTACCCCACACCTGACACCAGTAGAAGAGACTTTCCAAAATTAATTATGATGGTTTAGTATTAAGTACCAATAAAGAATATGCATGTTTTTTTACATAAATCGTTCAAGGAAGTCACTACTAACCCAAAAATATTATATAGAAGAAAATTACTAGGATAATTTAACAAAAAAAAAATGTTTACTTCTCATTACAATTTAAGAAACAGCCATTTGACCTCAGTGTCAAGTGAGGTCAGCAGATAAGCAAAAATAAGGGTCAATCTACATGTTAACGTAAAGCTTAAACTAGGGGTGCTACATACAAAAGTATTTGAATTGAAAACTTCTGTGATGGTCCGAAAGCAAGTCAGCATTGTCTCGTACGATTGTACCTACTGCATATCAACTGATTTATTAAACTGATTGCTATTATTTATAATATGGTTTGCTTAAGAGTGGCAAAATATCGATCTACAAGACCTAAAGTTGAACAGGTCTGTCCGATTTATTTTTTCCTCTTCACAACACGACATCAACCAATCAGACCAGGAATTTACCTACGGACACAGACACAGAGGTGTTCGTTTAGACGAGTAGCATATGGAGAGCCGCCTTATTTATCCAGATAGTAATTGTTCTTTTTGTTGCGGTTGTTTCTTTCTATTACAGTGTAATTTGTGTATAATAATTCTATTATATGTATAACAAATACTTACATATTTAAATTTCTAAACTAATCCAAACTTATTAATTAAGAAATATTAATATTAATTGTAGAATTTGTAACATTTCCAACAAAAATAATTATCGTTTATTCCGTTGTCAAGTTTTACATCTGTCATATAAAAGCCAACTATTAAATTTCGATAATTGATTTCCCTCGCAACCTGATATTAATGCATTGTTGATAGCGACTTACGAGGCACCTACGGGGTAAATTAAAACAGTGCTCTTTTAGTTTTTAATATTGGTGCTCTAAAACATGCTTGTAGATAAAATATCGTACAATACACTTACCGCATTTGCGTGATTTACCAAACTCGCCTTCGGTTCGTTTTGTTAAACATCACGCACATGCGGTAAAGACGTACCTACCGTACTTGTATTGTAATATACTATTACATTTAAACCACTCACACTATTCCGCTGTTTTATGGAATTATAAACACTTTACAATACATATTCGTAGTAATTTAGTTAGGGTGTGTTAGTTTACGTGTCAGTTTAATAGTTTAATCCTTCCAAACAGGATGGCGCTGTGTTAAGGCGTGTTCAGTGACGAAAACGAACTGACTTAAAAATAATACTGTAATAATTTTTGACGTACTATGTATGCCGTTATAATATCATAACTTGTTACTAGAGGGCAGATATCGTCACTGGAAAGACAAAGAGGCGTAACTCCGAAAACCCGAATTTCGAGTTATGACCACCATACCTACCCCCAAGGTCATATTTATAACATTTAGCATAAACTACTTACGTCGGGTTGCACAAACAATTTAATCACGAATTAAACTAACAAGACACTTATTATGTGACAGCACTTATGCTAACGTCATTGACAAATATGAGTCTAAAGGTCAATTAAATTTACTACTTGATTAAAAGTTTTGTGCAACCCGCTGTAAGTCTACTAAACAACTTACATAAATGTACCGTAAACTATAACAGAAGAAGAAGGTTCAGTAACCAATGCAATACTGGCTTAATTTTCAATCGCTTCTCCTGAAAAATATGTTAAATGGAGTTACGCTCCTTTGTCTTTTCAGCGACGATATTTTCTATATTATCGGTTTTGTTACGACAGCGCACCCTTAAACCTAAATTTTACCACAGTTTCTGGCGATTTTTTCCATTTGATTCTTTTTTTTGCCTACCTGAAAATTGATAGTCACTATGCATTTTTATTGTTAATAATTACTAACCTCCCAATTACGCCCTTTAACCTCCATGTTCCAATCCGCTTAAGGGGGGCTGGGGGTATCAGCGCAGTGCCTCCCCATCCCCCTTTAATTAAGCAACACCTCTAAAATAACCTTTTTTGTTCAGGTTAAAGAAGAAAAGGCACTGTGCTGACACCCTTCAGGACCATCCAGCAGCCTCCCTTAGAACCCGGACTTAGAAGAATTAAAGCGCAGTGAAAATATTGTGATTAGTGAGAAGTAGTGCAAGTGAAACATAGTGAGAAGTAGGAATATTTAAAAAAACAAATAAAAGCAGAAAATACAGTCTCAAGAAGGAAATATAATACTCCTTAGGAGAGACTGCAAAATAAAATTATTACTTCTACAATGACTAAAATACTATTATAATAATATCATTCACATGATAGTTCTATATGAATATACTAATGTGAGCAATAACCTAATCGTTTACTAATCTCCATAGTTACGGTGTTACCACCTCGCAAGAGGTGAACACTTTTCGCCAAAATGGCTCCAATACCAATAATAAACATGGAGTTTCAAGAACTCAAGGATGTAGTTTGGGCCAAGCTTCAAGAGCCAAAATCCCAAAGAAAGTTGGTGTTAGTTATAGTGTCAATAGCACTTTTATTGGATAATATGTTATATATGGTTATAGTACCGATAATACCAGATTATTTAAGGTAAGTACCTTAACCTAATTAAAATTAAATAAAAATAAGTAAAATTAAAACACCGGATTCTCGGCCGATAATGCTAGTAGTATAATAGGCCAGCGCTAGTTAACACACGCCGCGCGGCCGGACACTGACGTACAGTTGACCAAGTAAAGTTAATATAATTTTTTCGAGACGTTACTCCAGTGCCGAGCTGGACGGCTTTTATTGGTGCACAGCACTTTTCAACCTAATGAATATAGGGCAAAAATGAGCTCCATCGTCAGGTGTTTATAAAATTTATGACGGGAAGTTCTGCTGGTCATTTAGCTGTATTCGTGACAGTCCCTACTGGCAAATTCGCGCGCGTTTTATATCAGGAAAGACAATTATTTGCAGTTATCGTTGTTGTTATTATTGTTAGTTGTCGGTTGTTAGTTTTGTAGACTGTATACGTTGAAATAATGGATGTTTTGAATAATTTAGTGAATGTTAAAAGATTTTTTAAACACGCTTATGGGGAAGAATTTGAGCTGAATGAAACAGCCGGTGTTAGCAGAGGAAAACCTTACATGCGTCACTGTTAGAGAGATTTATTCGCGAAATGATTGGATTTGTGAATGCAACAAAAAATGCCCTTTTTTGCTTTCCGTGTGTACTTTTCGAAGGCGATAAAACATGGTCGCAGAGAGGTGTAATAGATTCGTACATTTGACGGAAAAGACGGAGTAAAGAAACATGAAAATTCAAGGAGTTATTAGGGACAGTTAATATTAGTGCTCAGCTGGACACTGCATATTGGAGAAACATTTAACTACACAATGATAACGTGACAAAAAAATAGATAATATGTGCTATCCAAAATTATAAAGTGCATTAAATTTTGCCGTGCATTCCAAGTAGGGTTTATAATTGATTAAATGCGCCCCAAGAAATTACACGCTATTTATTTCGATAGTTATCACAGAACCCCTATAATATTTTCCCACGAGCCGCCACTGGCTACATCGGAAAGATTCAGGGTTCTGATCAGATTAACCGCGAATACAGTAAAATATGTCCCATTGTTCAAAAAGCAGATAAAATACGCGTCGAGTGTCATTTTCTATATATTTTTTTCTAAATTTAAATGCTATTATAAAAATATAACTTGGTTTTCTTGTTAACTAGATCTATATTCATATTTAACTCTTGCAGGTACATAGGAGCTTACGAAGACGATCCCGTTCCGGGAAACGTCACTCTGCCCCCCGGGACCCCTTTCAAGCACGTACACCACGGCCAGGACTCGGCCACAGGCATCCTCTTCGCTTCCAAGGTGAGTGTCTTTAAGTGTTATAAATCTTATTTTTAATTAAATCTTGACCATTACAACCCACTTAAATAAGAATTTCCACCTTATTCATTTATCCGAATGGAATATTCATATTAAATTTTGGGAAGTGACTCAGCTGCCGGCGCCGGCATCCATCACGGATGCCGGCGCCGGCAGCCCCACAGTAAGCAACCTTGCTGAGTGCCGGCACCGGCAGCCGGGCTGGGTGCCAGAAACATTAGAAAATTAATGTCAAAATAATATCAGAATCAAAATAACTTAATTCAATCAAGAAATAATAATTTATTATAGTGTAAACTTTACCGAAACTTAAATCTTGCTTTGCTACAAAAATATAACAACTGACTCGTTACACTGCCCCAGTTACTGTCACAATATTTTTTCACAGTATCTGGTACGTTTTGTACCATTTCATTACATTGACGTAGAGATTTCATTACACATTTCGGTGTAGCTTTCTTCAGAAAATATATACGCAAGATTTTGCAAATATTCCTTGCTCTTATGAACCTCTTCCATCTTTTTATTTGATACTTCTCTATTAAATATCTGAAAAACATTTACATGTTTGCGGAATCTTTTCGTCTGACTCCGGTGTTATTTGATTATGTACTAAACTACATAAACGATAATATTACTTCAAAGCCACCCAACCGAATATTACGTCCGTCCTCATAGTATTCACACACGCACTTTGACTTTACATCTACGCCACCGCTAAGCTAGCCGCATTTGTTTTTCACCGCTATATGACGTCACCCACAGCGTTATTACGGCCGCTATGTGACGGTACCGCATCCTAAAAAAAAAAAACAAAGTTTAAAGCTACGGTTTCCTCGAAAGCGGCACCGTCATATAGCGGCCGTAAAAATTCTGTGCATCACGTCATACAGCGGTGGAAAAAATGCGGCAAGCATCGTCGGTGGCAGCAGTTGTAAAGTCAGGAAAGCGACCAAAGTTGTTAAGCGGCGCCGTTGCTGTCTCCTCTTTATGTCCAGAATTTCCCGAACACATATTGACAGAAAATGGTAATTTAATTTAAATATGCAACCTAAAATAAATAAATTCTGTTTTGAATGATTTACTTTATTATTACTATAAAAATTGTTTGGCCTAAACGGTCAACTTCGATCAACAAACGTTGAGCCAACTGTTTTCCCTCCTACCGGTCACCGCTTTGAATATGACGGCCACTATATGACGGTGGCGCTTTCGAGGAAACCGTAGCGTTAGCAAGTAGAATTTAAAAAACAAAAAAATAATATGACGATCCCTCTAAAAAACTTAACGTCCTTCAAAACTGGCTTATTTGATGTTCTATTATTTTTTCGCTACGTTTCCTGATGATTCTTGTATAAATATACAATTTTTCTAATTAAAAATTTTTCTTTCTGATCAGGTTTGTCGAAATATAATCAATATCACTTGGGCTGCCTGATCCCCAGCTAGCTTTGGCTTTATACATACACCTTTGCATGTCACTCAACAACATCTTTTATAGCTTTTAACTTTCAAATCTTAACCTTCATTATTCAATACTGCCGTAAAACTACAAATTCGTTTTCTTTTCAGGCAATAGTGCAGCTTATGATAAACCCGTTTTCCGGAGCCCTCATCGACCGCATCGGATACGATATTCCAATGATGATCGGACTGTGCATCATGTTCCTTTCAACGGCAGTCTTCGCATGCGGCAGGAGTTACGGGCTCCTCTTCTTCGCCAGAAGTCTGCAGGTGAGACAATATCTATACATATTTGCTGCTGGTATGTTTCCTAGGTTCCCAATTTTCCCAATAAAAAGGAAATATTGTATTAAAATGTATATGTTACGGACAATCATGCAAATTGGAGAATGATGACATTGGCCGGCCAATCTTAAGCACGCTGTGCAGGTTTGTTCAGATTTTTTTAGGTTTGCTCAGGATTCTTTTCTGTCTCTTTTGTTATATCATTAAAAACGAAAATTGAGCAATTAAAATCTCCCAAAATATTAATCAAATCATTTATATACATTATAAAAAGTAAAGGACCAAGTATACTACCCTGAGGCACACCAACATTAATTTATTTTTTTCTTTGAAACATACTCATTACACTTTACTACCTGCCACCTATTTATTATCCACCATTTATATACTTCTCCACATAAGCCATATTTGATAATTTTTCTAATAATTTTTCTCTATCCATAGTTTCGAACGCTCGTTTTAACTCCAAAAAAATAATATCCACCATATTACCTTTATAAACAGATAATTTCCAGTCATTTAAAACATACTGTCCAGCACTTTCACAACTGTATTCTTTCCTGAATCCTGATTGAAATATTGATAATAATTTATTCTCTTCTATATAACTTAATATTTGATAATAAACTGCTCTTTCCAAAATTTTTTCCACTTCTACTAGAGTATTGATAGGTCTAAATTCTTCTGGTTTGGATGTATTATTAACTTTCCTTATTGGTGTAATTGTAGTTACTTTTAATATTTCTCGTACAATACCAAATTTTAAACTAGAGTTTATTATATCTAAAAGTGGTGCTGATATTTCGATATTTCATTAAAATTATATTTTACAAAACTTATTGATATATCATCTGAACTGGATTTGTTTGAAAAACTAAATATTATCTGTTTTAAATCATGTATATTCAATAAACTAAATTTTTCAAAATTTATTTTACTGTCCTGATAATCCAAATTATCTTTATAACTTTGTATAGACTGACTAATTTCATTTATGCTTTTAATAAAAAAAAATATTAAAATTTTCGGCAATTTCAATGTTTGAATTTTTAATGATTTCATTAAAACGTATTTCCTTATATTCCTCCTCCTTATTGTTTAATATAAAAGATTTTAAAGTTTTCCACATCTTTTTTGAATCATGTTTACACTCATCCACTTTCATATTTAAAAAAATTCTGTCTTAATTCTTGAAACTATAATATTTCTAGATCTTTTGTATTCAATCAAATCGGTTTCAAGTTTGCTAAAACTACATTTTTCATAACATGCATTTCTGTATTTAACTAAATTTGCAATTTCTTCACTTAAATGAAATTTTGGTTTCGTATGAAATTTAACTTCTTTTTTTGGAGAAAAATCATCAAAAACTTTTTTTAATATTGTTTATAAACTCACATTTTTTATTAATACTTGGTTCATCATAATTATACTTTAAACTATTTAAATTATTCCTAAAACTCTGAGTATCATTTATTTTCTGACGCACAGTGATTTTTTTTATTCAAACAATTTTTTGAAATAACAATTTCAATAATACAATGATCAGAAATAATTGGGCTTCGTGTAATGTATTCTCTTTTATCTGAAATAACCAGGTCAATAATAGTTGCACTGCTTGCTGTTAAATGTGCTATTTCATTTACTAGTATATAAGCCACTATCATTTAGTATATTTTTTAATTTATTTGTGTAAAAGTTGTTACTATTGCAATTTGTATTAAAATCTCCCAAAATTAATATATCATTTTTAATTAAAATCCCAAAACATTCATACCATTCTACAAAAAAAATTAAAAAGTCCCCATGAGAATAATTTGGAGAATGATAAATTCCTACCAAAGTATAAGATTTACATACAGTTTTAATTTCAAATTGCAAGAACCATACATCATTTTGAATAATTTTGTAAAAAGTTTTTTTAAAAATGCATATCCTTTCTTATAAAAAATATTACTCCCCCTGTACGGTGACTATTTGAATTTAGTCTTTCTAGATTATAGTTACCTATCTGCAATTCAAAATTTTCTATTTCTTCTATTATATATGTTTCTGTTAAACAAACAACTATTGGTTCCTGTATATTCATAAAACTTGAAATTTCATCTAATTTTTCCAAAAGTCCTTGAATATTTAACAAAAGTAATTTTCCCCTTTATTTTCTTGATTTCTGAAGATATTTTTTTGATGGCTATTCGTTTTTTCTCGCATTTTCTAGTTTTGTTATATAAACTTGACAGGTTTTCTCAAAAGGCGTGTGTTTTATATATAAATTTAAATTAAATTTTTGGTTCAACTCAGTTAGGACTCAAATAACCCTTATTTCCACATTTCAAACAAACTGCTTCTTTAGTACAGTTGTTAGACTTATGGTTAAAACCAGCACATTTGTAGCAACGTACTAAACTAACATGTTCACATACTGAACATATTAATAAATCAATACATAATAAGCAAATTTTTATAATATTATAATAAGTGGTTTTATCACACTCTATTATTGCTATATACCTATTTACCATTTTACTTATTTTTGGAACATTTATCTCTGAATCTTCTTTAACACAGCTAACACATATTATTCAAAACTTAATGTAATTTAAAATTTCTTCTTTGGTAAAATTTCTTTCTATTCCTACAATTTGAATTTTAAACTTTTTTTGTTCAGGTTTAAGAGAAGTGTATTCTCTTATAATTGTTTCCTATATTTTTCTACTAATGTCTTCTATTTTTTTTATTTCTTCTTCATTTGCACACTTTAATATTAATTATCCTTCTTTTGTTGGTCTTATATATGGAATTCTAATATTAAGTTCTGCTGGTTTTAGAAATTTCTTAACGTCTTCTTTTGTTTTACTTACTTCTTGTTTGTTCTTTGGTCTTATTACTAAGGCTTCCGCATTACTATTATTTAAATCTGCATTGTTATAATTTTTCTTTAATATTTCACTATAAGAACAGTTCTGTTTAATATTTTCCCCATTTTCCAGAGCGATCCTTGTGGTGATAAGGGTGGGGGAGAGCAATTTTTAAGCGTTTTACACGAAAAATGTTTAAAGAAATGCATGAAAAAATACATCATATTATATACTGTTGAATTCGTGCTTCAATAGGATTTCATTTGACACCCTACACAATGCCCTTAATTTTTTTTCCATTTTCCAATATACCTCCTGAAATTAATCCCCAGAATCAAAATTCAACTTTTTATACTTTACGTCTATAATTGGCACACCACACTCTATATTTCTGCTAAATTGTCAAATTTTTATGTCGAACAGTTTCAGAGAAATCACCTGTGACAGACGGACGGACACCGAAGTGACTCTATAAGTGTTCCGTTTCGTTAATTTTAGCACGGAACACTAAAAAGCCTTTTTTAACTATAGAAACACTGGAACGTATTTTTAGTACTTCTACAAAGAATTACTCGATAAACTACAGCTATTTTGGGCCAAATGCTACCGCTTCTTGAAAAATTCATCTGTCAACACTGATTCCTGATGCAATTGTTAGTTTTTTCTATTGTAAATTTTTAAAATTTTCTAATTTTGCCTAATTAACATGTCAGAAAAACATAATGAACATTTTACATGGTGATTTATTATTAAGAAATAGCTATTAACAATTCGTTACATATTTGCAAAACGGATAACTTCTATTTCTTTTGTTTCAGGGCGTGGGATCGGCCTTCGCAGATACCGCAGGACTCGCCATGATAGCAGATCGTTTCACGGAGGAAACCGAGCGATCGAAAGCACTAGGCATAGCCCTAGCTTTTATCAGTTTCGGTTGCCTAGTAGCACCACCATTCGGCGGAGCCCTATATCAATTCGCAGGCAAAGAAATGCCCTTCCTCATACTAGCTTTCGTTTCCCTGCTAGACGGTTTCATGCTTCTTATAGTCATGAAACCTATAAAACAGCAACTAAAAGATGCTGCAATTGTAAAACCACCATCTGTACCAATATGGCGCCTGTTTATGGATCCCTACATTGCTATTTGTTCGGGTGCTCTGATGATGGCCAATGTTGCCTTAGCCTTCCTAGAACCGACAATTTCTTTATGGATGGAAGACAATTTAACAACAGACAATTGGAAAATCGGAATGGTGTGGTTACCAGCATTTTTCCCGCACGTTTTAGGCGTTGTAATCACAGTAAAATTTGCCAAAAAATATCCTCATTACACATATTTATTGGCCGCGGGAGGCTTAGCATTAGAAGGTCTTTGTTGCTTTATAATTCCATTTTCAAACAGTTACGTGGTTTTAATGATTCCAATATGCGGGATTTGCTTCGGCGTAGCTCTTATAGACACAGCTCTTTTACCCACTCTAGGGTATCTCGTGGACATCCGCTATGTTTCTGTATATGGAAGCATATACGCTATAGCTGACATATCCTACTCCGTAGCGTACGCAATAGGTCCCATTATAGCAGGGGGTGTGGTAGAAGCTGTAGGTTTTACTGCTTTAAATATAGGTATCGCAATTTCCAATCTTGCATACGTCCCAGTAATATGGTATCTAAAGCACATATACGAGTTCAAACCATTAGAAAACGAAGCAAATATTCTTATGTCAGATCCCCCTAACAAGGAATACCAAACTTATTCCTTGCAAGAACAAAAAAATGTCAACGAAAACGTTCAAAATCATCTAGAATATAAGCAACAAGAAACGAATTTTAATAGCTACGATCAAAATTACGATACTCAAACTTATCAAAGTGGTTATCAAACAGTACCGAGTAACCAAAACTACCCAGACCAAAACGAATCGTACCAAAATCAAACTTATCAAGGTCCACAAGTTCCTCCCAGACCTCCAAGCCAGGGCAGAGTTTTGCCCCAACAACCGGTATCCAATCCATTTAGACCACCAGCACCAATGTCCACGGGGGGCAATCCATTTAGACAAGGTTTATAAATGAACATACGTCAAAGTGATAATTTGTTGTGATTTTGTTAATTTGTATAAGCTTAGTTTTATTTTAATAACAAGTTAGTGTGTATATATATATCACACCTTAACGTTCCTTTATAAATATTATTTAACTTCTTCTACACGGTGTCCAAGATAAGGAGAGCCAGTATGGGTATCTCGTTAATAGTTAGAAATACAAAATTGGTTAAATAGGAAAAAGTTGCGTGCTTAAGAACTAATAAAATCATGTTCCGAAATTTTTCATTTGATTTTTCATTTTGGAGATATTTTGAAAAAACTAAATTTTTAATTCAGTTTCCCATTTTCCGCACTTTTGCGGGGTATCTCCCTTATTTTTAAAGATAGAGGGTTGCAGTTTTCGCGACAGTGGCCCCCTTCGTTTTTGACATACAGGACGAAATTAATTTTTTTACATTTTCGGACCCCCCTCGCATTTCAGTTATCTTGTAACTTATAAAAAAAGTAAAAATGGATCCTATTAGAGTTTTCTACGTAGAATTGAGTGGCGTGGTTAGATTTTCATCAGATGTGATATTTTTCGAGATATTAACCAAATAAATGTTTTTTTAAATGGAACACCCTGTATATTTCTTAACCATTAAGTTTCCTAGAATGGATTAAATGGACTAACTCTTTTCGTTACCTAAAGTTTTGTATGTTTTGTTTTTAAATTTGACTTTTATTTGCTATTAATAATTCAAGACAACTAATTTAATCTTGAAGTGATTAAAAACTAAACAGTTTTAGTTCTGGTTAGGATTTTCTATATATCTAGATAACAAGTAGTGTTGTAGGTTAAAAATAATACCAATTTTGATAAATTAATGAAAATACAGGATTTAACCAGTTTCTTTTTTAAATCTAAATACCTGAATTGACGTTTAACCACTTGTTAAACACGGCCAACTACGCAAAATTCAAGTTTAAAATTAAATAGTTCGATTTAAGGGCTAAAAATAAAAAATAACTATAAAGTGTTATATATTTTTGAAAAGCTCTCGAAAGGGGAAACTTAATGGTTAAGAAATATACAGGGTGTTCCATTTAAAAAAACATTTATTTGGTTAATATCTCGAAAAATATCACATCTGATGAAAATCTAACCACGCCACTCGATTCTACGTAGAAAACTCTAATAGGATCCATTTTTACTTTTTTTATAAGTTACAAGATAACTGAAATGCGAGGGGGGTCCGAAAATGGAAAAAAAATCAATTTCGTCCTGTATGTCAAAAACGAAGGGGGCCATGAAAAATATTTTTATGCCATCTTTCGTTTCATCAAAAAGTAGCACACTGTCGCGAAAACCGCAACCCTCTATCTTTAAAAATAAGGGAGATACCCCGCAAAAGTACCGAAAATGAAACACCCTGTACATGTAAAATAAAAATCGAATCTCAAATCATAAATTATGTTTGCCAGGAGGTGTTCAAAAAGTTTTCCGGCATTCTCTAAACATAAATAGCAAGTCTGGATGTTTTTAGTCCTTACTAATCATCTGGAAAACAAATGTTTTTCAACAGTAATTAATTGATTCTTTTCCTTATTTACAAGCATAATTAAAACAAGAAAATAAAAAGATTGATTTTGCTTTATTATTTTCTTTATTAAATTACAAAAGCTGGAACAATGTATGAAATGTTCTAGGAGACTGGCCCGTATCGCAAAAATTTCCAAATAATGGTCAAAAAAGACTCAAAGCGTACATTACCATGTGTGGTACACTGTTGAATTCAGGATAAAAAGGGCTTTTAAAATTTGACATCAAAAAATCAGGACCGTATTTAAAAAAATTAAGTTGATGATCCCTGCCCAAAAACGAAACGTCGAATAAAAAAAATAATAACGTAATCTTCAAGTTCATTAAAACTTGCTATAAAGAAGTTTTATTAGTTTTGCCCTACCTTTCATATTAACCCAGAAAAAAAATTGAATTGAAAATTCGAAAATTAGTTTTTTCAAAATAACTAGAAAATCATTTGAAAAATTTCGGAACATCACTATATTAGTTCTTTAATTACGCAACTTTTTTCCTATTAAACCAATTTTGTATTTCTAACCATTAACGAGATCCCCATACTAGCCCTCCTTATCTTGGACAATGTGTATAGAAGAGTATCTAGTAGAAAGTCAAAGAAAAAATGGTGATCGCAAGACATTATGCAACAGTAAAAGCTTAATATTTGAAGTTATATTTGAATTTCAAATTCAAGATAATTACTTTAAGATATTCCTCTTTATAGGAAATATTAGAAATTTTCTGGTGACAAAGCAATACCTTATTGTGTAAGGTGAGAAAGTTATATCTGTGGTTTTAAAAATATTAAGGCTTAAAAATTATTAATAAAAAAAATTGTCTTGTGTTCCGCTGTGTCCCAATATTCTTTTCTTACTTAGATTAAAGTACCTATACAGGGTGTCTAAAATAGGTGACACCACTATTGCCATCTCCGAAACGGCAAAAGATACGAGGTCGGTTAAATTAGAGAAAATGTGCCATTTTTAGTCCCTACTCATATTTTGTTTACGAAGTTGCCAAATTCTCTACAGTTTCTTATCTACAGGGGATTTTTTAAAAATAGTCAATAATTTAATTCTTAAATATCTCGAAAACTATTATGGTTAGAAAAAATTGTTTTAACAAAAATCACACGATGTTTTACCTTCTCTAAAGTGACGTTATTGTTTTGTTTATGTCATTTGTTTTTATTGAGTTACTGATACTAACTTATTTTTTTCAAATACGGACCTGGATTTTTTGCTGTATTTTTTGAAAGAATACTTCATACCCTTTACATCTGTGTATCACTTTATTATGTTTTCCGGCGTTTTGGTGGAGAATAGCATCATCAGGATATTCTACCAGTACGGACCTGGCCTTTTTTAAGTAAAAAAAAACAAATGGTATAAACAAGACAATAACGTCACTTTAAGGAAGTTAAAAAATCGTGTGATTTTTGTTAAAACAATTTTTTTCTAACTATATTAGTTTTCGAGATATATAAGAATTAAATTTTTGACTATTTTTAACAAAATCCCCTGTAGATAAGAAACTATAGAGAATTTGACAACTCCGAAAACGGAATATAAATAGAGACTAAAAATGACACATTTTCTCTAATTTAACCGACCTCGTATCTTTTACCGTTTCGGAGATACCAATAGTGGTATCACCTATTTTAGACACCCTGTATACACTATACACGTTTAAATTTATTTGTAAAAATGTACAAAATTCTTAATTGATTCCTGTATATGTTAGGAAACCTGTAAATTTGAATTATTAGATTAGGTATACTAAAAAATTAATTTTCATTTGATTAAGTTAGGTTCATTTTTACATATATAAGAATATATCAACTGAGATCGCATACATATCAGAGCCACATGGCTCACATTTTAAACATATCGTGATAGTAGAATTAAGGTTTATATATAAATATACTGGATGATATTAATTACTGTTGACGCAGGGTGTTCATTTGGTAAAAAATATTAGTTGTAAGTTGTTTTAGTATAATTAAATTTATCTTAAATTTTAAAGTGAACTGGCATGATTACAGGACTTTGTTAAATGATTGCCTAACTTTTTCATATCAGTCAAAAAATATTGTTTGTTATTTTGATTTTTTAGCGTTTTATTTACTTTGACATAACATTGATGTTTTCATAATAATTATCTTAAGTGTAACTAATTTTTCCGAAAAAATTCGTGAAACATATGTTGCTAGGCAATTTCTTTCTCAAATATCACGAGTGCTGGTTGCTAAAAAAACTGTTTAGTAACGTATTTTTGGATTTTTTTACAGGAAATTTAGATGCACCAGTGTATTTGATAATACTATTTCGTGAGTAAAACATACACAACATATGTACATTGGTTTTAATTTTCTGTAATTTTGTTGAGCTTATCAGAATTTGTCAAGGGTGAAAAATTTGATAAAATGCTGACACGAGCTGTTAAACAAATTTTTACTTTAAAATTATTTATTATACAAAAATTGTCGCTTGTGATTCGTCTGAATTAAAATGGAGGAAATAACCAACATAAAAAGTAAAACCAAAAAATCAAGATTAAATTAAGTTACTAAATAATAATTTTAAAGGTAATGGAGAGGTAGGAGATTGTTGGGGTATAATTCTAACTTATTTCATTTATACGTTTGCATAGTAGCTGGGCTAAAATAATTTAGGAAATTATTGGTAAAAAAGATAACCTGCAATAATAATTTTGGAATGTTTTGAGAATTATAATCCAAACATTTTTTACGTACCTACCTACGAGTATATATAATTATAAAAAGGAAAGAGTGGACGAGTTAATAGAATTTAATATTTCCCCTTAACAAGGAAGGTAAAAATTGGGCAATGTCATAATTTTTTAGTATTTTTAATAGGTTACAGGTCTTGAAATGTATGTGTAGCTGCCAGTTTATTTTTTAGAGTATTATGTACAACATATTAAATAAAATATTCGTCCTTTCTTACATCATGCATATCATTGTAAGTGTACCTTATCTTTGGGACAACACAGTGCAATTACTAAATGTACTAGTAAATCTATTTTAGAAATACTTTTTGTACATCGCTATACTAAGGCTATCTGACATATCTAGTATACTACTTATAATTTTTATTTAAATCACTATTGTCCAGCACGTGTATTAAAAATGTCGCAAAATTTAATCGCACACATTCTTGAATGTAATTGGTCACCACACCCTTGTTGGGGATCATCAGACTGACGTTACCACCAGGCAGCATCCCCATAGCAAACTCGCATATTCAATAGTTCTTTTTGACCAAAAACGGTACAAAATACGCGCGAAACTTATCCATAGGAAACCACTGTAATGCAAGAACAGATCTTCGTAAAGCTGCTAATATAGGCAGCCATTAAAACAATACGCAGCAGAAACATGACACCTAAAACCGACAGGAACTTTTTTTAAATGGGACGCTCTACATTTTATTCGATTATCAAATTAAGCTTAAAATTCCGAATACTTATTATTGGGAACATTTTATCCTAAAGTTAACATTTTTTGAGAAAATGGTGGTCAAAAATCGTTATTTTATTATATTTTACCTTAAAATACCTGTACACGAAAGTTTACCTAAAATACCTGACATTGTCAGTTTCGTTTACTTACTAAAATTGGATCATTTGACAGAAACCCAAAGAATTGAAAGTTTACTCTATTGCGGGGACAGAATGCGAACCTAACAAGAAGTTTGTAATATTTTTAATGAGAAATATCCTGACAGAAATCCATTAACTAAATCTACTGTAAGTAAGGTTTTAAAAAAATTTCGTCAAAATGGAAACGTAATAAACGCTACACTATTTGGATATTTAGTACAATAATAAACAATACAGGAGGAAATAATTTAAAATTTGATGAAGAAAACTAAATCAAATGTTTAAAATGTTGTCCATTCACTTCTTGGCAGTAAGCCAAATACTGCGGAAAAATATGCAAAACGTTTAGAAGAATGTCAGTTTCTATCTTTAACTTTAAATCATCTAAGTCATTACTTTTGAAAAGCAAAAGTAGTCAAGGAGCGTCAAGTCCGGAGACCGAGCTGACCACTCGATTGTACCCCTACGTCCAATCCATCTTCTCAAAGAAACACCATCGAGATGCCCAACATTATGGGCATAGTGCGGTGAGGCACCATCCTGCTGAAACCATATTTCATCATATTTTGGTGCTTGATTGTTGCCTAAAAACTTATATTTAAATAATCAATACGCCAGGTAAAATAAAGTTACAACACTTACTTACGATTATTTGGAAATAGTTGTGCAAGAGCCGGGACAATTTCATTTCTTAGAAGATCCAAATACCTTGTCCATTTAATGTCTCTTGTATGAAGAAAGGGTTAGATATTATCCGACCTAATATACCAGCCCAAACATTTACCTTCGTGGGGAACTGTGTATGATTTTCGCATATACAGGGAGGATTTTTCCTGGCCCAATAACGACAATTATGCCTATTAACTTTTCCATTTAAAAAAAATGTCGATTCGTCAGAGAAAATTATTCGGTGGACAAAATCTGGATTGTCGTTGGTTTTGCAAAATTACAAGCGCTTGTCGTAATCATCTTCTGAGAGCTCTTGCGCAAGATATTTTGAACGGATGAAACTTTTCGGTTTTCAGAAGACGGTATGCAGACATGTGTGAAACGTTGTCTTCTTTTCCCATTGTTCTGGTAGGAAGATGGGGATTTTTCTCTAAACGAAGTAAAACATTCAGAGCCTTATTACCATCTGTTGCACTTGTAGGTTGGCCAGAGCGTATAGCGTTTTTTACGATTCCAGTTTGACGAAATTTTTTTAAAATTTTACTTACAGTAGATTTAGATAATGGATTTCTATCAGTATATTTGTCATTAAAAATATTACAAACTTCTTGTTGCGTTCGCGTTCTGTCCCCATAACCCAGTATGGGTGTCAAAAACAGTAAAAATTAGAAATGCGGTAGAAGGAAAACTAACTTTAATTTTAATTTCAAAATAGAAGAACGTAAGAAAGTGTCGTCCAAAACTAAAAAGTAATCGAATATGAAATTTGACAAAATAACTTTACGGTCAGTCATATGTACCTTTGATTTATTTTTAAAAGTGTTTAGAAATACAGGATTTTTTAATAACATTTTACTTAAAAAAAGCAACAATAACATTTTATGAAATACTCTAACATTTAACATGACCACCGCAACTATTGTACGTCGTGAGAATTCCGCCACTGCAGTTCTGACCATCTGAGGGGAAATTTCTTGGACACATTCTCTGATAATTCTCTTTAAATGGTCTATGTTTTCGAAAGGTCTGTGGGCATAGACTTTTTCTTTTAAGAATCCCAATAAGAAAAAATCTAGAGGAGTTATATCTGGGGACCTTGGTGGCTAAGCAAATTCTAACCTTCGTCCAATCCACCTCTGGAAATGACCGGTTTAAAAATGCTATTACTCTTGTAGACTTGTGACATGGAGCACCCTGATGTTGGAACCAAAGTGTTTTTCTTATATTCAGTGGTAGTCGATGAAAAAATTCAAATAATTCCGTGTTCAAGAAGTTCAAGTTAATTTCATTGGTTCTTAATATTTTCTCGAAAAAAGTACGGCCTTGCAATATTGCTCTTAAAACACCACACCAAACGTTTGTCTTGAAAGAATACTGGTCACGACACTCAATTGCAAAGTTATATGTTCTTTAAACAACATGTATTTCAAAACACATTTAAAAAAAAAATCCAAGGTACATGTCTACATATGAATGACGAAAAAGATATTTTGTCAAGCTTTATATTTGATCACTTTTCAGTTCTGGACGACACTTTCTTACGTTATTGTTTTTTTTATCTTCTGACAGCCCACGAAGACCGAAGTCCAAGTACTATGTAATGTGGGTGTACTGGGGAATCGACTCACAGATCCAGAGCTGGAAACATCGGTAGGGATTTCACCAGCCCTTTAAGAGTATGTGTGGGGTGGTACCACCTCGGTCGAGGAAGAATTCCTCTACCACCTTCCAAGGTACTCTGCAATTAAAATTAAAGATACTTTTCCTTCTACGGCATTTATCGTTTTTACTTTTTTTGACACCCCGGATATGCGGGGTCAAAATTTCTGATTTAAGTGATATTTTCTTGACAAGCAGAACTTCTTATGAAGAATAACTTTTTTTCGTAAAGTCAAAACTAAAAAAGGTTCCCATTTGTTAATATGGTTTCTGGATACGCTGTAGACACAGACCGACACTGCTCTTAATAGTGTGCAGATATTAGACAGGATTGTGTGCGATTTTGAATAGACCAGCGAAATCGTTGTCTAGTTTTACAACGATAAATTTCCATCATATACATGCTGGACCTTTCTATGATAATTAAAAGAGAGTTGGTATTGACATGAACACCCTGTTCTAGTTTTTAAGATAGATGTTAAGGCACAAATCTAGCCCGCTATCACCCCGTCTAAAACGCACTCTTGATAAGCTTGGATTTTCATTGTAGTGTAGATTATTCTGTAGAGAATGTCTTTGTATAAGTGGACAAAGGATGACTTGTTTTAATATATTCATTAAGCCTAATAGTAATATTAACCCATTAGTACTCATACAGGACGCTATTGTGGTTACAAACATACTGGTAATATCCTGTACCTTAAAAGGTCCTTGAAATATAAAAACTTATGTCTTTTAAAGGGTATCCTTTTAAAAGTGTATACCAAAATTGATTATACCCTGTAAAAATGCCGGCGAAGTCGCGGAGGGAATTAGTGCTATTATAACTTAGACATGAAGCTACATAAACGAAAAAAAAACAAATTAAGCAGCCGATAGACAAACAAATTAAAATTGTTACAACTATTGTTTCCACTTTAAGATACATGAAGCGATGCCTATCACTTTCTTTTTCAGAAAATAGTAATTGTACAGAACAACACAAGCTTGCGAAAAGAAAATGCAAAGGAGCTGTACAAAAACATTAAAACACAAGAGAAAACAAAGCAGTAAATGAATCAATAAGACAGAAGAAAATCAGTTACCAAAACCACCTAGAGTGGTGTACTACAAATGCCTATACAAAGAACCAAACCTATACGAAGAAATGGTATTACTAAAAATGTCTGAGAAAGCGAGACAGCAAGGATAGAAAGCTGTAGACTAAAATGAACAGAACGGTAAAAAAGAGAAGGGAAAATTAAAACACAGACATAGGAAGAGAAATGTGAAACATCAGACCGATTCAGAGGTATCAAGGTGAAAAGATGATGGCGTAAAAAATACAAAAATCGCGAAAAAGAGATAAGCAACAATCTTAAAATAATATACTGTTATATAATTTAAGCACTAAAAAACGCTCTTTACTAAGGATCGGTAAGAATTTAGTTGTGGGATGAAAGAACACACAGGAAATACATCTGTATTTCCTGTGTGTACCTTAAAGGTAACTTAAATAGCGACTAAAGAGCAAAAAAACTGCTTTTCGAAACAAAAAACGAAAAGTCAGATGGACCACTGATGGAAATATTCCAATAGAACTTGTGGAACATGGAGCAAAAATCATCATAAGGCTCTCTTTGAATCATTACTACCAACGACTACTCATATAGGAAGGAAGGGGTAAATTAGTAATGAAAAGGAGGTAAATTAATTAAAAAGAGAAGGTGGGTATGAATGACGAAGACATTGAGAGGCGGAGTTTGGGGTGGGTGGTTCAAGTGACCCTATGACTACCAAGAACTAACTTACCCTATGAATTTGCTCTTGGTTTGCGGTTAATATATATCAAAGGAATGAATAGTTTTTTTCGGATTTTAAAAAAAGAAGAAAAAATGTTATCGAATTATAGGGGTATCAGCATCAGAACTTCTACTGGTAGGTATAAAGAAAAATACATGCATCATTCGAAGATGTAGAAGAGCAGAATATTTTATGGGCGGGCATTTCATGTTTGGACACTATCTTTACTTTTACTCCTCTTATTGAAAAAAAAGAGTAGAAAAAATGTAAGACGCACTAAATTTGTGTCTCATTTGATAAGCTCTCTTCTCTTCTAACAGAAGCTCTGAATCAATGCTACGAAATGGGTCTAATATGGGTATCAAAGCAAATAATGAATGGGTCTATCATCTGCAGTTTGCTAACGATGAAGGTATAATAGCTGATGACTTAAAAGATACTTCATATGGTTTAGAAAGCTATTAACAAAATACAAAAAATACGTATTTGACATCAATCTTAAAAGACGAACCTGAACGAGCCATCCGAAGATATACATACAAAAAAGGGAATGGTTAATCTTTACAATAAATTTATTTAACTTGAAAGTTAATTTATTTAGAAAGAGAATATAAAAAATAAAGTTGCGCAAGAAGAAAAGTTGTACAAAAATTGAATAGTTTAATAAGACCATTAAAAGTGAAACTTATATGAGATAGACTATTTGGGAACGGATCACAGGTACTTTTAGAAACTTATGCAGTGCCAAAAACCAACAGAAATAAATTAAAAATGTGTCTTCTTTAGGAAAGTTTGTAGGGTGTTAAGGCACATGTAATAACATAAGAAATAAAAATATTAGAGAAAGAGCAAATATGAATATGTCTGTGAAATTCCAGAATCCATCAAACCAAGACAACTGTAGCAACAGTAAGAAGAATAAACAGGTAAAGGTTGCCAAAAGGAGTATACGATTACTATCTGGCAAATGCAGAAAAAAACTCGAGATACACTCGAAATCAAAATATTGAGTAAGGTATGAAAAAAAAAATCTGGCACAAGATGATAAGAGATTTTAACATTTGGGCGATTGGTGGTTAAGATACAGGATGAGGTGACAGCGAACCCTGTCTTTAGTAGTTGAACTGACATAGCCTTTTTCTCGCTGTATTACATAATAGGTATATAGTATATAAATTAAAAATGTTTTGTTAGTCATACCACTTCTGGGCAAAAAATATATTAAATCATGTTAATCTTGCTTCGAATGCTAACATAAATAAAGTAAACAAACGAAATTTCGATGCATTGTAAAATTACAAATGTATTGATGAAGCTATAGGATTATGGTAAAGATTGTCACTGTCCGTTTTATTGCCTTTAGTTTTATAAGAAAATTAATAAGTTTATTTTCCTACTTATTTTCTAGTTTCTCAGTTTCTTCTTCAGAAAGTAATGAAGTTTTTAGTAATTTTTAGAATTTTATGTGCCATATGGTGTGTTGAAATCGTCAGAAACTGCATTAATACATTTTTAATTGATACCATGCAAGTCTCCCTAATTTATGACAGCTTTTCTTTTAAGTCAATTAAACCTGTATTACATATATTTTCTGGTACTACCGTTACATTTGCATTTTGTTGTAAAAATAGTAAAACGACTCTTAGTGTCAATTTAAATTAAGTATATACTGTATTTTATTCAAGTATATACTGTATGCACAAAGATTAAATGAAAACATATCTAATTTCGCCTATATATTATACAAACATATTACTATATAAGTGTCTGCTATATAGACCTGCATATTATATCTACCTACATATATAGTTTTTAAGATTTAACTTTTTGCTCACCTCGTAGAAATAGGTAAGTATTTGTAGATAAAATATTATTAATACTATTTCGCAGCAGCTAGTTCTCTGCATCTTGCGAATACACACACAGACATACACAGGGCGATCCGAATTTAAAGCTGGACAAAATTTAAATAAATAGGCTCTTCTAAACAAATTTTAATTTCACTCTTACTTAACTTACGTGAATTTTTTGCTTACTACCTATGTGGGTACATCACAAAATATAGGTTTTATATAAGAACGGTTTGTAAAATGTTCCAGATTGGCTGGTTATTTCAAAACAAAATAAGTTAGCGATAAATATTCCAGATAAAGTTGGTAGGGTAAATCTATAAGTTCGAAACAGGGTTGCACAAAAAGTTGTGTCACATTAGAATTATATTTTCTTAAGGATATTGAAATGCTAGAAAATGTTATCGTTTTGAACGGTTTCTTTAAACCAAATCACAAAGAAAACTAAACCAAATATTGAATTGAATGAATTGAATTTTTAACGCCAATTGAAAGAGGATATATTTGTGGGTGCGTAAAAGTAATTTTTATGTAGAGAAAGAAATTCAAGAAAAAATTACAGGTCAATGAAAAGGGACAAAAATCAGTAAAGTTCGTAGGCTTATTTAAAATAATGATTGTTACTTTTTTAAATTAAAAATAACTTTCGTACAATCCTCAAACCTTACAAAATCCAAATAAAAAAGTGTGTTTAATTTAGTTAGTAAACTAGGTGAGGATTTGGTTTAATGTTTTGTAAAATTATTAGTCTCTGAAATCGATCAAAAATGTTTTGTTTCCGTTTTACGACTACACTTGTTTATAGGCAAAAGCCTCGTTCGGAGACGGAACTAATACAGATTTGTTGCCTTAAATTTACTGCATAATTAAACAAAGATTGCGTTAGTCTGTCTGTACGGCAGAAAGTGTTAGGGTGATGGACCTTTTAACTTAAATCACAAAAAAACTAAAAAATATATTGAAGTTTTTACAATGTCAGTAGGAAGATGATATTTATGTGAATATGAGAAAGTGACTTTTTGTCAGGAAAGAGTAATTAAAAAAATTATAAGCCACTTAAATCGTGCAAAATGAATAAAGTTCGCTTGCTTAAGAAAAATAGGTAATACTAATTTTTTAATTCAAAAATAAATTTAGCACAATCCTAAATCCTCACAGGATCTAAACCAAACCCTATTTTGAGCTTCAATGCAAATTATTTATCCTGAGATAAATTTCGAGTATACAGGGTCCCCTAAAAGTTATATTAAGTTCTCTATTATATGAATCCAGACAACATATATTGAAACCTTTTACAAATAAGTTTATCAACAAATTAAAAGATTATATAAACTTTTACAAACAATATTAAACTTTAGCAAAAAGAAATGTTATTCATAAATGACATAGACATTGGTCAGCTATCTAATTTTCAAATTATAGATTTTTTAAAGCCCTAAAACTTTTATCCGAAATATTTTTAGCACATTCCTCTAGTGTTTAAAATAGTCAGCTGTTCCGAGACGTTTTATATTCAATATACACAGTGTATATAAAGTATTTGCTAACATCGGTGTTAGCAAACCTGACAGATCAAGCTTGATAAACGTGTAATTTTTTTATAATAAGGTCCTTGGCAAGTGTCCAGATATTTCGAAATAACAGGCATTCTGGAAAGCTAAAACTATTTTAATTATTAGGTTAAAGAGTACCGACTCAAACATTTATTATTCCTAAAACTCACAACAATCATGCGTTGCTACAGTAGTGAAACTTTGTCAACAACTAAGTTGATTTTATCTAAAAATTGATGTGCATTTTGCTTTCAAATTCGCAAAACCTACTTCTGACTAAAGGTGCAAGTCAAAGTATGTGGAAAGCTCAATACTTGTCATTATAATGTCATCATATCAGCGAAAACTCACTTCGCTGAAGATAGAAAAGCTTGCATATTAGAAAAAGTTCCTAAACATAAAAATTAGAACAGTTTACAATTTTCTAGATTTTTTCTTGCCAATGCGACTTCGATCTTTTTTAATATGAATATATTTCCGTCATTTTGTCATTTCTGATACACATATACTATATACATACATAATCTTTTTTAAGATATGACACATGATATGCTTCTTTTTTTCCTTATATACCTTTCTGAAATTCCAAAATTTTTGTAGTACAATGTTCTCCGCATTGAATATAATTTAATAACCATGAAACACTTTAACTGTCTGTACCTTCTATCTACAATCATTGTCTGAAAGAAATATTGACAAATTAGATCACAATCAACAAACAAAGTAATGCTAGAGTTTGCTTAAATCCTATTGAAGAGTATCTTGAATAATTTAAATAATATTATTATTAACAATTATTATATTATTATTACTTTGTTCACAACTAACTGGAGCAGTTAAAAAAACCTTTAGCAATAAATTTGTCTATTACTGACCAATTTTAAAGTAATTTTACAGAGTAACATCGATTTTTAAAGTGTTCCTTTGTAAATAAAAAAGTACATACGTATAAATTTTGGACCTAGTTAAACAAGACATGTAAAGAACAACAAACTGTCATTTAAAAGAATAAATATTGAATATATCTAAAAAGCATATTCTATCGGACAGCCATAAGACTTTGCCTGCAGGATCCTACAAGAAAACCGCAGTAAAACATCTCAAAAATCACACACTGCAACTGTATATTTTTAGTGTAAGTATTATATTAGTGGCAAAAATTTTATTGAAACTTTTCAAACTACTATAATACAAAGTTAACTGGGCGGTTTTTGACATTTTAGGTGTTATATATTTAATAACTACTGTCGGTCTCACACATCCAAAGCTATAAACATAGGGTTTTCACCAACCCTTTAAGTGGATGTGTGAGGTGGTACCTCCTTGGTCGGGAAAGGCTTCCTCTACCAGCTTCTGTGGTAATAGTACCTCTTTGATATTAATTTTATATCGATATAATTTTTTATTTATTTATTCCCAACAAACCTGTGTAGTTCATTACAGGGAATTAAACAAAAAAAAATAATAATAACAATAATAACAATAATAGTTATTAAGCTAAACTAACAATAATAAAAATTAAATTTGAATTAACATATACATACAGAATATAAACATCTACACATTAATGCACATCCCTGTACATACATTACATATTGATATACAATCATATACAATACATATTATATTATACATATACACACAATACATACATATATGTATACATATAACTACTTTAATAAAAAATAATATTTAATAGAAATAGGTTATTTTCCCAGAAATATTTTCTTAACCATTTTTTTAAATTTTTTTATACTTTTAATATTTCTCAAGGTTATGGGCAGATCATTATATGTCAAAATTCCATTGAATATTAACGAACGTTTTCCAAAATTACTTTTTACCTGTATTAGTTTTATATTTTCGTTTTGCCTTGTATTATGGTTGTGTTGAGTATTTACTTTATCAAAACAAATATTCGAATATTTTTCTCTAATTATCATCGAGTGAATAATTGTACACTGTTTAGTTTTAAATAGGTTTTCTAAATCAAGTAGTCCTCTAGGTTTATATAAATTCACTGTTGGTTCGAGATAAGGTAATTTATAAATGCATTTAACAGCTTTATTCTGTAATCTTTTTAATGGTTTTAAAGAACTAATAATTACTCGACATTCGATGCCTGTGCTCAAGCCCAAAAATCTGCAGCGACTTATGGATTATAAGTTTTCCGTCTAAATAGAAAGCTAAAAGTCATAGCAAAAAGCTTTCTGGAGAATGTTATATTAAAGAAGGTCTTCTTTTAACACTTTTTAAACTGGCGAGTAGTAGGGGATTCGGAATTCACCATCAAGTGCTCAAAGGCTTCTGCGTATGCGCCAGAGCTGCGCACGCGCACGTCACGTGTCATACATTATCTGTCATAGGTCATACGTCATCTGTCACTGTCAAAGGGTCTGTTTTAGCTGTTTCGTAACTGTTTCCAGAAACAGGGTCTATTTTTATCTGTTTTATAGCTGTTTCATACCTGTTTCCAGAAACAGCGTAGTTTTCTCTGGAAACAGCTATTCTGAAGCAGATGCTTCTGCAACAGCTGAGACCAGACCCTGTCTCTAGAAACAGCGTTGCTATTTCTGGAAACAGGTACGAAACAAATATAAAACAGCTAAAAACAGATGCTGTTTCTAGAAGCAGCGAGGCTGTTTCCGGAAACAGGTATGACACAGCTACAAAACAGACCCTATTTCTAGAAGCAGCGAAGCTGTTTCCGGAAACAGGTATGACAGCTACAAAACAGCTAAAAACATACCCTGTTTCTGGAAACAGCTTTGAAACAGCTACAAAACAGCTAAAAAGAAATCCTTTGACAGTCGACAGATGACGTATGGCCTATGACAGATGATGTATGACAGGTAACGTGTGCGCGCGCAGCTCTGGCGCTAGCGCAGAAGGCTTGGAGCGCTTGATGGTAAATCCCCCATCCCGTACACTTCTGGTGTTAATAAGATATCTTACCTTTCTCAAACTAACGTGCATTGAAAATCCCAAATGTAGAATTCCTATAATCAATTATTTGTTTTATTTGTCGGGATTTTCTTGTAGGAACCTGCATTATTTTAGATAATGTATCAATTTTCTGGCTACTATATGGTATGTTTCTGGTTAAGTCTTTATGAGACATATCTTTTTATATAGAGAAATAAATTGATATACATAGCCTTAAACTATAAACTTGCATAGACGTAGATTAAAAACATGTAGCTATATGTATAAACAGACACATTAAGCACCTATGGCTGTTATAAATTGTATATAAAATTCTAATATTTATAGTATATATGGATGATTTTATTTAACAACAAATCCTATTATAGGGCTATTTTCTGCAAAATGAATACAATATTCTTAAAACGCATATACTATAAATAATAAAACGATGTTAGATAAAAGAGAAAGTAGCGAAAAATGGTGCCTAGTAGGATTTCATCTAGAGAAGACTTCATTCTTCTTAAATGCGAAATATTTGTAGGCAAATTATATATCTCAACTTGTATATACACGAGAACTGCTAATTTTTTTCCTTAGAAATGTTTTCAAAAATTAACAGATACCCATTATTGTATATACCTACATAGATCTATCAGTAAACTCAGCAAAACCTCGTATGAGACTGTTTTTCTGGAAATTTCACCATTCTCTGACATAGAAAATAGAAAACCCAGTAAAAATAAATTAAATAATTTTCTACGTACGTTATGGTACGTATGTTATGGAATAAATGATTATCACGGGCAATATAGATATTTCCCAACAACTAGTTAATGATCGGTTGTGGTAGGTTCTTCGTACAATAGAGGGAGGCTTTTAAACCAGGTTTGTCACATTGGAACTAAAAAAAATGTCTGCTTAAAAAGTCCTTTGAATTGATGTGACAATTATAAAGCCTGTGAGGAGGGGAGTTGTAATGTGGTTCATGAAAACCCTATATTCCTTTCAAGTTCCTTCACGGTTCTCTGCTTTTCCTTACACACTTGTCCTTTCAGATAGCTCCAAGGATAAAAGTCTCATATCAGGTCAACTAGGAGGAATGTCACTGCTCTAAGATGTGATATGTTGCCGAAAGTATTATTCTAAGATTCTTATCAGACTCCAGTAGAACGGTTAGACAATTTCGTCAATGTGAATTAACCGAAGAGGGAGAATGGTTTTAAGAAGATGATGCTACCAGCCATAGAGCTACAGAGCGTTTATAAAATTTAAAAAATAATTGCTCCCGCCCAATTTAACATCTTGTATAACGCTTTTTCTCTTTGAGTCCTCACTCCGGTCAGCTATTTTGAGAAAATTAAGTAAGATATATTATTTTTACTGGGTATTTTATATTTTTTCACATATACCTCTACATTTTAAGAACGCTTTCCTCTGTTTTTAGTATAATAATCATAATAGGTGTATCACTAGATACTAATAATTATAATACAATATCCCATTGTCCCTGTATGAAGTAGCACTGGATATTTAATTTGTTTAACAATATATTATAAGTTGTAGATACCTGTAGATGTAGTAATAAATACAAGATTGTGTAAAACTTTCTTCCATAATGCGTATTACTTTAATATCATGTATTCTTTGTTTCATTATCATTGAATTTCAGTTTTAATTGTAAAATTCTGATAATAGGTACTAATTCTTATTTCTCTTGTATTTTAGAAAAATTTAACAAAATTTATATATTTACCTTTAAGGCAATTGATTTTTGTAAAAAGATAATTGTTAAAAAGCTTTTTTGTAAATAACTGTTTTTTGTTTTGCCTTTATTCTACTATTATTACATATCTACGTTAGATACGTCCTTTGTTTATAAAAGATGTAGATCATTCACTGTTACTGCTGTATTAGAAATATAATATTTAATTGTACTATAGGCATACGTACTGTTTCCTTATGAAATTTTATTAAAATGTTTTTATCAATGGGTTCTAAATTTAAATAGGTTTGGACGCATTAGATTTTAAAAACTGTTATTTTTTGTAGGGTTAACTAACATTTTAAACATAGAAGTGATTTGTTAATTAAACTGTTTTGATGATAATATTCAATGTTATGTTCATAAACGCAAAAGTTTTTGATATCCAAAAATTTTGCCTAAAGTAGATCCATTTATAAATTTTTTAACTTAAAGTTTCTCTGACATTTCTCTTTATGTTACAATAACACATGATTTTTGCTACAATACCTTCTACGATGTTCGAAGATAGTTATGCCCCAAATAATTATATTTTAATTAAAAGGCAAAAAAGCTTAAAAGTCTAATGCGTACTTACTTACTAAGATTATAAAAGTGATGTTGATATCTTAACAATGTTAGAAATTAGACATAGATCAGGTGGTTTGAATTTTTCTAAAAAAAAATAAACCGTTAAAAGCTAGCTTTCATTGGACCTGCGCACACTTTTAAGTTGCAGTGCTATCAAATACAATATATGTTTCACATAACAATATATTTCTTTATATAAGATGTATAGAAAGCCCCAAACCGGCAAATTATTTAAAAACTAGACAAGTTAGCGACAAATGTTGCAAATAATAGTTGTAGGGCCTTCAAAAATGTACAATTTGAAAATCAATTGATATATACAAGATTGCTCAAAAAACTGTGTTGGATGGAAGTCCATTTTCTTAAATGGAATATGATATCTTTTGGTTTAATTTTTGATTCTACTTAGAATCACATTATTATAAGTTCATGTTATATTTTCTAAACTTAAACCTAATAGTTCTAGAAATATTGCGATGATTGTATAAAAATAAATAGGCGTATTATTTCACAAAAATACCTGCTAGATACAGCTTTAGAAAAAAGGTAAAAATAATTAAGATTCTTTATTCTGAAAGTATTTTAAAAAAAGATTTAAACAAAAAAATACAAATTTAAAATTTTTTAAAACTTCCGGATGAAGTATTTGCATGGGGAGTGTTACATAAACTTTAAACCGCCAATAATTACTTAAATTAAAGCAAAAAATTGGGTAATTTGTTTAAGAATATATGACCTTGATCAGTCACAACTTTTTCAGCAACCCTGTATATTCCAACTAATTTTTAAAATATATATTATTGAAAGGCCTGTAACTCAAATATTGTAAGCTTATTTGTTTAATTTATACAATTTAAATTGAATAATATATATATATATATATATATATATATATATATATATATATATATATATATATATATATATATATATATATATATATATATATATATATATATATATATATATTATATATAGTGACCGGCAGAATTCGCGCTCCACATGATAAATTTTTTATTATTAATTTCTCAGAAAATGCTGTTTTTGATAAAAGTTGCTGCATATCCTAAACTAAAAGGCCGCCTACCCAAAGTTGAAAAAGTATTAGGATATACGAGGGAGATGCAAATTTTTAAAATTAGCGCAGAAGTAAAGTACCTTAATTATGCAATTTGTTTAAAAGATTAATTTGTAAAACATGTATAGAATTAAAAGTTATGTTCGTATATGAAGTTACGACCTTCTATTCAAAAAACTATTAAAATTTATATTTTTATCTAACCCTGTATAAAGACGGAATCAAGGAAAGCAAATTATTTTTTATAAATACATAAATCCGACTATTTTCAAGTAAATTAATGCAACATTGAACATATTGTCTAAAAATAATTTCAGTTTAATTGCTCCAAAAAAGGCAATATTTTATGATATTTTCTATGAGTGGTTTAAACAAATTTAAAAACGTCTGGATACTTAAAATTTTAAGCCATTCTCTAAAAGTAAATGTCCAAAGAAATATTTTAAAAGAATTTACTTTCTTGAATTCAAGCGCTGTACAGGGTAAGATAAAAATATAAGTTCTATTTTTGTTTTTTAAATAAAACGCCATAACTTCATATTGAGACATACATAGCTCTTAATTCTAAACAAGTTTTATAAAGAAATATTTTAAATAAATTTGAAAATTAAGGTATCTTACTATTGCGCTAATTTACAAAATTTCCATCTCCTTCGCATAACCTAATTTTTTTCAACCTCAGGTGGGCGGCCTTGCAGTTTAAGGAAGGAGATGCAGCAACTTTTATCAAGAATAACATTTTTTGAGACATTACTAATAAAAAGATTTATCATATGGAGCGCGAATTCCGCCGGTCACTGTATATATCAAGTACAACATTATTCGATAACTTGTCCGCTTTGTTACAATAAAAACAAAGTAAAACCTACTTAAAGTGGTCCTTTGAAAGACACCTGTGAAAAACCCCCGCTAAGTGTAATGTACTCTTGATCCTTGTGAATGGATATCTATTAAAAATTATTGTTATTCAAAATGTTTTATTATTTTCGTTTCCCATCCTTTTGAACTTGGAACTAAAAATAAATTTTTTGTTTTAGAACTACAGCAGTATTTGTTGTCAGACACATTTTTCAAAGTCAGTCCCGTAGGTTAAGGCATGAGCACACTTTATTGTTTCCAGCTGTTAGTGGATGACTACTTAATGATCAGAATCTGGTTGACGCTATTGGCATTTCTGTGTGAACAGCGAGCAGTGGATAATGGATGGCGTTGTTTGGATTTGTTCATTTTTGACCTTTGCAATATTACTTTACAGCAAATTAAAATTAGCGTTTGTGGATTCATAAAATATTATATATGATAAATACTAAATTTTGAAGTAAGGTCCAATTTGTGACCAGCTGAGCGTTGTACATTACGTACGCCCCCCCAACGGGACCAACTTTATTTACTGGCCCAGCTCCGTATTTTCCACTTCCACAAATAGTGTTTGAGGTTCTATAAATAATTTTTGCTACGACTATTTAATAAAACAATCATTCTCATGCAATTTTTGAAAAATAATATTAGTCGTTGTTTTCTGGTATTGTATTGAATAATGACTTATTATTCACGGTCTGTGACCAATCATGACTTTCTAAAACACCAAAGTAAGCTTATAAAAACAATTGTCAAATTGTATCACAAGTATACTGTTCACCTAAATTTTAACAGGTTAAAATTACTGAAATTTAAAGATAGGTACAGGGATATCAGAGCGCACAGAGTGCGCCAGGCCAAGTTCTCGCAAAACCGACTGCGCGCGCACTGTGCAATATTTACACGAATCATTTCGAGCCCTTTTCTACCCCCCCCCCCCCTATCTCCGAGGCTGGTTACGTTACAGGACTAAATCCATTCAGGGGGTTAATGTTACCAAAAAGAAGCAATATTCCAAATTTCATACGCCTGGGTGGAGTAGCTTCCAAGATACGAGTGTCCAAAAATTACAATTTTGGGCATTCACTGACTGATAGACAGCGAAACTGGCGACTGGCGAAACTTTTTAGAATTACTGAAATTTACTGGTATTTTCTCTGCCATTACTGGCACTTTTGTTAGGTTAAATGAAAGCATATTATAATACAATATTAAGCGTTTTCGGAAAACGATTAATCCGATCAACCATTACCGTCTCGTATCCTTTTTGTTTGACACTATTAAAAAGAGACAACAGATAACAGCTGATGATGTGATTAATCGGATCAATGGTCCCGAAAAACTCAAACATAAGGCATAAAAATAAAAATATAAAAATCTAGGGATATGGAAGCCACCAATCACCAAGCCACTAATATCACCCTTGGATTTGACTATTGAATTGGTTTTAGAAAATGTCGATAACGACATAAGCATAAACTTATAGCGAAATCCATTGGCTTTGGTAACTTCAGTGCGCACTGAGTGTATTATTTGTATCTTTTTTAAATTTTTATTGGACTTTTTGGAATTGCAATTAGAGCTGGGAACTTTAGTTCACTTTGCTGATTTCAATCTTTTATCTCGCTCAGTAAAGTGAATAGTACAAAAGATTAGTTCGTTTAGTTCATTTAGTTCACTGATTTATTTAGTAAACTGTGAGTCATATATTTTAAAGAAAATCAATTGGAATTTAAATGAGTAAGTAGGCAGGCCTGTGGTCTCCAAAATAATTAAAAAAAATACAAAAAATTCACTTTCACGCATTCTCTTGTCATAGCATAAGTAATATAACAGGCGTTTTAATTCTGTTTAAATTAAACACTTTTTATTAAAATAATAATTTGGTAAATATTTATAACAAAATATTAATACTGACAATATAGGATAAAAGATTAATAAATTAATTGTCATTCGCTGATACTCTTTTATACAAAGATCGAAAGGGAGATTCCATTTATGCCAGCCCTAAAGAAATATTATTATTTTATTAAAAACATGCATTAAAAATAATAAAATATGTATGCCCTTAACGTCAGACTGGAGATAACATCATTTTTGGTTTTTTGTCCCAGATATATTTATATGTTGTGCAATGTAAAATTATCAGTACATTAATGTTGAAATAAATCCATATTTAAAAAAAAATAGGATATTTTTGCAAACTATTTCATTGATAAAAAAAGGGAATGTTATTGCTAAAAAAATAAAATCAAACACGCCCTTTAAAGAAGTATTTCTATTTGTGAATAATAATTATTATAAGTTCAATCTCCGACGGTACGGACTAAAACGGACTCCGAACTCTACGAACACGACAGACACGAACTCTACAGATTAAAATTACACACACCGAGGTTTATCGTCCGTTCGTGGACGGAAAGACTCGAGTTTTCGATCAGCGGTCGGTAATTTTTGTTTACTTCACCGTACTCCACAAACCACCGGCACCGTCCTCGACCGGAGTAAGCATCAATCGTTAAGTTTAGTTTTCTTCTTTTCTTTCTTCACCTGTTATTGGCCCTCGTCCATGGGACAGGTTGGCCAGCTCTCCACCCGGTCCGGTGCTTAACCAGAGCCCTAGCTACCCTTAGGGATGGCTTACACGTTACCCAGTTTGGGTGGTAATTCCCTTAGAATCTCCGATTTGTCGGGTATGTACCCTCGGAGATTCCGAATACAAACAATAACAATGATAAAAAATGACAAAACGTCAATGTTTTCGGTTTGGCACAGTTGAGGTTATGGAGTTTCCCGCCTCTGGTAGAGTCTATTGCGCATGACCTTTTCTTTAAGCCACACTTCCGCCCTACGCTCCTCCCACAAGACATGGCCGTCACATGTCCACCTCGTGTGGATGAAAAAACGCAGCACGAACAGGGATTTTAGGCCTCATCGCTCACCCCCCTTGGATTTGGTAAAGACTCCCCTCAACAGGCCGTGGAGCTTCCCTTCGTATTCCGTCACAAAACACTCTACTCACCGCTTCTAGGCGATCCAACCCGAAATCTAACTATGCAGTCGACCGAGAGATGTTAACGCAACGGAAGCCAAAGGCAAACTCTTAAGTTTAGTTCAGTTTGAATCGATCTTTCTTATAAATTGACAGAATTTCAATTGATAATGAATAATTTTTATTTAACCTTTAAACAGTTAAATAATACCATTAGATAATGAATGTATTTTTTGAAAAAAAAATATTACTGGCAATTTCTTAATACTGGCAGTTTTACTGGCAGAGCCCTAAATTACTGGCAAGTGGCAGTAATTACTGGCAAATCGGCAACGCTGCTGATAGATCATCATAAATCTGGGGTACTTCCAATCGAGCTAGAGCCCTTAAATTTAGAATATACATAGTGTTTAAGGTGATAATTACCAGAAAAGTCAAAAAAATCCAACATGGCGGATTCTGACACGAAATAGCAACGTCTGCTATGGTAAGTTACGGAGTGCAGGCAGTCGGTATATCTTTACTAATAACTGAATATCATGTGGTTTTATAAGAATGTGACAAAAAAGTCATGAAATCCCACCAAAATCATACACGTAAAAAAACAGGCCAAGTTCTCGCCTGGACTGTGTGTTTTGATATCTGAAACAAATAGCTGAAATGTAAAAATTATGCCAAGTTCCATGCCTACACGTTATTAGCAGTGTTTTGATTAGCACAGAAAAATATTGTGTAAATTGATAAATTTACAGACAAAAAGGCAAGTTTTCAAGGGTCTCAATATTGATCAGTTCTTTAATGAAAACCTGCCAAGCTTGGTCTGTAAATTTCTCAGTGCACACAATATTTTTCTGTGCTTATCACAACACTGCTAATAACGTGTAGGCAAGGAACTTGGCATAATTTTTACATTTCTGTTATTTTTTTCAGATAATAAAACACACAGTCCTGACGAGAACTTGGCCTGTTTATTTACATGTATGTTTTTGATGGGATTCATTATATTTAGACCAGACAGATAACTGTTTTATTTGAAGAGATAGAAAAATGTCTAAATTAGAAAAATGGTAGATTTGTACAAGAACTTGAACAAACTCATTAAAAACATATTTATCGATAGGAATATTAAGTATATTAAATAAAATACCAATAACCAAACCATAGAGTAAAACACCAGTACAGTAAAAACTAGTAAAAGGCCGGACATTTTCAAATTTAGTATTCTACCATAGACCTTTCTCCGCTTTAAAAAAATAATTATTAAGCACGAAACATAAAGAGCACTAAAGAGAAAATTCTCGAGTAATTACTTTGTTCCTTTTGAAAAAGCGAGTCCATTAAATTATCAAATTGTAATTAAAATATAGTGCAAGCGGGGCCAAAGTAATTGGCTAATTCTGACGGCACAACACAGGGTAACCGCGAGGCAAATCACCCCTCCACGTCGTTATCTACCCCTCGAAAGGTTGACGAGGGTTTGAACCCCTATCGCCCACGGTAATGAACGGAAAAGGTGGGTTGTTTTGTGAGGGGAATGACAAATTTCTGAAGAGATCACGACTAGGTTTTGTTGCGATAAGAAATTATTTATTCGTAACATGAATGTAATTAGAATATCATTTGTTATAGACTTATGTCAGGAATGGATTTTATAATAACAAGATAATGTAAAGTCGGATAAAATTTATCACTTTTCATGGTCATCTCATTTAACAAGTGTGTATATTTATACTTGCTTAATTTATTCAACATCGCGAACAAAATTCCATTTAATTTTTAATACAAAAATTAAGCAGAATTTTGCGTTTCTTGACTCTCTAATTAATTTTCAATAATGTATTTAAAAGAATCTATGATATCAGATCTAGTTAAAGTAAAATAATGGTTGGACCCAAACTTACAGTCTTGAAACGTTAAAAAAGCAATATTATTGCTTCAATTGTTGTACGGAGGAATTGATTTTTGGCGAATCGAATCTCCCCTCGAGAAGCGTTCTAGTTCTAGATTTGTGGACCTTGATATTGTCACAACGGGGGTTGTTGCGACTGAGACTAAGTAATAGTCTCTGGGATCGTGTGGAGGGAATGAAGTTAAGACAGGTTATAAAAAATATAACATTTAATAATTAATCAACAATAATAGCAATAAAATAAAGTTTGGCATTAAATAAATGAAATGACGCACTTACTTATAAACTTCCCCTACATCTTATCTATAAGGGCGGCTCTTCTCCCGACCAATGGGCACATGTCTTATCTCGACATCTTAAGAACGACTGCCCATCACTCCATTATACAGTTATCGACGATCGGTGCATTGCTCAGTCAGCATACCTTGCCTTCCTCAATAAAATTAAACAAAACCAAGCTGACCTTCAATATCGTCACCAAATTCACCGCATAACAGAGTGTCTATTCATCGTTATTGTCAAAATAATCTTTATATAAATACAGTGTGATTTTAAAAGTAATTAATAAAATAATCCATGATAACATAACTATGACATATGCCCCTCGTTCGCGAAAGCTGGACCCACAGCTTTACAAAATTTCCATCTTACGATGCAATACAAATATGTTGGTCAAGCCGCCAGAAGTTAATTAAATTTACAAAAAAAAAACAAGATTTTTAATAAAACTTATAAGTTGATGAGAAGTTGTAAAAATTTGTATCTAGTATGGGTTAAAAAAAATCTTGAAGAGACGTATAGCATAATAATTAAAAATCGCGTAAAAGATTGATTTAATACTTATTAAAAGCTCATAAACAAATTATTTCTTCTTTTTATTTTACTTTATTTACTGACTTAAGTAAACTTTCTAACTATTAAACTTTTCTAAAATATTGAATTGATATAGCCACATTTAATGCCATATAGAAAGCTCAATCTTATCAACTTATAAAATATTACTTACTATATACTAAAAAGACAATTATTGTAAAAGCGAAAAATATAAAATAAAATAAAACTTGTTGATACTCATAACGTTTCTTTTAAATATTTACATAATATAATCTCAAAAGGTAGCACTCTGAAAAATGAGATCGTGACACGGGCATTTATGGCAACATATAAGGAGTCTTTGCTGAAGATTTGCTTAATTGTAATAACGCCGAACAATGATAAACTATGCACAACTATGAGCCAGAAGTAGTTTAGTTATATTAAGGATAATATAAATTTCCTATGAACTTAACATTCACCACTTTTGGATGGATTTTCTCCATCCCCCATTCTTCATCGCCACAATTCTACAGGATGATGCAAGATGCATGCAGCTGGAAGCGGCTTGCTTTGATAAGGTCATCTCTACTGATCCCTGGTACCTCGGGCATTTTCGAGACTTTAGATACTGTTAGGTGTTAGGTTACCTAACGTGATGGTGTAACTGCCTTTTCTTTGCTTGCGTGCGTTGTGGTGACGTTGAGTAACAGCTTCTGTTTGCTCAGGTTTAGGTATGATGGATATATACTGGCTCCCCTTTGTTGTAGGAAGTTGTTGTGCATGCTATTTGGCTCATCCCCAATCTCCACTGCCATTGTGCTATTGTGTCCAGGTACATGAAACATAAAGAGAGTGCGTATCAATACTTATGAATATATAGTCCTAATTTTACATGTTCTAATTATTTACAAAATTAAAATGAGAAAATACATTTCTCTTTACACGTATATCTAATATTAAAAATCCATAACATTTAGACTAGTCTATAAACTAAACCTAATGTGCACATCAATAATTAAATTACAAATTCTTGTAAAATCAAATAATACATGCAAGTTTAAAATAATAACATGGCACTCGTATAACAGAACAACTATCCCTGTTTAGTTTCAGTTTGCTCTTTTTCTACCTCCAAGTATACTGAGATATAACATAACGTGCGTCTAATTTTTAAAATGAATCTTTAGTGTTAGGCTTAGAGTATACCTTAATATTTAACTTCTAGTATACCTAGGATTTTTAATACTAGAATAAATAAAAAAGCAACTCTTTAGTACAAAGTTGAAAGTCTAGGTTAGTACTTGCTAATAAAATTTAAAATGTTTTAGGATTATTTAAAAACTTAAATTATATCAATTTACTGAGAGGTAGTAGGCAGTTTCGTGACAAAAAAAATTACTTTGTGCTATTGTTTTTTCAAAAATAAGTATGACGATATTTTACATGCTGTCAACAATAAGTAATAACCGTACGAACATTTGAGCAGTTTTAGCTCACGCAGTATTTACAAATACCAGAAACTCTTAAAAAAAAATCTGTAAACCTTCCCTAAGGGAAATAGATAACTTCAGGCTTATCTCACCTGGTAACATCCTGTACCACTAAACATCATCGATTTGTTTAAACATTGTGCTCAAACACTAGCGTCACCTTTTATGAAGACAAGATGCGTAAATTCTTAAAACAACTACACCCCTAGCTACGTGCCACGCAGGGTATTGAATAACATAAGACATTCACTTGTCTCTTCTTCATAAAATTTGTTAGACTTGAAAACCATTTCAAAATACCTTACTTGTCAGTAAAGTTTAACCTGCAAATGACTTTTTTGCAGTAGGGCTATAGCATTGTATTGCTGATTGCTAATTCTCTAGCTACCCTTTTCGTACCACTTTTTTGTGTGTACCTTATTGTTTCCTAAAATATGTACCTATAACTTCTTTGAGAAAAATGAGTCGTTCGGTAGGTACTCTAGAATAATAAATATATACTCGTGTATTTAACTTAAGAACTCAGGCACGATGCTTTAATACTGCATCGAATTAAAAAAAAAATCTCTATATATTTTGATTTGTAACACTCTTACTTTCTTACGTAAGTTTATTATAAGTTTCTATCATTTCATGCCTATAAAAATTGTTTTATGCCTCGATTAACTAGATAATAATTCTGGATAAAAACTACTCTAGTTTTGCACGCATAAACCCTTTTTCTTTTTCCATTTAGTTTTTCATAATTCCTTTGATTATGCATAAAAATAAAAAAAACATAAATAATATGAATGAGTACTTGCGAAAATGAGGCGCGTGCTTGATCGGTAACCTTATGCCATTATTGTATAATAATATAAAATTCTTGGTACCTGCCATCTCTGGGTCAGCAGTGTTTATTATAATCTATTATGAACTTGAAATAAAGCAAAATTATGTCAGCTTTTGATAACAAAACATATTTTTTATACCTTGGACGTATAACAATTACGTCTAATAATATTTAGTATTTCTATAAACGTAAGCAATAATAATAAAATGTTGATATGTTTACTAGTTAGTTATTTAAGAAGTATTTAATTTTAAAACAAACTTCTGAAATTGAAAAGAAAATTGTCGCTGGCTATTATATTAAAAATACAACACATTAGTGCCCTTATTTACCAGTGGTCTTCGTTAATTGCGTAAAACTTGATCTGTTCTTCTTCCGCATGACAACATATTTTAAAACTTGTAACTAGTACTAAAATGAAATTAGTACCTACTAAATTAAAAATAAAAATTAATCAAATTTTTCTGTTATTTTTCTTGCATATCGCCTATGTGCATAATGTTTAATTGCAAATAAATTACACATCAGAAATAGATTTTTTACGGCACAAAAATTAAAAGTATAAACAAGTAGTATAATTTGGATTTTGTCTTCCAACGCAACGTAAACAAAAAACATAGAAAATGTATCAAGAGGAGACTGACGAAATGCATTGTGGACATTAAAAAAAAATTGCAACTTCTGCATAAAAATATTGACTTGGAACTAAAATAGTATGCAATGTTAGATAAATAAAAAAATCAATTTTACACTAAATTTTGAACCAAAGAAAAATCAGTGCAAATAAAAACGAGAATAAGTTTAGAGTTTGTATTTTATTTACTTAAACTCATAATACTTTGGTAAGCATACTTCCTTAAAATCTTACATCCAGCTAGAAAAATTATTTATAAAAGAAGCATTTTCCGGTATAACTAATCACCTTTTTTGCTAACGTATTTTATATTCTGAAATAAAAGTTTAGTAGAGAAACAAATGTGAAGAAACGTAGATACATACATACGTACGTACATATGTATATGTATATGCACCCTTTAACAAACGCCTTGACTTAGTTCTTTGTTACTGTAATACGCAAAAAAATATTTTTACTTCTTGTAAACGTCAGGATACAATAAATAGCATTTACTTAAAACAAAATTTTCTGAAAAAAAAACTCTTTGTGGATATTATTTTATGTAAACGTAAAGATATGCAAAAGAATAATTATTATGTTTTTCTTTATTTATTTTTCCCTTTGACCTATTTCTTTTTAAACAAATAGACTTTGCGCCGTTAAAGTGTTTGGCGGTAATAAAAAGCGTCCTAGAGTTCTGTTTTTAAATATAGTAACTGGTTGGTTCGAGTTTGTTGTGAGGTCAATTTTGATTTTATTTCTGTCAATATAAGGCCATTTATATAGTATAATGTCCAATTTATTAAAAAGATTTGTATTTACCGCAAAATTATCTCGTAATTGCTCCAAATATCTAATATCGTGTTCTTTAGTTTTCAAAACAATTGATTTAATTTTGTTGTTAGTTAGTTGATATTCTTTAGTAGTTTTAGCCGATTTTAAGAATGCTGATTTAGAAGTTGTCTCTTGTTTTAAGCAGTGGTGTAAATTTTCATTTGTTTGGGCCATTATAGGTTCTATTTCATTTGTATTGTAAGGCTGAGTCTGGTGTAAAAATAAAACGTTTTGATTAGATTGTACATTGGTGCTGGTTGGGTATTGAAAATTACATTTTTCATTGATAACAACCCGGCGGTTATCCGTTAGTTCCCATATGTTGTGCAGTTTGATAATAAGCTGATTAAAACCATTTTTTGAAAGATCTGGGTCGTACAAAAAGTTATAATTTGATTTAAAGGAAGGGTGTAGACCTCTTTCAAAGAATCCTATAATTTTATCTAACGGCATTTTAGGATCAACAATGTCGCATAACATGATTGTATCGTAATAATAATCTTTAATACTTTCATTTTGCTGCTGTTGCTTATTCATCAGTTTGATTTCAAATTTTGAAACTTCGTATTTCCCTCCAAATTCAATTAAAAAATCTCGGGAGACTTCCTCCCAATTTTTCTTTAAGTTTTCCGATTGTTTAATATAATTACTATACCAAATGTAGGCAACACCCTCTAATGATGATAAAAAATAGTAAATTTTTTCTTTGACAGACCAGCGGTTTCTTTCAGAAATTTTATTAAATTCTCTGAGAAATAAAACACAATTATTATTCTTAGGACAAAAAATAGGTGCTTGAAAATATGGCGGTAGCACTGGTGTATTACGGGTATTTAAAGCTTCTTCCAAACTCATTTTTTACTTCTCTTTAAGGGACAAACTATTATATTTAAAATAAACACTCAACGTGAAAAAATGTATCGTAATATAGTTTTATTTTGAATAAAACCAAAAATTGTACCTATATAAATTACCATTAAAATTTCAGAATACTTTTTGAAAAGGCCGAAAAAATTAAAATTAACTTGCACCACTTATTCTATTATAGACGTAAAGTAAAAAATTGCCAACTCTTATTTTATATAATTTAATTAAAATATACTTCATTCCCTCAGACTCTAACCTATACTTGAAATGAAAAATTGAAATTGAAATGAAAATTTATGCCTACTCTCACACAATGGACAGAATTTATTAAAGAATATTTAATTTTTGCACCAAAAAAGTCATAATTTATTGTGTATGGAGAGTAAAAACGGCACCTCCACCAAATGTCACAACGGGGGTTGTTGCGACTGAGACTAAGTGATAGTCTCTGGGATCGTGTGGAGGGAATGAAGTTAAAACAGGTTATAAAAAATATAACATTTAATAACTAATCAACAATAATAGCAATAAAATAAAGTTTGGCATTAAATAAATGAAATGAGGCACTTACTTATACACTTCCCTTACATCTTATCTATAAGGGCGGCTCTTCTCCCGACCAACGGGCACATGTCTTATCTCGACATCTTAAGAACGACTGCCCATCACTCCATTATACAGTTATCGACGATCGGTGCATTGCTCAGTCAGCATACCTTGCCTTCCTCAATAAAATTAAACAAAACCAAGCTGACCTTCAATATCGTCACCAAATTCACCGCATAACAGAGTGTCTATTCATCGTTATTGTCAAAATAATCTTTATATAACTACAGTGTGATTTTAAAAGTAATTAATAAAATAATCCATGATAACATAACTATGACAATATTGACAGCGGTCTCAAGTTTGAGGATCATATAACATTAAGTAGAAAACTAGCCTCCGGTTGCTTTGCAATTGCTAACGAACTTGGTTCGGATATTGGAAAAACAGTCTACCACGCACTCATTGAATCCCATCTTCGACATGGAATTGCATTTTGGGGACTGTCCGACCGGCATCTGTGTGGTGTCTTGCTTGGTCTTCAGAAGCGCGCTGTGAGATATGCTTATGGGGCTAGGCCGAGCGTACACCCAATTTTCTAAAATTTCATTACGGCATCGCGTCGAATTGAGAGTCCCCTCAAAAAAATCGGCCCTATTAACCTTCTTTTCGATATGGCCAACTTTCTGTAAATGTAGAGGCTTCTCTATAAAAATATGTGGATTTTCAGAACTCCATATTCTCATTTGTTGAGAATTTACATAACCAGAGTGGTAAAACTATGCCTCGTCAGTAAAAAAGGTTTTTTCAAATACGTTTTCATTATTATGCAAATTACCCATAAACCATTCTGAAAATTGCATTTGCTGCGACTTGTCGTTTGGCAACAATTCTTGGACTGAGCTTAGACTATAAGTGTGCATATGCAAGTCACATTTCAAAATTGTAGTGCAGGTTCTGGAGGATCCATTTTAGTCAAAGCTTGGCGAAACTGGTCGAAACCTTTTGATTGCAAAACTTGACCAGTCTAGTAATAGTAAACCTCAACTTTCGTGTCTGACTCACTAAATGACATTATTGCAAAAATAAAATTATTTTTTAATCAAATTTAATAATCTAATTTATTTTCTTCACAATATTAAAGTTTATGACATACCGATTTTATCTGATTTTAATGGATGGTCATAATACGTATGGATATGATATACCCAATGTTCTTGTTTTCAGTAATATCAAAGCCACTTATTGCTCACCAGATTTTGTAAATAATCTAAACGAAAATAAAAAAGTGTATCTGAATGGCAAATCATACCTTTTTGACACCAGCAATCTGTATTTTGAATACCAAAACAACAAATTTATAATTACAAATTCTGTAACAATTCATTTCTCAAACACCTAAGCTAAGAAATGATTTTCATCATTAAACTGTATTCAATGTAACAACAACAAAATTAAATAAAAGGTTTCATTTAGAATACAATTTGTTGTCCATTGTCAGGTCTGATGGGTTTGCCGTTACTAAAATGACCATTTATTTCTACCGGATGATGACTTTCAATATGGTCTTTCATTTTTACTAGGGCAGGACTACAGGAAGAAAAATTGTATTTCATTGAAAAGGCACGTTTTACGACTTCTGGATCAATAAACATGTGCTTTTCCCATTATGTTGTTTTTTTTATTTCATTGGTCAGACTATTGACACGAAATCTGTTAACTGGTTTTGAGAACGACACTGTTCTGCGTGTAAATTAGACTACAACCTTGTTTAAAACAGGATATATTTTGGGCTAAATATAGGTTGAGCTATTTATATCCTCAACATATAAAATATTGCTTTAGTCACTATTTGCACGCACCTTGTTTAGAGTCTAGGAACATTCGCCGATCGGAACTAAAACCAAACTATTTAATAAACCCAAGTGCACAAACTTTTAAATGGCTAACGTAAATAATGTCTACGATAAATTGAGGTGTTTTAAGATATGTTGCTATTTTATTCTAATAGATAAATAGTGTTTGCAGTTTTGTGAAAGAACAGATACCTTAAGACAAAAAAAAACGTCCTCAAAGTATGCCGTGAAATCAATCAAGCATCTCTTGAAGTATTAATCTTAAAAGGTAATAGAAGTAAAAGGTGAATGAAAAATAAAACTGTCAAGTTCTGAAGTTCTTTTTTAAGAAAATTACTTGTCATTGCATAATACAGAATTAAAAAAAAACCATACACAACAAAAAACCTAAAAAATATAAATTTAAACTAAATTATTCTTAAATCATTCTTCTTTTTACAGCATCAAAAACATTGGTGAGTGCTTGGGGGCAGTTGTTAATCTCCTGAAATTGATTTGTAATTCACCCGTAGGTCTAAATTTTCACACGGGTTTTGAAAGTCGAGTCTTTAATATGTGGTCATAAAAAAAAGTCGCTCGGCGCGAGATTGCAGGACCGTGGTGGCCACCTAACTGGCATATTACGACTAATAATTCGGTCTTCGAAAAATTCTTTGAAAAAATTTAAATTATCAAGAGTTGCGTGAATTGGTTCGCCCTCCCGCTGGAAGTAGCCTTGTCGCATCTCTTCATCCTCTTATGCGTTCACAAAATTTTCTAAAATTGCATTACGGTATCGCGCCGAATAGAGAGTCCCTTCAAAAAAATCGGTCCAATTAACCTTCTTTTCGATATGGCCGGTCACAGGCCAACTTTCTGTGAATGTAGAGGCTTCTCTATAATAAAGACATGTGAATTTTCAGAACTCCACCATATTCTCGTTTGTAGAGAATTTACATAACCAGAGAGGTAAAACTATGCCTCGTCAGTAAAAAATGTTTCTTCAAATACGTTATCATTATTATGATAATTACCAATAAGCCACTTTGAAAAATTCATTCGCTGCGGCTTGTCGTTTGGCAACAGTTCTTAGACTGAGCTTAGACGATAAGCGTGCATATGCAGGTCACATTTCAGGATTGTATTGCAGGTTCCGTAGAATACATTTACTTGCTGGCTTAAACGCCGAATAGGGATTTATGAGTGCTCATTAACAATTTGCGTTAATTTTTCTACTTTCTTGCATTGCGAACTTTGAGTCTCCTCCCACTGCTTTCCTTTCTACTCACCCTTCCAATTTCTTTAAACAACGCCACAAACCTAGTCAAAACTGTGCGAAACTGGTCGAAATCCATGACTATGCACTGAGAAAATTAAAATGATTGAATCAACAGTTGCGTTAACTACAAATTTGTCTCAATTTGTGTCAATACTGTCTGACTAAAACTAAATAGGACATACATGCATGACAAGAAGCAACCCTTTAAAAAGACAGTTCCGCATGAAGAAAAAAGAATTCATGGTTCCACACACTTGGTACTGACGCATCACTTCGCATCGTTTATGGATAAGGTTCTGTCAGGAAAGTATCAACAAAGTTACGCTTGAGATTCATCATATTTCTCAAAGAAACAGACTACGCCCTGTGAAGCGATGTTACCACGCTCATTCTAAATATCACCACCATGCAGTGGAAGTAAATTATAAATATAAAATATAAATTATAAATACTTAAAATTTATTATCACGAACGATAATGGTACATTGGTATATTTGATATATTTCATTAATTTTTAGTTGAATGCTTTAGCCTGTGGTATTTATGATTGTAGATAAGTTATTAACCCACAGTAATTGCTTTATTTTAGTAGAGTCTTTTAATCTGCAAATATTCTACATAACTGAAAGCCGTTCTCATAAAGTCGTTATCAAAAAGAAGGTGGGGAACCATATCGTTTGCCGACTTATAAATAACTTGTGAATCCCTGATTGCTCTAAAATAAAAATAATGGTATCTATACTTGATTCTAATTCCATGTAGAAAACCCACTAACGGTGTGTTATCTATCGGTCATAATTTATCGAATGTACTGATGAATGTTAATTTGATCGTAAAATATGCCAAATACACATTTTAGTACCGAATTAATTTATTTCTAGTCTAAACTACTAGTCCTTTTCCAGCTATTTTTAGAGATCTATGGTGAACTGACATTTAAAACATAAATTTTGCAGCTATATACATTTTCCCCGTGAGCAAAATTTGATGTTTGATATGGGACTGCCACGTCACCTGTGGTATGATCGGTCTGCATTACGAAGCTCCACGGGGAGTCTCTGGGGAGTTTCCCCTTGTCGGAGTCGGAAAATTGGATTACATTAATCGACAACGCCAGTCAGATCACATCGAGTTTAAATAGAAATAGGGTAAAAATATTGCGTAAAATCCAGATGAAAACAAGAATCGTAACACTTCAATCTTTGTTTATTGAAATTCGGTAATCTGAAGACAATAGTCGTAATGGCGTACCTAACATTTTACCAAAGTCATTTTCAGCAAAATATTCGCAATGAAAATAACATAACGCTTCTAGCTTAAACAAGCCTCAAAAAGTATAGAAAGTCAAAAATATAGTTGGGTTGGTGAAGTTAACAAAGCTGTATACGAATCCTCCACAAAAAGGAATCGATTCCTTACTACGATTCACGATTCCTTGTTATAGCAAGAAAGGAGGGTTGTGTGTTAACTGGAGGATATTACGGTATTTACCGAATTAGATCTACTTATACCAAGTCTAGAACGATACTAGAAGTTTAATAGAAAGGAGAGAAATGCAAGAAAAGAATTTTTTTTCAAATACCTAACACAATGTAGAATAATTAATTATGAAATTGAAACTTCGACTTTATGTATTTTTGCTTAAAACCAACCCATTTCAATGGATGTACTATCAGTATTACTACCGAAGGATATAATAGGATACGCCATTAGAAAAAAAAACCTAATACAAATTTTGTCCCCTCGATGGAGTCTTGTTTGCTCGTCCAAACGGGAATTGGCCCACTGGAATTGACAATCTTGCGTACTCTCCTCGCTGTCTATATTGATACAGTGGAACAAGTGACAATGTTGATAGGCGAATAATTATTTTAATGGTGTAGTCCAGACGTTCCCATCCTCTTCTGGACCACCACCGCCTTTACAAGAAAAAATATCTAATCCATGTTGGTTTTACCAAATATTAAAATATTGTTACACATTATCTATATTTTATCTATCTATCTATCTATTAAGAATCACAAAGTAGAAATTAAAAAGACCATCAAAAGTAGAAAATTGTTTATTAAAAATTTAAAAATTAACACAAAAATAGTAATAAAAAAATTAATGAGATGGTTGAGGCTGGTGGAGTTTTATCAATTTGTTAATGTTAGTTTTCAATTTAGTCAACATCAGTAGCAAATCGCCACGCTCAGTGATCTGCAGTCTGTTCCTTTTCTTAGAAAGTAAATTTGCTACTACACTGAACCCATGCTCAGCCAAATACGATGAAAATGCAATTAAAAATGTCTGTACTATTTCCCACAATCCAGGGTAGAGTGCTGGTATTGATTTTTGAAGCCAGAACTCCTGGTTTCCATTTCTGAATTTTACTTTTAGTTCTTTGTTAGTTGGGAGTTCTACGAGTTCATCTTCTAAATTTGATGAATCTGCTGTATCTGCAGTTGCGAAAGGATATAAAACCCAACTTCATGTCCAAAATATCCTGAAATCGACATTTAAAATCAGCATGAACAGCGTCCAGGTGTTGGCAGTAAGTAAGTAAATCTTCCTGCTTTGCAGTTACTGCTGATAATGTGGACAAGTGGTTGTATTCATCTCTACCTAAATTTCGTTTGAACAGAAGAAGTTTCTCCACAAAAGCAGCTGTGACGTGTTTTGTTTTAATTAAATTCAACTTATCACCTTGCAATAATTGTAAATTTACTTCGTTAAATATTTTAAACGGGTTTGTCAAATAAGCGATGTCATTCTTGAATGTACTCAGGTTTGCACGCAGTTTGTCGTCTATGTTTTCAAGGAAATCTAGTTCTCAGTTAAATAGATTGTAAAACCGATTCAGACAAGTACCTTTTGATAGCCAACGAACTTCTTGGTGCAGCAGCAAGCGATATTAGTCTTCATTATTTTCACTACAAAGTTGGCCAAATAGTCTGTCACTCACGAAACTGATACCGGACAATCTGTAGATGATTTTTCTGATAATGAAGACATGTCAACACGTGAGCAGAATCATACTATATCAAAATTGTATGGAAAGGATAATACTCCTTGGTTTAAACATAAGCCTGATATGTACAAGGGTAAAACAAAAAAGTGCAATATTGTCACTAAATTACCAGGCGTGATGGCGGTTGCTAAATGAGCAGACATCGTCTTACACTCTTGGAAATTATTTTTCTCAGACGATATGATAGCAGTCATAACAAACACCATTCAAAAGTTAGATTTGCTGAGAACTACTTATCAGCGTCTTCGAGACTGTCCTTACGGACGGATTATATAGAAATTCATTATTTTCTTATGAAATTTAATATTAATAATCATTGTATTCTCATGCTGTAAAATTTATTTACCAAACCGAATATTACAAAGAACCCAAACGTTCCCGTAATCCCCAGCATATCGATTATCCCAGCAGTAGAATAGTGGGTCAGGACTCCTGCTGGTCCCAAGAGACAACTCGGTTTTCTGCTTTTATTAAGAATGGCAACTCTTGGGGGAAAATATACAAGGATTATGTGAAAATACCATATTTTAATTAAATTACCTTTTCTCATAATATAATAATATAATAAAAGAAAATTCTTAAACGTGTTATCACTATAGTGTTATATATATATATATATATATATATATATATATATATATATATATATATATATATATATATATATATATATATATATATATATATATATATATATATCACGTAAGTTAAAGAACAATACACTTAATATATCTTTATTGAAAGGAACTATACTTCCAATAATTTGTGACGTGTAACTGCCAATCAGGTACACCAAAGTGTCTTTTCTTAAACTTCGAGTAGTTGACATGATAGTAGAGAAAAACATAGCTGACACAAATCACTTTAAATCACAAATTTAACGTTTTCTTTTCGAAAGATAGATTAAAACTAAACTTTGCTTTGAAATATGAATTCAAACTAAGCAGTAGTGACGGCTCGAGGGGATTTTTGGCCCGCTCTAGGAAAAACAGGTACATCGGCAGGTAAATAAAATCAGAATAATCTTTTGGAAACTCCAGACCTTCCCCAAAAAGCCGTTAAGTTTGGTAATGTTTAACCATAGAACCATAAAGAACTAAAAACTTTAATATACATAATTTTATTCTTGTCATTTATAAAAAGGATCAAAATGCTTAAATTCTAATTAAGTATGTAATAAAATACTTGAAATCAGGGGTTTGATTGATTTCAGAATAAGACTAATAATCTACTTTAAACCCGTATTGTTAAGAAACAAAAGAACTGATAGCGTGATAATATTAGCCAAGCTGTGTGTTGTTGGCGGCTCCTCTTATTTTTCTTTTAAATAAATTCCGTTTATAGGATATTCTTTTTGTAGCAAAAAGGACATTTTTGAAGAGTGAGGACACAGAAATTCAAAAAAAATACCTATATAAAGATGGGCCACCCTATTGTAGATAAGTGTAATTGCGTTATTCCAATACAATCTATCAATCTGCAAATGTTCAGCATAACTAAAAGTCTGACCATTATCAAAAAGTAGGTGGGGGACCATATCGTTTGGCGGGTTATAAATAATTTGGGAATACCTGATTGATCTAAAATGAAAATAATGGTATCTATCCTTGATTCGAATTCAATGGTGTAAAACCTGATTTACGAAAGTTAATTGTCCACAAATAACATTTAAGTGAAATTTTATCCGTTTATCAATTTTTTGATTTGTTTTATTAACAGATGCTATTATACAAGTTCTGATCATGAAGCTTGGAGATATCAAAAATCGCATTGTATCTTACCCTTGATATCCGAGACGTACTTTCTGAAATATAACTACACTGTATAACTTGGATTTACTGGAAAAAGTTTATAACGAAACCTCTGAAGAGCTTTTATCGTCCCCTAAAAAATTTTATTGAAATAAAATATTCGTCTTGAAATAAAATATTCTTTTGATCATCCAAATCCCCTTTCGCTACGAGAGGATAACTTAACCCTAGACCTGTTCTCCAATTTCTTATTTAGAGGAGCAATTAGGGCAAACCTCTGATGCAGTATAAAGTTTCAAGGGTTTTGGTTTAAACTTTTATTTGATCCAAGGTAAATGTTTGTTATTTCACTGTCCTTAATGATTCTCCATACATATTAAATACACACAGAAAAGATAATTCTATAGACAATAATACAACACTAAACGAAATATTACGCATATTTGTATATACGCAAGATATGTTAAACTCATGGCAAGAATAAAAAAATGTTGAGCACACATTTCTTGGTACAGGAATAATTGTTTGTGTACCAAGGCCGTAAAGCTGATCTTTTCTGGCCGAATAAAATTCAAAGTAATTTTCAGGTGAGGCCAAAAAAGATCATTCGGTCGAGGTCCACACAAAAATTTTTAGGCGACTATCATCAAGTAGGTACAACATTTTTAAACTTTTTGTTTCTGAAAAGAGACGAAAATGAAAGAGTAGTTTCAAATTTAGACTGACCAAATAAAAAATCGAATGTTAAATAACAAAGATAGATACAGAACTACTAAAGCTTGTTCTTATAAAATATGTTAACAAATACTAGCTTTATTTGTTATTAATCGTAATGTTAAATGTACACATATTACATTTATGTAATTCCACTTTTAGAATGTGAGTGAAATTATTAAAAGCCATTTCATTTTCTTGATTTTCAGTAGTAATGATCTTTGCTGGAAAGTTGTTTATTAAAGTACCATCCAATTCATATTTTTTGGAGTTATTTTGGACAGGAAACTCAAACCTGAAGTACCTTCCCCTCCTGCGAGAATTGTATTTGATACTTCCTTTTTTCTTGAAATAGAATCCTCAATGTTGCCTGCCGCAGCAGCGGTAGCCTCCAACCTCCGTGACTTGTTGACATTCAAATATCAGCCCCTGTTTCAACCAAAAGAGAGGTTGAACTTAATCTAAAACAATGACCGTTATACCCACTAGCATTTGGTAATTGTAGATACAGTGCAATAAGTGATGGTATTTTTCCAAAAGAAGTAGAATTTTTGATTTTACTGACTGTACATTTTAGTTCCATCACAGGTAATATAAACTGAAATAATGCAGAAATAAGTTACACGAACCTTCGAATTTCGCCACTAAGTGGCCCAGATTAAAATCTTTCAATAACTGGGAAATTGCCATAGTTACCGTTAAGAGCATAATACAGATGTTCTCTTTTTATCAAGGTTTGTTGAGCGACTAAATTTTGGTCAGTGTCGCGGCTTTGTTAAAAACCTTCGCGCATTATCCACATCGCAAGTGATGCGTAGGTAGAGCGTAAAGCACAGAGACTTCGGCCAAATTCGCAGTATTTTGTTTAAATAGCTGAGTCTTTGTAAACAGATCTTTGATACAATGTGTTAAGAAAAATTCTTGTCTTAAAGTAATTTAAAGAGAATTTCTAAAATACTTCAAGAACCTTTATGTTCTTATGGGAAAAGCAATTCTGTTCAATGTCTTTGCTTTTATTATAAGCCTCAATTTGTCAAGATCACTGAATATTTCGGCATAAGTGGAGCTCTTTTTTCAGTGTAGTAACACATTATTATGAACACGCGAGCGAAATTAGTAAGACTAGCTTGTATACAAAAATTTTAAACATTCTTTATGTAAATGCTATATTTCTAATGTAAGAAGATTTTACATTTTAGAATATTTCTTCAGTAGGATAAAATTACTCTTCTAGTTCTTCTATTATTTAAAGTGAAAAAAGTATATATAGTTATTTTTGTGCTTATGCTTCTTTCGGCGATCACATACAAATGAAATAATGCGTTGATATTTTTAGCCTTACCGTCATGGTGCGATAAGTCCCTAATGATCTCTTAACAAACAGAAATTACCAAAGTAATGAAATATTTATTTTAATGAAAAGTATTTTTGATCATAACATGATTAAGGTACAAAAGGAAACTAGAGGGAAGGAAAATAATTTGCAACGACGGCGCCGCTATCCTTAATCGAAAACGGGGCCCTCTTGACTTGACGGGGATACTTCAAAAAAGGAAAAGTTCTTTTCTGCTCTTGTATGCCCTTGGGGACTCTCGATCTCCTCAAATAACAACACTTCCAAAATAACTTGGAATGAAACGGTATAACGGCATATAGACGGTTCCAGAAACAAACTTTAAATCATTGGCGTAGGGAATTTATACTCACTTGCGTCGCATACGTCATCTGTTTCCTCAAAATTTATAGTATTTTTATATTTTTCGTAATACTATTAGTATTTAAAAAGAAATATAAAAGCGTGGCACGTGCATGTTTGATTTCTGTTTATTATTTCCTTATGAATTATAATCCCAGAAATAAATAGGTAATGTTATTATTCCTGCACACAGGTAATAAAGAAAATATGTAAAAAGGAAATAACGTAATAGAGCTTACAGAGTGCACAACTTAAAAAAATAACATTGCTATAACCGAAGAATATGGGTTTGATTAAATTTTCATAACTAAAACTAGGTACACTTTTTTATATTATACAGGATACAGAAATATTATTTATTAGACAACATTCTGAAGATAGCTTTGACTATTCTCTATTGGATATTACAGGTATTTTTATATTTATAACTTTTTACAAAGCAAGTTCTCTACAAAGACCTCTGTAGATTTTTAAATTATTACATTGGCTTAGTTTTAAAAATGAAAAATTTCCTCATAACTTTGTGAAATTCTTTTACCTTCATGCAGGAAAGCGGGCAAAAATATTTTCTAATTGATGGTTCCATTAAAGTTAGTATTAAGTTTCCAGCAGCATCTAGGGAAAACATATTTTTCAATCTCGTCCTGTGAATAAACTTACAAAATTTAAAGTTTGAACTTTTGAAATATTGGATAAAATGTGAATAACAATGATAAAAGAACAAAAAAAAGAAGAAAATGTTAATTTTATTTTTTTAATATACTTAACAAGCTGGAATTATTTTTTTTCCCTGTCATTCTTACGTTGGGCAAAATGAAAAATACCATGCAATAAAGTATGTATAACTATGCAACTTTTCTTAAATATACGGGAATTTCAGTTGTTATCGGACTAGATTAGAGTCATAAAAATATTTAAAATTATTATAATGTATATGTAATATGTAAAATATATTTATCTATAAAATACTTTTCCCGTTAGAGAAAGTATTATATTCGAGAAATAATATCCAGGAGATTTTTGCGGTTTCTAGATTACAAAAACCACAATTTTCCTGTTCTGTCAGTCTGTCTGTTGGCCCAAAACATTAAAAATAATCCAACCAAAAAATAATAAAATTTTGCATATAGATTAGGCTTCACCCTGGCTTAAAACCAGGTACGTTTCCTGTAAAACATATACAGGATAAAAACGTAATTTCTATATTCTATGTGTTACTTTAACGGATACAGCCAAGGCTTTTACTGTTATAATTTTTAATCCCTCAGAGACAGGCTAGATAACAACAAAAAATTAAATTTTGTCTGTGTTTATTTTAATTTAAGCAATATTTATCTTTTTTATCTTCTGACAACCCACGAAGACCGAAATCTAAGTACTATGTACCGGGCGTGTACTGGGGAATCGACATATCATACATCCAGAACTGGAAACATCCGTAGGGATTTTACCAGCCCTTTAAGAGGATGTGTGGGGTGGTGCCACCTCGGTCGAGGAAGAATTCCTCTACCACACTCCAACAACAATCATAAAATATCCATGGTCGAAGCGGGATTCGAACCCGCGCCTCTCGGTTGCAAAGCTGGCGCCGCGCAGTGATTCATTTGGTTTATCTAGCGGAACAAAAATACTGTGGTTATAACTTAAACTTGTTTTTATATTTGAACAAAAAAATAAATCAAAAACATACTCAAAAAAAGTTATAAATGATTCTAGCTGCAATATTCTTAAATTAGTAAAATAAATTATGATATTATTAAAATTAAAAAAAAAGTAATAACTCCTTCTTAAACGTATTTGCTTTTGGATATTCTATTCTGATTCATTCGTTGCTGTAGAATCTGTATATTCCAAACTATCACTGTCGTCGGTAAACCATTCGTGGTCACTTATTGAAGGTTCTTGTAGCAAAGCACGAGCTCCGGAAGAAAGATATTTAAAAGATTTTCTAGGCTTTTCCCGAAAACTATTTATGTATGGATCAGAAGCGTAAAGCAAAGAGTTAAAAAGATCTTGTACTTGAGCTGCTGTTATAATTTCATCCTCACCAATATCCTTTACTACAGGCTTTATTAAACGATGTTTAGACTTGTCGCAAAGCTCGGTAAAATGTTTCTTGGGGCGACCCCGAGAGGACGTTGGAGCATCTGGAGTATCACTATTTTCCACTTGCGCAAAACTTTCCACAGTATCTAGCCACTCGCTGAACCTATTTACACACCTAGACTTGGTTCTGTTGGTATCCAGCAATTTTTGATAAAATTTACTCTCTAGGTACTTTATTTTCAATGTAAGAGTATCCTCCACCTCTTTGGAAACGTGCTCAACATTACATTGCCTCAAAACATGCATATACATTGTCAAACGTTTAGAGTTGCGGTCTTCTTTGGACAACCAAACATCAAATAGCTCTCTTCTAGAAATGCTTCGATCACCTAAAAATAAAAATATTATAGGCAGTGGCGCCTGGTGGCACCTAAATATTACATGGATTTATAAAGGATACAATAAACTTTAATTATCCTAAAAATGAAACTGGCACTATGTAGCACTTTTTTCGTAGGTCTAGCCAGACGTTTTAAAGGTATGAAATTGATATATCTTTAAAATGCATAAGTTATACAATACACTCTATACAGTAATAAAATAAAAATGTATAAAAAATATAGAACATACCTGTGTGCCTTTTATCCATGATAACTTTAATTACTGACACGCTTAGTTCACTGTCATTTTAGCACTGAAATGAACTTAACAATAAGACCAGTTTTATATATTTGCTGTTTTGTACGGATACAAATGAAAAAACACGAATTTAAAAATAATTGATGGGTTTATTTTTAGCTTGCACGTGTTACTTTGGGTATGTAGATACTGACTACAAGTAACTTATCGAAAGTCAATAGGGTCACGAAATCGATTTTTGTTCCTTTAGAAATTCCAAATGAATCACTGTGCGCCGTACCAACTCGGCCACCGGAGGCCCAGGAGGATCCCGGAGGATCTGGTGCAAATGTTAAGTTTTACTAGTTGTATTTTGTGTACGTATGTTGTGATCACATATGAAATTTGGTACGCTTTCATACAGGATGTGCAATTTTAAATAGTATTTTTTTGTTTCTTTAATTCTAGAACATAAGTTTTAAATAAGTATTTGAATGCATGTACAGCTTTCAGTTAAAATTTAGATTTTTCATTCAACACCAAGTGAAAAAATGAAAAAAAAAATCTGTTTAATTTCGCTACAATCCTAGAGCATTAAACATGCATAGAGTTAAAGATTTTATACGGAAAATAAACTTTGAAATTTATATACAGGGGAGTGGGAATTTAAAAAAAATTCTGCCCAATCAAAATTATTTCTCATGGATTTAAAAAAATTCAAAGAAAATTTTTACCAGAAATTTAGTGCAGGGACAGAGCATAGCAATTTTGAATAAGAGGTTTTAAATGCAACGTTATATCTAGTTTTAGTATGTAGCCAGACAACTACAGATGGACTATCTAATTAGTATATAATCATTTAGGTTCACGTAATTCTGTTCAGAATAAAAGCATCTAATTTTTCTATCAGATATGCACCCCTAATAGCCTGGCCTTAACAGGGACGTCAGATGTAATAATTTCGAAACAACCCTTGTACGAGCCCAATCTACCCCATCTAACGACGCCTCGGTCAATTTGGCTCCAGTTTTCATGTTTCCGTGATGTATCGGGCTAATCTTACCCCTCTGCAACCCTGAAAGACTCGCTTGATTGCTTCGTCAGGTTGTTTTATTGTCACGCGTTCATCTCAGCACTTTGCGCCTTTTATTTCTTGTAGGGTGAGGTCTCTTTGTTTTTACTGGAGGTATATTACTGGCTTGGAAAAACATGGGAACATGGCTATAATTGAAACTTTTTTGCAACACTGTACGTGTAACACTAAAGAGAAAGAAATAAAGAAAATCTGTACGCCTTTGCATAAAACTTGCGTCGTAAATAAAGTCAAGTATAATAAAATTTTAAAAATTGGTTTTTCGCCAACAGTTATACGTAAGTTACTTCTAATACCAAGTCAAATTATAGCCCATTCGAGTACATTTACATGTGTACTATGTAATGCGCGTATAGTCTAAGTCTAAGACATACCCTACTTATCCTAAGTACGTAGTACGTAGACAAATAACACTAGTTTACAAGAAAAATGTACCTCATGAAAAAAGTGTTTTTTAACCTAATTCGAGGTCGCTGAAAACGAAAATAATAATCATTTATTTTTCCAAAGAAGCGTTTGCGAAATATTCGCAAAAATCGTGTTTTTCGGCTCTTTTTCCAGTTATGGTCCAACAACTCGAGAACGGTAGACGTAATCGACCTAAAATGTACACATATTTCGAGGTACGCTTCTTCTTTTACATAAATATCAGTTTTGGGTCAACTGGAAGAGTATTTTTAGAGTTACAGCTACTGAAATTTGAAAAAAACTGCATTTTTTGAGCTTTTTTGAAAATTGCACATTTTTGTTTGTTTTATTTGGTTATTAGGATATATTTTTTTTCATGTTTTTTGAATTGCATATGAAAGATTATTTAGTCACAAAAATATATTGCCCAGTTGTTCAAATCGGTTGTAAAATGTGGAAGATATTACTGATTAAGTGAAGGCAGACGATTTCAGATTTTGCCATGAATGCCCAGAAGTCCGGTGAAATTATGTAATTAAGGTAGTAAAGGCTAACGTACTCATTTGAAACTAATTTCTCCGGACTTCTGGGCGTTCATGGCAAAAGCTGAAATTGTCTGCCTTCACTTAATCAGTCATATCTTCCACATTTTACAACCGATTTGAAGAAACTTGGGCAATATATTTTCTTGACGAAATAATCTTTCATATGCAATTCAAAAAATATGAAAAAAAATTTCCTAATAACTAAATAAAACCAACAAAAATGTGTAATTTTCAAAAAAGCTAAAAAAATGCAGTTTTTTTTCAACTTTCAGTAGCTGTAACTCAAAAAATACTCTTCCAATTGACTCAAAATTAATATTTATGTGAAAAAAAGAAGCGTACCTCGAAATGTGTGTACATTTTAGGTCGATTACGTCTACCGTTCTCGAGATGTTGGACCATAACTGGAAAAAGAGCCGAAAAGCACGTTTTTGCGAATATTTCGCAAACGCTTCTTTGGAAAAATAAATGATTGTCATTTTCATTTTCAGCGACCTCGAGTTAGGTTTAAAAACACTTTTTTCACGAGATACCTCGAATGAAGGTAAAATTTGTAAACTAGTGTAATATTTGTGTCAAATGTGCTTCAATAAGAGTAAAATTAGACTAAATTTAATGTTTTTGTCTGCCATGTATGTGGAAGATCAAAGAATTTATTATATCAACGATAAGCCTTAGCTAACAAAAATGTACAAAATATATGTGGATGACTTGTTAAAAATTATTTTATTGGAACTGGCCTTGCAAATGATCTAATTTTAGCATTTGACCTACACATACTTATTTATATTTTGAAATTGCGAAATGATTTTCATTTTCACACCGAAAAAATACCCTTAAGCACATTCAATTTGCTTCAAAGTATGTTTACACAAGAGCTTTTAGCTTTTCAAAGTCTTCTTTTCATTACAGATGGCTTTATGTTGAATCTTTTCAGTTACAAGCATTAAGTCACTGCTGAATGGAATCAAAAGCTTTAGGAACGACCTATTAATGAAACCAGAATAAACTTTCTAACACTCAGGACTGGCGATTAGTTGTTATACTAAATGGATAATTTTTTTCGATTTTCTTTTGAACTGTCTTTAATCCTGATGATGGTTATACCCACTCTGAAAATTTTAATATTCGCCGGCACAGAGCGGCGTCGCGTCGCACAGTGTTGCCTGGTACTTATGAAAATTTGGACAAAATTATTTAACGATTTTTTTACTTGGATTGGATAAAATGCGCTAAAAAATATACAAACACAAATTCATGAACTGGTTTTTTAGGCCAAGCAATAGAGCGATTTGTCGTGACATTAATACTATTAGAAATCCGTCTGTGCCATCATCTAAAAGATGATCCGTCGATGATTGCTGTTATATTTGTAACTCTGAAATTTTTCCTTTAATTTGTTATAAACATTTTTAAGCAAAAAAACGCGATTTTTTAGCTTTTTGCTTATAAAATGGAAAGTAATGAAGCAATCTTAATATTGTAAATGGACGATTTGTAGAGAATACAAATATAAACAATCCCGATAGGATAAGTAGCAACGGAGAAAATCTGGAAAAACCGGAAAATTAAGAGTTTTTTTTTAAATTAATAAATCGGCCATTTTTAAACGTAGCGGGCTCAAACTTTGGGAAAAAGTAGTAATTTATAGCTACTTTATGTGTGCAAAACCCCGACGCTGTCCGACGATTAGTTTTGCCACAATCGTCATTTTAATTTTTCAACACACTATTTTGCAACAGGTCTGGATGCTCTACGGATCGTCCGATTTTAATTATTGAAACGGATTTGAAAAGTACAAGTTTAGTTGAACAATATGTATGTCTTAGTTTTTCCGTAAAATGCTACGAAACCGGTTGAAAATGCACGTAAAGATGCGTGAAAATGGCCGAGCGCGTGAATATTTGCTCCCCTTCGCTCCGCTTCTCTCCCGCTACTCGATCGATTTCGCGCGCTCGGCCATTTTCTCGCATTTTTAAGTGCATTTTCAACCGGTTTCGTAGCATTTTATGGAAAAATTAAAATATACATATTGTTCAATTGACCTTGTACTTTTCAAATCCGTTTCAATAATTAAAATCGGACGATCCACAGAGCATCCAGACCTGTTGCAAAATAGTGTGTTGAAAAATTAAAATGACGATTGTGGCAAAACTAATCGTCGGACAGCGTCGGGGTTTTGCACACATAAAGTAGCTCTAAATTACTACTTTTTCTCAAGGTTTGAACCCTCTACTTTTAAAAATGATCCATTTATGAATTAAAAAAAAACTCTTAATTTTCCGGTGTTTCCGGATTTTCCCCGTTGCTACTTATCCTATCGGGACGCTCGGCCTCTCATTTTGTCCGTATTTTTATTCTCTATAAATCGTCCATTTACACCATTATGATTGCTTCATTACTTTTCATTTTATAAGCAAAAGGTTAAAAAAAATGTTTATAACAAATTAAAGGAAATAATGTCAGAGTTGGAAATATAACAGGAATCATCTACGGATCGTCTTTCAGATGATGGCACAGGCGGTTTTCTAATAGTATTAATGTCAAAAAATCGCTAATATTTTGCTCTGTTGCTTGGCCTATTTAGGTTTGGGTACACTTCATTTAGTCGAAATTAAAAACATTTTTTTGTGAAGAAAAAGCTTCAGATACCATTTAAATCCAATATATTAAATATATTTTTATATTTATCTCAACCCAATCTTTTAGAATAATTATTCTCGATCTTCACTACTCCTTTCCACCGATTTATCTGACACAAGAAGTTCAAACGGATACAGCACCTTTATAGTCTCGGGAAGAAGTTGTTTAATTAAATGTTTTTAACCTATTAAATGAAGCATCTCGTACTGCAGTTATAACCTTTGCTTTTGCTAGATTCAGCTAAAGCCAATCACTACCAGAAGCAAGCCTTTGTAAATATTCCATTTTTCGTCGCTTTGTATTTTTACTAGCTTCAGGAAACTCCACACATGGGCGACCACGCTAAGCCGGAACTGCAAATAAACGAAATGCTTCTTTTCCATTAAGCAACTCTGTATTTTGTTCATAAAATCGGTCTATTTGCGACAAGCTTTACTTTATCTCATTTTGACTTTATTGACAAATAGTGCGACATTTCTCTTACGATCTGTAACTTGGTCTTATGAACAATTTTTGCGTTCAAATATGTAATTTGCTAAATGCAACCCTTTGGTGGACCAATTTTTTACAGTCATCAAAAATTCGGTCATCAAGTCACGGCGAGAAAATTCTGCTTTGCTACCTATAACAAATAATATATAAAAAGTCCTTTGGGCGCAAAAAAGCGTAAGTTTTTAAGATTTACTATGAATATATACAGTATGCATTTAGACATAGGTTTTCGAAAGGTGATATTTGGAATAACTAATCAAAAAACTTTGCAAAAAGAGAAAATAGGTATAGAGGACGACTTTCTATGTAATACTTAAAAATGAACTAAAATCTAATAACAGTTGTAAGAAATAAATATATCATACCCTCCATACCTAAATTCACTTAACAGTTTAGCACTAAATCACATGAAAAATAAAATATAGGTTACACGTTACGATAATCTTTTCGCGATAATAACACCAACAATTTACTGTACCACTTCGTCTAGTGTTTACTTGACAATGTCAAATACAATTACATACAACAAATACCTTTCGTTTGTGATATATAAGGAATAAAATTTTAAAGTAATAAATTTTAAGAGTATTTTTCGTCCACCTTTATTTTAATATTTGGAGTTTTGCCGGGTCTGGGCACCACTGTGCGTCGCCTTACCAGATCTGGCGTCGCCGTGAGCAGCATATCATTTTAATAAAGTCTCTAAAAACCTAATTAAATTAACCAAATGAGCAAGCTCCTGCTAACCCTACAAGAAAAAACTCATTTACTTTCAACTCCTTAAAGCTTACATTTCGAACAAGACGCTACTTATGTTATTACTGTATTCTTAAAAAGACCTGGCAATCTAGAAAAAACTTCCAGCAAACGCAGGGGGAAATAAATTAGATTTTTCTCGCCAGCAACGTTTTCTATTAATGTGAAAGATTACCGTGAAGATGGATAATTCGTATTTCTGTTTTTATGACAGGCAGGACGAAACCAAATTACTTAAATTGGAATTGGTTTTTAGAGAGAAAGCAAGAAATTTGCTTCCTCTTTTTAAAACTAATGCGCTTTTGATTGCCTTAAAATTAGTGCTTTGAGAAGGTAAATAAATTAAAAAGCTTTTGGTTTTATTGCCAGTAGAACTGTTTTCCGTTTTCCTTAATTAGGATCTTATTTTCCCGAAAAGTAATTAACTAAAATACTTCTAATTATATTAAAGTAGCAAATCCAATACCAATTGGATTTTTTAATGAACAGAGAAGTGGATTCGTCGATTCGATTGGTTTCGTCGGCTTTTCAAACGGGTAAGCACTGATCCCGGTGGGATCACGTTGTATGACCTGAGTTAACCAGCAAAATCTTGAAGATTTGGTGAGAAAAAAAATTTGGTGCCGATACTGAAATTGTGTTGCTCCCACTTCTGATTGGTATTTTGTTTCCTGGGTTGCTGCCATAGATGCAAATAGCAGGTTTACTTTTATTCGATAAGTGCGAACGATACTTATATCGCAATAACCCCTATTGGCGACTCAAATTAAGAAAGTGGCGTCCTCTTCAGCTGTTTTGCTAACTACAATAAAGGGGAATGTTTTCGTTTCGTCTTTGTCTTCATTATAACATTATTTGGTATCTTTGTCAATTTTGTCGTCAAGTGAGCCCTTCTTCCCGTTAAAAATCCACATAAAACATATTTATTTTCTATCATAAAATTTTGTTGTTGTACTTTAACTCATTAAAAATGTCAAATTTATAATCAATTTATATTTAATTTCATTATTTGACTAAACCATATACAGCTAGAATCACAAAAAAAATGAGTGGACTTTCTGGAAAACTAGAAAACTGTTAAATTTTCTAATTAAATTAGAAAAAAGACGCGAAATCCACATATCCTGTTTTATATATAAAATAATTTTAACTCAGAAACCAAGATATTTATTTGAAAAAATTGAATTCAGGAATAATATTCATAATGTTAATACTAGAAATCAGAACGCAATAGAAATACCTAAACATCATACTGAAAAATATAAGTCTTCGTTTAGATATACCTCTTCTGTAATTTATAATAATATTCCTTCTAGTCTAAGGGGCTTAAGCTATATAGCTTTCAAAAAAATATAAAAAATTATTTAGTAAGGGTAGGATTGGAAGAATGATTTTTTATAAATCAAAATCCTACCTATTTATGCCAACTAGTATACTACTGTCATTTTTTGGTTTTCTTTTTTACTTTTATCAATTTTATATTTATATTTTTAATTGTTTTATTGGCATAAATAAACATCTTTATTATTATTAACAGTGTACCATATCAAAAAATGGATAGAGTAGCACTTTGCCATTCCATGGCACAGCTATGCAAAAAGGCTTTAATACCTAGAAGGGGTCACACTAACACACAAAAAAAATATAAACCTTTTAAAGTTTGGGAAGTCTGAGCAAGTCTCAGATAAGAGTCATACACAAAAGATTTAGATAGGTCAACTTGCTGGGAGGCGTCGGCTTTAAAGGACAATTTTTTGAATCAACAACCTACAATCTAGTGAATTTCAAGCATTTTTTTCGACAAGATATACACTTCTACTAGTAAATCACCCTGTACACTGTAACAAAATTAATATCTCCCTGAATGGTCGTAACTGTTCTCTTTCTTTGCAATGTGAGCCTAAAGGGAGCGTTTCGTAAAAAGAAACGTGTTTAGGCTATTACGGTAAAACTTTTCCATTTATGTCCGTTGGAAATGCTGAAGGAAAAATTATGTTTGTCTGAAGAAAGTAGTGTGGGGGTAAAGACTAAAAAAACATTATTTCATTTAGGTGCGTTGAGGCAAAATATAACGACTTTTCAACATGTTATACAGTATATGCAAAACCGTTATCACCAGGTATTATTGTTGACTCCCAAGGAACTGTTATTATTAGCAAAAGCTCTTCCAAGGCGGTATTTAAGTACGTTATTATGTATCACTTAACTAAGTGGTAAAATGTGGCTAAGAACCTTACACGCTTAATTCGCTTGTTACCTACTAAGCATAAATCATCTTTAGGATGTTTGGTAACGTTTCTATTAAATTGTTTACCGAACGTTTTACTTTAAACGTGACGTTATCGTACTTGACAAGTTTTTTCTAAACGTTACCCATTCTTTCCGTTCCTGTAGTATACTTGTGCTACTATATTTACTTCATTGTGCATCAAGCATTCTAACTACGTTTATTTCATGTATTTTTGCACTAACGTAAACATGATTTCATTAAGAGAATATTCTTTTTAATTACATGCTGCTTATGTTTCTTGATTAACGTTCCAGTTACGATAATATTTTGTTAGCGCAGATAATGTTGTTATTGTAGCGTTATTATAATGACATTATTATGTGTAAAGCCGTTACATCACAAAGATTTCGTCATAAAAATATATATTGAGTTTCGTACCGACTTCTGGTTTTAAACGCATCTCATACGTAACTACGAGTATATCGGTTTTCTTTTCTTGCATTATTTCACAAGCAAGTCTGGGTTGATCTTACTTGTTTTTTTTTAATTAAAAGTTGTGTTGTTGTGTAGAAAAACCGAGAAAATTGATCGAATCTAAGTATACTACTTTAGTTTTTAATAAACATGATTTTTCATGAGATAACTCCTGATAAGGCTTTTAAGATACATTTTGTTGGCATTTTTTTATAAACCTGTGGTGGTTTACGTTGAATTATATGTTTTTTACAAATATAGACCATTAGAAGTATGAAGTATGTTTAGAATCTTGAGTCAAAAATTCTTTAAATGTTAATTATTTCGTAAATACAAAACTTTTAAACTAGTTACCAACTTTTGGCTAAATATTTTATGAAGTTTTCTTTTTCTAGGTGTAAGATGCAAGAATATGTTTTAAAGCTAATTTTTAGGTGTAAATGTAGTTCTTGAATAAACAGAATTTCTAAACCAAACAGTTGACATTATATTTAGCGCAAAACCTTTCTTATTTTTGTTTAATATTAAAAGATTCATGTTTAGTGTCTTTTATATTCATGGTTTACCGAATCTTCTGTCTATCATGTTTCATACGTGTTCTATTGGAGAAAGGTCAGTAGAAAGCCAAGAAAGTTAATTAAAATTAGATTATTCTAGATAAACCATAATTAAGCATGTGACCTGAAATTATCCCACTGAAAAGAGACATTTTCAATAAGTAAAATGTAGGATACATCAACTGATTTCGACACATCCTTGATGTAACGTGTAACGCCACCTACCTTTGCCGCTCATTATCATCTATAAACAAAATCGAGATTTATCAGAAACTTAGTCGCAACACCACTGATGTCTTTGGAGTCGATGACCTGATATTTAATGGTAGCACACTTTTGGGTTTGGGAATGTAAGAATTCAGTCTAAAAGATAAAATTCTGTAATACAAGGATGGTAATAACACTGGACTATCAATAGCATCAAATCGTTAAGTTGCATAGATTGGTAACTGTTCAGTCGACTCCTAGCTAGCTAACAATATTCAGTGGTGATTTAGGTCTTCGTCCGTGCTTTCTGTCATATGAAGTCTCATTGAAGACACGTTGCATATGCACACATATCTTCCTGAAACCTACAACTCCGTAACACTCTCGACAATTTTGGCTGAATGTTATGTAAACAATCTCCCGGGTCGAAAGTCCACGGTCTATAAATGTTTTTCAGAAAACAAGGACTTTAATTTTAGGGCCAGGGCGGAGAATATTAAAGCAAAATTACGTGGGAGACTGAAGTGTTATATTTATTTCATACCCGGTCCGTTTATGCTGGTAATTACAAAAGAATTTAAAACTGAAATTAAACATAAAAAAGCCTCGAAACAAACAACTTTTACTGTTTGTTACTCAAAAAAAGCTACTTTTACGTTCATTAAATAAGCCTCGCTTGGCTGACCGCGTTTTGTATAACAAAAACTCGTGCAACATGAAAAGGGCAGAAAGGCTAACGAAGCCAATATTCCTTTGGTCTGCCCTTCATCACGCCCAATTGACTTTACTGGGGATAAAATATCTCCATCGCCGCGGAAGTTGTAAAGAACTCATTGAAATATCCGATGAGGGTGGAATTAAAGTGTTCTATGTTGGGGAAGGAATATATCATTGTTGTTAAGAGTATTAGGACAGGTTTACGATTGGGATGTTTATGTTAAATGATATCAACATGCATTTATTTTTTGTATCTAAACGTCTCTCAGATGAAGCAAAAATGCTGGATATCAGTTGTGCACTATAATAATATTGGGTTACCTATGTCATCGGCAGAACGTTGGCATATAGTACCTGTATGCAAAAAGATGTAACAGTTTTTCCTTTTAATCCTATTTTTATTAGATGTGGGCAAAATCGTATTAATTTAAAAATAAAATTATCAACTTACGGATTATCTTTATAATGGATTAATAATTCAATTGAAATTACCTATACCGCGCTGTCACTTAAAATAAAACTCATTTCGATTACGATATCCGATGCCACTCATTATTGGTATCGGTATTTGTTATTCAAAATTAAAATTTCTGCTGCTACGATGAGTGAATCGCGTTGTTTCACAATCTTACCGATCTTAGTTTTGGCATTTTTTATTAACTGTATTTTAATAAGTTCATTTATTTTTATAATTCTTTGACCCATAAATGTGATTTCATTATTACATATATTAGTGTTCAGGTATCTTAATACAATTTAAGAAACTCGTTTTTTGTAGCATCGAGTAAGCAAAATAGTAGCACTTCGAATGATGAACTATAAACAAGGTTTATTTATTTACTATGCGGTGGTTGCATCCACTGAAGCCAACATAGTAGTCTTGAATTACTCGGAATTGGCGTTTTTGATTATTATACGAATTACGATTTTCAGAATTACATCATACCGACTCTTAAACACATCAAATTACCGATTACTTTTAATTTACATAATCTCAACGCTAATTTTTATTATCGTTTCTAGAATGTGACTAATTAAACAATTTGTGTAAACGGTTTAGTAAAATTTAGTAGCAAAATACCGAGCATAGTAAGGTCCATTAAATCACACACAATATAATATTCCTATTTCATACAATATTGATAATTTGCCGCTTCGATTTTTTTTTCCATTACACCCTTCGTAGTAAAAAATATTTGGAATGCAAAAATTCATTTTTCTCGAACTGCGTCAAAAATGTAAAACTTGTCACAATTTTTACGTCAATTTTTGATTTCTAACACGCTACTCTTGAGGAGAGGAAATATACATATTATTTTAAATTGCTTGGGTTTGCTTGCGCTGCATAAATTGCTTTTTAACAATGGTAAATGTGACATCGGCAAAGCCACTTAAAACATCTAACAGGATCTAGCTTCAATGTTTCGCCAAATAAAAATTTTGAAATTATTTATTCCATCTATAATTGGGGATTTGGGAAGATATTCAACTCGAATTTACCTCTTTTAATAAATTTCATGCCGTGGGTCATAACTACCTTTCGCAGTAGGTGTATAAACAACTGTTTATCACTTGGTTGGGAAAAAAGTAAGCACATGACTTTTTAAAGAAGACATTTAACATCATCAAATATTTTCTGTGGGATTCGAAATTATCAATTTATGACTGTTGTAAAACAGTCTAATTACATGTGAAAAATACTAGTGTTTAAACAAATTATTTTATGGCATACAATATTCAGACCAACTCGTAATAATTAAAACTTCTAACCATAATTCAGTTACAAAACTCCTATTCCATGAAGTTTCTCGTGACCATAGTTTTATAGCATACTGCTGCTCAAATGTAAACTTTAAATTTACAATGACTTGCACAAAGTGTTCTAGTTACGAGTTAGTCAGTTTGAAATATGCATTGTAATGCATAATGATGGCATTGTTTGAAATTGCGTACATGTACATTAGGGTGGATAGAAAAAATCTTTTTTTGGATTTTCAGTTGACCTTACCTGGCGAAAGTTGTCAGTAGTTATCATGATTGCTTTAGCCAAATCTCAGAATTTTCGAACATCATCTTCAGGTTCCCCGCGAGTGTCAAAGTTTAGGGAAAATGTCAATTTTGTACCTTTACCAAAAAAATAACGGAATGTTTTTCTTTAATTATTTTACTGCCCAATCAATGTTGTATTATTAAAAAAAAAGCTCGGAATTTTTGATACACATCTAGAAGTTCCACTGCTGTGTATACAAATTAAGAAAAAAATTAAACTAAAAAACTTTTTTAAAAAATATATTTTGTGTAATTTTTGTTAAGCAAATGATTTTTGTTTTGCTTGACAGACGAAACAAAATCATTTTTTGGTATTAAAATATGGAAGCTTGTTCCTAGAGTCTATTTTGGCCCTAATGAATCGGTCTCTAGCTTCTTGGCCTGAAACAGCTAGAGAAGCCTCTCTTACAAGCTTAATACTCCTCTCCACAGCTTGGGTGTGGCATAAATTTTAAAATATGCCTCTTCCTACATTTCCTTGCCACACCCAAGCTGTGGAGAGGAGTATTAAGCTTGTAACAGAGGCTTCTCTAGCTGTTTCAGGCCAAGAAGCTAGAGAAGGATTCATTAGGGCCAAAATAGACTCTAGGAACAATCTTCCATATTTTAATACCACAAAATGATTTTATTTCGTCTATCAAGCAAAACAAAAATCATTTGCTTAACAAAAATTATACAAAATATATTTTTTTAAGAAGTTTTTTATTTTAATTTTTTTCTTAATTTGTATACAGCAGGGGTAGATGATTATGCTGTATACAGCAGGGGTAGATGCTTATCAAAAATTCCGAGTTTTTTTTTAATAATACAACATTGATTGGGCATATCAACCCAAGTAAAATAATTAAAGAAAAACATTCCGTTATTTTTTTGGTAAAGGTAAAAAATTGACATTTTCCCTAAACTTTGACACTCGCGGGGAACCTGAAGATGATGTTCGAAAATTCTGAGATTTGGCTAAAACAATCATGATATCTACTGACAACTTTCGCCAGGTAAGGTCAACTGAAAATCCAAAAAAAGATTTTTTCGATCCACCCTAATGTACATCCATTGACAACTTAAACTTGCAGATGTGCCTTTTATTTCCAATTGGACCTAAAAGTTTGAGTTGTCAATAGGTATACGTAGGTATAAAGTAAAATCATTACCTTAATATTTTTAACATTTTACAGACTATACAATTGTTTTTAAATTGTCATACAATTATTATTGCAACTGTCAACAGGTAAATTTAAATAATAATGATAATAATTTTTCATTTAAAATTCTAGTCTAGTCTAAAAACTGGTTAGTTTTCCTGCTGAGCTAATTACATCAAAATAATTTCTTACAATATTTCCAGGTGTGATACATTTTGTCACAGCAAGTAACAACAGATAGATTTAGGAAGCATTGCGGGCTATACAGCGTGTCCCATTGAGTTATTGCCATGTGGGAAAAATCTTTACTGAAAATTGAAAAAAAAATTTACTTTGGTGTAGAGAACTTAATAAACCAAGAACCCCTATGGAAAATGTCTTCAAAGACCCATAGTATACAGGGTACCGACAAAAACGGAAAATATACCCAAGAATAAAGTACCCCTATTTAGCAAAAAACATTTTTTTAAGAATTCCAATGGGGCGGCAGAAGCGCGCGGCTGCCGCTCAGCGGCCGGCTGACGCCAGTAATCCATTGACGTTGAAGCTTGCGTCTGACGCTCGAAAAGAAACGGATACATTAATTGTCACATGAGCAGTACTAGGCGTCAGACGCTGTGCGGCAGCCGCGAGCGTCAGCCGCCGCATAGGAAACGCACCTTAAATAACAAATCACAGCCACCTACGAAAAAAATTAGGAGTTCTAATATAAAACCAATATTACTTATTAAGAAAGAATAAATTTATAAAATTTAAACTTCAATATAGCCACCTTTTCGATGCATTTTAATATTAACTTAGAGAATGTTGAAACAGCTTTTTTAAAGACAACTCAAAGAGCACATCGGGTTATTACTATTCCCAAGATGTAGATATTTTTAAAAGGTCAGCGAGGATACACTTTTCCCTTTAAATATCCCCAAAAAAATAATCGAGTGGGTTCAAATCCGGTGACCTCGCCGGCCAATGATTTTTTGAAAATCTTGCTATCTAACGTCCCTGGAACGTTTCCTGAAGAAACTCGTTACAGCTCGGGAACTATCGCATGGCGCACTATCATGCTGATACCATGAATTATTTTTAATATTAAGTGAAATGCCACTAACAAAGTCAAACAGTTGATTTCTCAGAAATTGAAGGTAAATATCCGACGCTATAATTCCTCTGAAGAAAAATGGGCGTTTCTAAAATACCCCATCACAGATTTGTCATAAAATAATACTGATCTCAGCTCTGGATAGCAAATCCCGGATTAGCTGTACTCCACCAATGACAATTTTGGGAGCTAGCTACTCCATTTTTTTTTATCTTCTGACAGCCCACGAAGACCAAAGTCTAAGTACTATACGTGGGTGTACTGGGGAATCGACTCACACATCCACAGCTGCAAATATCCGTAGGGATTTCACCAGCCTTTTAAGAGGATGTGTGGGGTGGTACCACCTCGGTCGAGGAAGAATTCCTCTACCACCTTCCAATTCCTCTACCACCTTTGATGTGAATCTTGCTTCATCAGAAAATATGAAAATATTTGTTAATGCAAAAATTCATTATTCTCGAACTGCGTCAAAAACGTAAAACTTGTCACAATTTTTATACCCATTTTTGATTTCTATCATGCTACTTTTGAGGAGAGGAAATATACATATTATTTTAAATTGCTTGAAATTGCTGAAAATATTTTTTTTTGCAAAAAGCGGGTCATATTCATGCATACCTTAATACCAAGCCGAAAAATTGAACCAATTATTAGGTTTCAACGTGAGCACAAAAGTAGGTTTATATAGATGAAAATGATTTGCTTTAGGAACTGTTTCAGCAGCGAATTTACAAACAAAGCATCTGTTGTTTCTAGGAAGAAGGTTTTCCAAATTTCTCAACGAAGTCTGGAGATTTTCAACAACGGCTTGGATAATTTGTAGGTGAATATCCTCATCATCTTCGGCCTGAACTTGATTTTTTTATATTGAGGTGGATTTCCACACTTCCACTACTTTTAAATTCTGCCATTATGTGTCCAACAGTTTGATGGGATGCAGATATTTCGGGGCGCCTTTTATGGAAAATCTCAGCGGCTTTCCTATAACTTTCGTAGTTGTAGCCAACAATTAAAACAATTTCAATTTTTTGTTCCGTGGTTAGTTTTGGGGGCATAATTAAGGAAAATGATAAATAGATAACCATAATTAATAGAAGTATACTGCAAAAAATGTCAGTGTCTATGTTAAAGTCGATCTTAGAATATTTATCTGCGTGAAAGATAATCACTTTTTATTAACCTACGAGTATGCTAACATTGATTTCGTAACGTATAGTAAAAATGTAAAAACATTTTGTTGGTAGGTGGGTCTGATTTCGTATTTAGAGAGAAAAAATGATTCCAAATAATTCCTTAAAATAATTTTTCTTTGTATCTTGCTAAATAAGGGCACTTTTATTCTTGGATAAATTTTACGCTTTTGTCGCTACCCTGTATACTATGGGTCTTTTTAGATTTCTTGCATAGGGATTCTTAGTTTATTAATATGCAGAACTTTTCTATATAATTTTTTTTTTCAAGTTTTAGTAAAACAATTTCTCATATGACAAGAACTCCGTGGGACACGCTGTATATATCGAAATTCTCAAATTACTATGGTACTCAGTTGGTTCAGTATTTAAGTATATCATAACATACTGTTGAATATTGTGTCGTTTAAATATAAATTTGGAGAGATCAAAATTCATAAGAATATCTATCAGTGGCTAGTAAGTAGTATGTCATACTTGGGAGCATTGTGAGCAAGAATAAAAGATGCATATCAGTTTACTTTATGTTATGAAACAATTTATGAAATAATTGCCGATTTAAATTAAGATACACAGCCTTGTCACAGCTGCAAACAACTGATTTTTAGTGGACAAAAAGGGCTCACTAGACGACAAAATTAATAAAGATACCAAATAATACAATAATGAAGACAAAGACGAAACGGTAACTGCCCGCTATGGTAGTTCGCAAGTTGGCTGATGATGGCGCAACTTTCTTAATTTGAATCGACAATATTCTTTTACTTATTTCTGTTTTTTTTTATCTGGGACAGTCCACGTAGACTAAATCTAAGTACTTACCGTGGGCGTCTCAAAAGAAGATATATATAATCATTGATACAAGATTTAAAGAATTGAAGGTTAGATGGGGAAGGGAAAACTTCTCCAGGCAACTTTTTCATAACCTGAGGAGGGTCCCATGTATGAATAAAGGAAGCGGGATGTTCCGGTTTTTCTTAAGTCGGACATTAAAGGGATACATATGTAACGCGCTCCTTATTGTTCTCTAAGGGGGTATGAGACAGGCTAGTTATTCTGAACAAAATCCGTGAAAATATCTGTAGAAAAGAGACAGATCGCAGATCTCAAAGACAAATTATATCATTTTGTTATTTTAACAACTACTATACTACAAATATTGCCAAGCACGCCTCTGGGCAAGGATTCTCTAAGGAATTTCGCACCCCACTTTTTGTTTCTTTTGTGTACGGGCACAAAGTTGCCGTAGAAAGGCGGGACTTTTATTCTAGAATTCCCACAGGATTACGCCGACTGACTGTTACGTGAGCTAACTTCAAATACGAAAAACTTTTTATGGTTTTTATTTCATTTTAGGCGCAAATCGCATAAATGGTTCCGATTTTTTGCTCGATTTGTGGGGATTTGTGTAGAGATAGAAGTAAAACTTTGTCTTATTTGCACTGCATTTGGTGTCCTTTCTTTATTCAGTTAATTATAATTATAATTACGTCTCATGTTTATTATTAATTATTTATTACTTATACAAAACTTAATGTAACCATATTAGGTTTGGCCTGGTGAGACAAACTGAATATCAGGTTGCTGATTGTTGCAAACTAGTTTTTTCCTGTAAATGTAGTATTACAATATTAGAGCCGGTAGAAAGTAGCTACTTAACGTAACGAACTGATTTTTAAAAAATGGCAGATATCTTCTTAGACAGGTATCGTTGAAGAGAATGTAACGTAAGTTCAAAAAAACATACTCAAAGTATGCCATGGAATAGGTGAATTAAAAATAAAACTGTCCAGTAGGTCCGTAGGTCTTCCAAATTTTCGCTAGGGGTTTTGAAAACCGAGTTTCTAATGTATGGCCGTAAAAAAAGTCTCACGGCGTGACATCGCAGGACCGTGGTGACCACCTAATATACCTATAATATTAATTAAAAAAGGTTTTTTTAAATACGTTTTCATTAGTATACAAATTTCCCATAAACCACTCTGAAAATTGCATTCACTGCGGCATGTCGTTTGGTAACAATATTCTTGGACTAATCTTGGACGATAAGCGTGTATATGCAGGTCACATATTACGATTGTATTGCAGGTTCCGTGGGATACATTTATTTGCTGGCTTAAACGCCGAACAGAGGTTTGCCTCAATTCTTCTACTTTTTGTACACTGCGAACTTTGATTCTCCCACTACCTTCCTTTCTATTAAAACTTCCTGGTTCTCTAAACAAAGCCACCGATCTAGTCATAACTTGGCGAAACTGGTCGAAATCCATGACTATGTGTGGAAATTCTGTTTGAAAATTCTGAATGGCGTCCTATGTTGAATAAATCCACTGGACATCCACCGTTATACCATTTCTAAAGTAGCTTTAGATCATAAAAGCTTTTTGTTCTGCCATGATTACCATATTTAAATTTATTAAAAAATAAAAACTTCAGCAACTTGGCAGTTCTATTTTTCATTCACTTATACCTTTTACCTATGTTACCTTTTAAGAGTAATAATTCAAGACATGCGGCATACTTTGAGGACGTTTTTCTTTATCTTACATTACTTTGGAAAACAATTCATGAGGCATGTTTATAAAGTCGTGATTTGACAGAAGTCTATAAGAATATGAATACCAAAAATGGAAGTTTTGAAAACAAGTAAAACCTGCACTTAATTCGCAAAATTTATTTAAGTTACTTTACAGTGCGCTACTGACTAAATGAAAATATTCAAACGGAAAATAAACCTACATAACATTTGACCTTATTCTGCATGAATTGCATTTTGTCCAAAGTCATCTTCTACATGCTTTGCTGTAAAGTTCAAGCGTATAAAGTAGATTGCTCGTAGGATTTTATTTAAATTGCCTTATTCACAGTGCCCTATTTCACTACGTTCGAAATGATAAAAAAACAACATTTACGGCTAGATTTACTTAAAAGGTTAAGATTAATTACTGGTTTAAATTGGGTATTGGAAAATTGGGGAAGGTGGTAGAGGAATTCTTCCTCGACCGAGATGGTACCACCCCACACATCCTCTTAAAGGGCTGGTGAAATCCCTACGGATGTTTCCAGCTCTGGATGTGTGAGTCGACTCCCCAGTACACCCACGGTACATAGACTTCGGTCTTCGTGGGCTGTCAGAAGATAAAAAAAGATCTTCTAGTGGATCATTAACAGTGATAGGACAAAAACTTGTCAAAACCTAACTAAGTCTCCACTAAATCTTATTAGTAATTCTTATATTTCAGCGTTTTGCCAGGTATTTTTTTGCCAAAATTGGTGTAGCCTTACTGTTCCTAATCATTATAAATTAAAATTTAATTAAGGTGACTAGATACGTACGTCAGTTAATATATAAGGCCCTTTAGTTAAAATGGCATTAACCAAAATTGGCTCATCGTAATAATAAATCTTAATTTTACCTTAATAGCTGCGTTTTTTAAGGCCTGTAGCATCAATATCCTATTAAAACACTAAAAAGGATAAAGGAACAGGATTAGGTTTTTAAAGTGCTACAAGGCGATATCTCGAAAAGGGTTTCAATTATTTTCATGAAATTTCGTTGGATCAAAGAGAGTCAAATCGGGGGACCTAGCAGGCCAGTTGACCGGACCAGATCGTCCAATCCAATTGTTTTCAAATATTTCATTCAGATGATTACGGGCCTGTATTGCATAATGGGGTGGAGCTTCCTCCTGTTGAAACCACATGTCAGGACTTATGTTTTTGTTTAATAATTGGGGTTTCTTAAAAAATCTTTGTACATTTCTCCATTTAAATGCCCTTCAAAGAAATGCGGACCAATAACTCTATCCCCAATTATACCACACCAGACATTAATTGACCAGGGATGTTGGTTTGGCAGAGTTCTCATCCAGTGGGGATTATTCGACGCCCAGTAGTGCATATTGAGTCTATTTATCTAAAGAAAACAACCAAACAAAAAAAAACTACATACGTAGTTTTTTACGTTCGTACGATTATAAAAAACGTACATCATCCAATTTAAAATTCCAAAGTTACCCCCAACCCTCAAAATAGATAGAGGGAGTAAACTCACCCTGTATAGTGACCTATAGGATCTAGGTGTGAGCTAGACTTGCCAACATTTTAAACATAATTAATACCCTAAGAAAAGGTATTTAATGTTTTCAATTTAACTGGCCATATTTTGACTTTTGCATTCTTTTACAGAAAAAAAATTGTATACCGCTGCCACGGAACAAAACAAGATAACATAACTTTATGCCAACCAATAATTTCTCGGCTAACAAAGTATGTTATCGTTAGTTTAAAAGTAAAACATACCAATACCCTCATGAATTTATTTATATACGCTTGTACTTGGAACATTCTAAAGAAGCGTATTATCTTAGTCAAGATTCCTATTTTTAGCAAAAAGAATAATCCCTATCACAGTAATAAGGATAACAAGGAAACCTCGGTTTTCTGCAGGGATAAAACCGTAATCCTGATAGTACGTTTCGGTTTTCCGCAAAGTCCTGCTTGTCAGCAGGAGTGATATATTCGTGCAATTTAGGTTCTGTCGCTCTTTAAATGGGGTACATACGTACGTTAAATGTTACCCATTTATTTTACTGTTTCCACACATTTTTATGAGATGTTTAAATATTTTTGTTTTGTATATTAGATATTAATGAAGAAGATACAGAATGCCCAAAATGTATGGAACCATCGCTCTACAGCTTTTATTAAGCGTTGCAGAAAAGAGGTTTGGATTTTATTTCTTCATTATGTTGTTTGGAAAATCGTATAAAATTGTTGGGATCTCAGATTAAAAAAAATTGAGAAAAAAAAATTCTTTTCTTGATCAGTGTGACACAATTCTGTTAGAATATCTACAAATATAACTTTCAGTCGATATCGTCGTGGCCAAGAAAACCGTCCGAATGATTCACAGTCTAATCATTTCTTAATGGACTGACCTGACCGCTTAGACTGTAAATCCGACGATATTTTGTCCACATGCAACATGACAACATGTGTTAAAAATATAAATACTTTATTTGCATTATAACGCTAATGGTTATGCTACCGAAAAAGGAAACAATTGAACTTTTGATGATGGTTGACTCAGGAGAAAGTTTGTAATCCGTTTCATCTAATTTATCCCATCTTGGAAATTAATTGTCAATTTTGAAAGACGTTGCAATTTTAAACCACAATAAATAAAAAAATATTTTTTTTAATAAATTTTTCCTGAAAAATTTTCTTATCTAAGATGCCATAAATTGTATATGCTTTTATAGGCAGCTGAACGATCCTACGACATCTAGAAAAATAAATGGACCTATTTGAAATAAAAATTTTATACCATAAATTTATTTCTGAGTTTTTTCGCAAATTTAAAAAGGAAATGGCAATTTTCGTACATACTTTCGACAATAATAGAACTAAATTCATTCTAGAAACCCGTTCCAAGATGAAAATAGTTGGGAAATCAAGTCAATCGCTGAAATAGAATAACTCATAAGTTTTAATGACGACTTATTAACAAAACCCATCAAAACATAACTGATCAACTAGAAGATCTTAATTTAAACCAGTTCTAATTCCTACACCTTCTTAGTGAATCTGAACGTTGATGTCTTTACGTCAAACCGACATCTGAAAATTTTGTTGCTATCGATGGCATTTTGAATTCTGTTAAAAATGGAATTAATGTTATAAGGTTATTGACCTAAGTTAAACAAATTTGAAACACAGTACTAATTGCAATACTGCCTTTTTAAGAGTTTTTCGAAATATATGACACTATATATTACTAAATTTGGTCATATTTAGAATTTTCGGTCTCTGAAGTTATTTTTTTGGTTAAAATTATGTACCAGTAATTTAAAAAGTCGTTATTTTAGTTATTACATTTTCATTAGCACGCCCTTCTGTATAATTCAAAATTATTCAGCTTTAAAATGCTTTAAATATTTATAAAGCACCATCATAAAGCTAATAGGTTCAAAATGGATCTCAATTAGGACGGAAACGTACTGGAATATAAAATTTTTGCTTATTTTGGCAAACACGTGGAAATAGGATTTAGTATTTAGCCTCATTTTTTAAATATAAGGTTAAAATCAACTTTAAATTATAGAGTAAAAATTCTACTATGCGAAAATCTGCTTGTTTGTTTGTTTGTTACATCATCACGTCTTATCCGAACAGAGGATTGCGATAAAACTTCACATAGAGGAATCTTACATCATACAAATCAGATTGCGTCAACTTTTTCTTAACAGTATTCATATACAGAGTATGCAACGATAAAGACTATAAGCCTTAAATGTATACAACTTCTAACACGAAAGTGGACCTTGGAGTATTACTCGGAAAGTGGACAATCAATACCTAAACGGAATTACACAATTCTTTTGATTGGAGGAATTCAAAGTGTGACAACTTTTCCTTGACAGAATTTTATGTATGATATGAAGGAAGAACGAAAACTAATTAAAAACTAACTGCTCGACTAGCTCTTACTCTAAACCTGCACTGAATCTTAAATCTTTTTACTAGACTTCGGTAAAAGATATTATTAATAAAGAGGCAAATAAGTATGGCAATTGTATAAGAAAACTTAATTTTGTTTCGTTGTTCATAATTCTTAAAAAAACAAATTAATACTGAAAACAATATAGGATTGACTAAAACATAATCAAAAAAGAAAGAAGAAAAACAGAGAGAAAATAAAAATTAAATATTAAGACTAGATCTGATGTTTAATCAGATTTAGTAGTCAAATATTTAGCTTTTCAGTAGCTATATAATATAATAAAATACATAAACTCACATTATACCCCAGAGCCTGTACCTCAAAATAAGATTTCTACGTTAGACGCTAAATATCCTAGAGATATAACCATAAAAGCACCCACTTTCTTTCATGCCACCCGGGACTCCAATAAAAGCTGTAGGGTCTACTTCTTTACAGCTATCAAACGTTTTTACCTTCAAGATAATATGATACATAGTTATGTTACTGCAACGGCCTCGAAAAAGGTATTTTGGAACAGCTTTTTTACCAGAAGTAGCTCTGTCCCCAATTAGCCTCGACAATAATTATTTTGGAGACAAAAACTGAAAATTATTACTGTGCTCTAGTCATTTCATCAGTACTATGGTAACGGTATATTGACGTTTGGATTGGAAATTAGGATTATTGTTTTGTGCTTTTAAAAATTGAAGAAATTAAGATTTATTTCTTAGATAGCTGATGGTTGCAGGAAAATAGTGTAAGTAACATATCCCTAAATTTTTTTCTACTGGACTCGCAGGCTTCCAAGACTTTACTGTTCATTAAAATATCTCTTACTAGATATGTTACGTAAATAACAGTTACGCTACTAGCCCGGTAAGGAAGTGATTACATTACGAATTAAATATTTACAATGCAGGAGCAGAGTTTTAAATTTCTAGCAGTATATTGTCACAACTACCTTTTTGTATGCTATTTAAAATGTGTCTTGAAGTTTTAAAAAGGATTTATTAAAGCAAAAATAGATCGAATACATGCGGATTTTAGGTTTTAAAAATTATTTTGTCATGGTGCCTTCCATTTCGGTCAAAAGAACTCTTGCAATGCCGATGCCGTCTCCATGTGGTCAAAAACTGCTAAACACAGCTCATGTGATATTTCATTAATTTCTTGCCGTATTTTTCTTTTAACTCTTGCAAATTTATCTATCTAAACTTTACTTTTGAGGTATCTTCACAAGAAAAAAGTTCAATGGGGCGAGGTTAGGGGACCTAGCCGGCTAGCTTAGATCTCCAAAGTGGGAGATGACTTTTTCAACTTCAAACCCCATCCTGCTAAAACCATGTATCCTGATTGACGCCATCAAATTCTTGTAGAGTAGAGAGAGTAGAGAGCAAACTCAAACAAAAATCATTTGTAAAGGTTCTTGTTTTTGTATATTTATAAAACCGATATATTAAAAATATTTTGACCTGTCCAGCGTTACCAGACCTGCCAATTTTTGCAGGACGGGACGTCCCGAAATTTGAACAAAATAAAATTGTCCCAAGCGGGAGATGACCTGTCCCGATTTTATCTCATCAAATGATTTGATGTAGGAAACAAATGTTCTATCTATCTAATAAAGTCAGAGTTTTATTGATGGTACAATTCAATTTTAATTTAAACTCTAGTGATTTCTACAAGCAGGTACATAAAAGAACCCAAGGATATTATTGGAAAAATACAATCACCTACACAGTATAAGTAGAAATTACTTAAATTAACCCACATTTTTATTTTTTTTTGTTTTGTTGTATTATGTTATTGTTTTGCTTTCTAAATGAAAATCCTTAGTTTGTTTAATTAATATTTGGCGATTTGTGTTTATGTTTTTCTTGATTGTGAGTTAAGTTTTGACGATAAAGAAATTTTGTCATATTTGGATGTTTAATTTATATGTCCCGATTTTTTTAGCTTTAACAATAAAGATCACGATTCACTAAAATTAAAATTTGGCAACGCCGCCTGTAACAAACGAAAAAAATAATAAAGAAATGACAATATTCCTGCAATGTAGCAATTTCTACTAATAATGTACTCTATCCAGCGTAACTTTGAACAACAACATTACATCTATGTTGTCAAGTCAACGAAATATAAAAATACAACATTCTTTCCTTTAATAACTGCACCGAGTTTTAAACGTTTATTCTGGTTTGCAAAGGTATATGCGAGAGAGACGTAAATATCCATGTCAACGTCAGCTTTGAGCAAAATATTATTGTTTTGAAGTTTATGTTCTTAATTTAAAACAACCGTAGAATAAAAACACGTTTTTTAAGGTGGTCTCCCAGTATATATTTGACTATCCGCTTCCAAGCCATGGTAAATCCCAATCTATATGCAGAATAAAATTGTGTCGTCAAATTCCGTACCCCATTTTGATTTTTAGCTATAATATTGACAAATTTGAATTTTTATTATCAAAGCGCACAGAGTGCGCCGCCCCCGGCCAAGGTCTCGCAAATCCGACCGCGCACACCGTGCTATATTTACACGAACCATTTCGAGCACTATTCGATCCCGCTCTATGTTCGAGGCTAGTTGCGTTACAGTATTGAATTTTTTCTGGGGTGTTAAGGTTACCAAAAAGAAGCAGTATTCCAAATTTCATCCGTCTAGGTGGAATGTTTTCCAAAATACGAGTGTCCAAAAATCACAATTTCGGGCACTCATTGACTCACTGACTGATTGATAGATCATCATAAATCTAGGGTACTTCCAGTCGAGCTAGAGCATTTAAATTTGGAACATAAATAGCGTTTAAGGTGATCACGGCAAAAACAAAAAATCAATAAAAATCCAACGAGGAAAGTCCAACATAGAAAATCTAATCTGACACGAAATAGGTAGGACTGATTTGGAAAATTATATGGATACGTAGTGTAGTGGTTATCACATCCGTCTAACATGCCCAAAAACAAGTCAAATGCGGAAGGTCCCCGGTTCGATTCCGGGCGGAAACAAATTATTTTTTCTCATTTCTGATTTACTTACAAATACCACCACTTTCATGCGAAAGAAGAAGAAATAATGTTCGTGTCTACTTTTACATACATATATACGAGTATATACTAAAAAATTATTATGCACAACTTGAATCAAGTTTCTTTCTAATCTGAAACTGTACCCACGCCTAATTATAACTTTAACTTTCTAACGTAGCAAAACTCCTTAGATAGACTTTTACAAGAGAATTTAGATTACTTCTCGGATTAATGTTGCGCTGAGGTCTGAGTTTAATAAAGATATAAGTGGAATTTATTGCACGTAAACTGTAATATAAATACTGCTTTAGCTGCTATTTCTCCCTTGTGCATTTGCAGGCAGCCTTTGTTTTGTGAACTAATCCTAAATTATAAATTATGGGCACTTGTTTGTGTTTTTATATTTTATTTGTAAAGTTTGTTTTTCAATACAAAATTATCAGTAAAAATAGAAAGAATACGTTCATACAATACCAAAAATATAAAAGTAACTTATATGAGAACATCAGGTATTCCCACATTTAAAACTGCAGGCGCTGACGCTCGAAATCATCTACGATATCTTGGATTAGATGGCTCCAAATGCAGGATAATAAACGATAAATTGGGAAATCATTCAGCTTAAAAAGTTATTAAAGTTACAAATGGATGGAGGCGACATTGAGAAAATCATAATTAAAATGTTTTTAGTTGTATACATAGAAACTATTAAGCAATATAACGAAAAGTCTCAGTATGGGTATGGGCCTTTGTTATTAGTAAATATAGAGACAGCAAATTTTAGGTGTATCTTATTGGTTAATAAATCTACTTTTCCATGTAATTTATCTTCTTCAACCCCCTTACGGGGCGATGATAGGGTTTGCTCGAGTTTGCAACCCTATGACGGGTGGTACCTCATTTTATTAAAGGTTTTCAAAAAAAAAACATTCTACCGCAAACCCAAGGTCCGTGTCGTAATTCATTTTTAGATGTCAAACCTTTAAAAATTAAAAATCGGGAAAAAAAATTTAAGTACCTTTATTTCTCTTATTACTCTAAAAGGTGATTGAAATGACCACCATGAACTTCTTGGCAGAAATAAAGTCGATTTTGGAACTCTGCCAAGAAGTAACACCTGCCATTCTTGAAACTGTGAGAAGTACGTTAGAAAATACACTGTCATTTTTTATCTTCGGACAGCCCACGAAGGTCTTAATCTAAGTACTCTAGGTACCGTGGGTGTACTGGGGGTATCCGTCTCACACATCCAGAGCTGGAAACATCCGTTTGGATTTCACCAGCCCTTTAGCAGATGTGTGGGGTGGTGCCGCCTCGGACGAGGAAGAATCCTCTACCACCATCCTTGTTTAGTGCGAGACACGGCTTTCCCAGGCGGTCACCCGTTCAAGTAATAACCGTGCCGAGCGTCGTCTAACTTCGGTGATCGAACGTAGTGGCTCAGGTCAACTTTTAAAGTTATAAGAGAAATAAAGGTATTAAAATTTTACTTTTTTCAGGATTTTTAATTTTTAAAGGCTTGCCATGTAATAACGAATTACGATGCGGACCTCGGATTTGCGGTAGAATGTTTCTGTTTTGAAGACCTTTAAAAAGAGGTACCACACGGCATACGGTTGCATTTAAAATTTTTGACCTCAACTCCCTAGTGTTCCCCCCCAAGAGCGTTGAAATAGATAAAAGAAAAGAAGATTTATTAACCAATAAGATACCCCTGAAATTTGGTGTCTCTATCTTTACTAATAGCAAAGATATTTGCCCATACTAAGGCTTTTTGGACATCCTGTATATTGCTTAATAGTTTCTATACAACTAAAAAAATGTCCTTTATTATTTTCTGAATGCCGCCTCCATCCATGTGTATCTTTAATAGCGTCTTAAACTGAATGATTTCCACTTCGATTTATAGATCTCGTAGATTATTTCGATACCAGCGCCGGCAGTTTTAAATATGATATATATCTGATTGCCTTCTAGAGCTGTTCTCATGTGAGTTGCTTTTATATTTTTGGTGTTGTATGAAGGTATTTTTTCTACTGAGAATTTTTCATTGCAAAACAAACTTTACAAATAAACACAGAAACACAGAATTGTGCCGATAATTTATACTTTAGGATTAGTTCACACAACAGAAGCTGACTGCAAATCCACAAGGGAGAAATAGCAACTAAAGCAGTATTTATATTACATTTTACGTGCAATAAATTCCACTTATATCTTTATTAAACTAAGACCTCAACGCAACATTAATCCGAGAAGTAATCTAAATTCTCTTGTAACACAATACGTCGGAAAGTCTATCTGAGGAGTTTCCCTATGTTAGAAAGTTATAATTACGCTTGGGTACAGTTTCAGATTAAGAAGAAACATGATTCAAGTTATGCATAATAATTCTTTAGTATGTTTAGTAAAAGTAGATAAGAACACTGTTTCTTGTTCTGTCACATGAAGGAAGTATTGCAAACATGAAAAAATCAATGTGAGTGTATTAAACACGGTGTTGAAAAGTCAAGAAAATGAGACGATATATGAAATAAATGAATGAATATGAAAAATTAAGGTTAATTGCAGTAATATAACTAATATTTTAAGACTATATTGGCTGGGTAAGATTTACATGAGATTTAAGATTTTCTTTAAACATTAGAAATTAGAAGGACCATCATGGGATAGCGCCACAAAATTTTATAAACAATGGATGAAACTTCAAACTTTGAATTGGAGATTTGTAGGGGAATATGTAGAACAAGGGTATCGTTAATCGTCCATAAACCAAGAGCATGCCAAATATTAATATTTCAAGGTTGCCAAATTTTTTGCGGGACAGGGGCAAGACTGAGTTTTGAAGTCCTTGAACTGAACAAGGTTCTTGGCACCCCAAGATTAATTAAATATCTTGGGAAAGGGATAGGTGCATAGATCTTCATCGATTATCCAGCTCTTGATTTGAGACTTGTCTGGAAAAATGAATATTGGAGTGAAGAGTACTATCGTCAGCATAACTGTGGATGAGATTGGTAGTTGAAGAGAGCATATCATTAAAGTAAAGAAGAAATAGGGTTGGTCCCAGGATGGAACCCTGGAGGACGCCAGCGTTGACAGGATGGAAGTTGGATGAGTGACCGTCAACTGCTACAGATATGCGCCGATTAGAGAGGAAGCTACCGATCCAGATATATAGTTTAGTACGAAGACCATAAGAAGGTAGTTCGTTGAGGAGTGTGGCATGCCATACTTGGTCAAAGGTCTTGGAAATATCGAGAGCAACCATCTGAGATTCGTCATAAAATTCGAGAGACTTGTTCCAGTTATGTGGGACACCGCTAGGGAAATCAGCTTGGTGACCAAATCCGTACTGTCTGTCATGGATGATTTTGTATTTTTCTAGATATCTTAGTGTTTGCAAGTTACTCGCTTTCTCCATAATTTTGCTGACAACAGAGAGAAGAGAGATAGGTCTATAATTGGATGGAAGGGACTTGAAAACTTTCTTCGAGGCAGGCTGCACACGAGCAGTCTTCCAGCCATCTGGGATGAAACCTCTGTCATAAGAGATCTAAAAAAGACGAGTTAAGATGGGTGCAAGTTCTGGAGCGCATTTTTTAGAGCAATTGATGGTATGCCTTCCAGACTGGAGGATTTTTTGGTGTCAAAGGATAGAAGAATTTTTTGAGCTTGTTTGGCCGGGCATTTTGTGGGGTACAGATGTAGCGATTGGAAGAGCGAAATTGGCTGGAAGGATTAGGGTGGAATTGACAGCGAATTGTTTGGCAAATAGTTCAGCTCTCCTCTTAGAGGTGGAGATAATTTCGTTGTCAGAGATCACGGGAGGAAGAGTGCTTCTACAGAAGTTTTGACTAATGTTTCTGACAAGTGACCAGAGATATTTGTTGCCGTTGGGACAGGAAAGCACTTTATCTTTTATGCGGTTGTTAAAGGCATTTTTGGAGATAGTTTGGTTGTATTGATTTCTTGCCTCGGTGAAAATTTGACGATCTTTGGGTGTAGGATTTTGAAGACACCTTTTGTGAGCTTGGACTTTTTATGCCTGGCTTTATCATAAGCCTTGGAGAACCATGACTTTTGATGGTGGTGTTTAGGTTCCTTGGGGGTATGTGGAATGAAACTTTCAATACCTTCTTGAAAGATATCTGTGATATGAGAGCAAACTTCGGAGGGATCGGGAGTGGAGAAACCGACAGGTTTCTAAGAGAGAACAGAGCAGAAGTTTCGAAGACCATCCCAGTCGGCAGAATTGTAGTGCCAGATCGTGCGTTCTGGCATGACTTCAACGAACCCAGAATCTATGCGACAAGAGACGTTGATCTGAAAGCCCAAGGGGAGCGCATTAAGTATGGCTCAGGATAAGTAAGTAAGAAAAGGATCTAGTGGATTTGGATTATGGGTAGAAACGCGGGGAACGTATGTTGGCTCTCTGATTAAATTGGTGAGCGAGTTGCTGATTGCGAAGTTTTCTGCCGCTCTGCCTTCTGGGTCGGTTTTTGTGAATCATAGCCATTCCGTGCTATGGACGCTGAAGTCGCCTAGGACGATAACTTCAGCGGATGAGAGTTTCTAAATAAGATGGTCAATTTTTGCCGAGAGAGAGAGATAGTCAAAGAACTCATTGTAGGAGTTGTCTGATTGAGAGCGGTAGATGCAACAGATAAATTTAGCAGAGGATTTAAGGGTAAGTTTTAGCCAAAGGATCTCGGGCTTGCCTAATTCCAGGTTCGGGAGTCTGGTGCAAGAAAGACTGCTACGAACGTAGGCCCATATCCCACCATGAAGACGAAAAGATGACAGAAGTTCATAGCCTGGAAACATTAGATGATTGGTTGAGGATTTGGGACTAATTTGGGTTTCAGTCAGAAACAGAATGTTGGGTTGAGGTGGTGGTGGACAGAGTACAAATTGGATTTAAGCCCGCAGATGTTGGCAAAGGTTATTATGCCTTTGGACTTCTTCGATAGTGGCCCCCCTGAGTACCCCTCACCTAGAGTTCCGAATGGAGGGAAAGTTTACCTCCGAAATTTTTTACCCTTGGGAGTGCCATCATCATTTTAATTTTTTTTTTGAAGAGGTGGGTTGTTAGAATAGATTAGGATTAGAAGTGACAGAAAAACCAAGAGAGAAGAGAAAGAATGACAGGCCTGAAGAGGAAAGGAAAAGAAAAAACCGACCCACGCACCCAGGACTGAAAACATCCGCTAAAATTTCACCAGCTCTTTAAGTGAGTGCATGTGGTGTACCTCCTCGGTCGAGGAAAGCTCCTCTACCACCTGAAGAATGCTACCGTATTTAATAAGCGGGGAGGCGACCGTAGAAATACTATGGCCATTTAAGGAAAATGTAAGTTTTAGCTAAGGTAGTCCCCCTCCCCGCCATCTAAACAGAATTCACCAAGGCAACCGTGGCACTTGCGCACTATCACCATAAGTACTACCTTTGCTGGAAGTTTCGTATTTTGCGGTCGCCTCTGCATCCATAGTAGTGCGATTTGGAAAACATCTAATATTTTAGGTTTTCAAATGTTCTTTTATGGATGAGATTATTATTGTTTCGCTAGCTCTCGAGTTTGGTAAAGCCTAGTGGGCTTTTTTTCGAGGCTTTTTGTTTGGGTAGAGCCTAACTCCCCAAGGTTGGATAAAATACGGACGGTTAGCGAAAAAAATTATTATTTCATTATTAGCAAATTAACATTATAAAAACATCCGGCGACTAGTGATTTATATTATTAAAGATTAGAGGTGATTTACCATTAGCTAGCAGGCTGGTTTCCTAGGGGGCCCCCACGACGGCAGCACAGGAAAAAAGGGAACAAGGCGTTGAGCACTACACACTTGGCTAGGTACTTTAGTATACTGATTCGAAAATCACGCATCTTGCACCCCTCCTCCAGCGGTCAGAGAGACCAAAAAAAATGTCGCCTTGTTGGTGTGACACCAAGCACTGGATGTTTTTGCGCGCTATCGCCTTTTATTATAAAATTGATTTTATCCATAAAATAAACATTTATCAATTAATTGTAATATAAGTTTAAATGAAAACCAAAAGTTTTAAGTATATCTGTAAAAATCCCAAGTAGGAAAACAACAGGGCACAAAAGAGAAGTCAAAAAGAAAATATTATTTTTAAGTGGCTACTTAAATTAAAATAATAACTAAAATTAAAGATTATTTTTAAATACAAAATGACTATTATTTAGTTCCAAACTGAACAATTATATTTGATTGATTTATACATTTATTCTGAAATATATGTAGAATTAGCATTAAATAGTCCAGATAAGAGTTAAGCAGAAGATTCTCTTTAATGGTAATATCATTTACAACATTTTAAGGTGGGTGCTCCATTTTGTCTTGTAAACTTACAAATCAAATCGAAAATTTTTAGAGCTGAGATCCCTGCATCAGCCCACTTCTTTATTAAAATGCACTAACAGGATTATTTTAAGACAATAAAAGTCCCAAAATGCCACTCCTAGGGTGCGAGTCATAGAAAATAAAGATAAATTACATTAGCACAGTTCATAAAATTCGTCATAACTTCACCAGACATTGTTTTGACAGCTACAACTTAGTGAGCTTGCTTTATTAAGGTTCCAACAGACAGGAATATAATAAAAGCGCGTGGGCGTCCCTTCACCCCCCAATTTAATTGACGTTAACAGGGGTTCAGGAGACCCCGTTTCTAATGTTATTACAAGGTATTAGTAGATTAAGGGCGGGTTATTTAGTGTCGAAAAGTAATCTTATTGCCAATTTAGTTTGTTTGGCGACCGCGGTTCATTCTTTGTGGTATTAGAGGATTATTAACGCTTTTTCTTGTTATTTTGGTTTTTGAGAGCGTATGTTTTTTAATGCCTCGGTTTTTATAAATCCCGTTTTTCTTGAAAAAAGAACGGGCGTTATATGTTTCCTTTATAAAAGTTTGTTCGGGATTGTTTAAAAAATCGTGTTTTTTTTTATGAAAAAACATTATATTATGTTCCCTTTGTAAAAGTTTGCTCTCGTTAATAGCACATTTTGTAAAAAAATCGCCGACCATATAGGTATGTCTTTTATAATGTTTGAACAATTTTTAAATTTTTATTTCTTCATTTAATCTTGTTTTTTTTAAATTAAATTAAAAAAATTTTTTTTTTCCTTGGACAGGTCAGGTAGATTTTAAGCCTAAGTATAAATGCACCATTGGCGTCTAAAGAGAAGGAAAATGTAATCTAGTAATACAGGATTTAAAGGATTGAACGTTGGGAAGGAAAGAAAAATCATCTGCAGGCAATTTGTTCCATAACACTATGGGGTTTTTGAGCCATATTTTTGGCCAAAATTAAAAACACTTTGTATCATGCAAAAAATTGATCAAAACGTAGTTGTTTCGGGTTGTTATGTAATACTGAATATAAATTTGGGTTTTATGTATACAGGGTGGTTTTCTTATATGACCTTGAAATTTATGTTGGAGCTGAAAAAAAAATCAAAATCAAAATGGGTGGGAACTATTTTAGAACCATTATAGTATATTTTCTTACTCAATATGACTTGCGGTTTCATCGAAAATTACGTCATTACCTTCTTTTGTTACTATACCCTATGTATTTTACTTCAGTCTGTTAGATTTCTTGTGAATAAAGAAATATAAGAAATCGAGCACTTAATTGGAAAAAATATTTTTAAAAAGTTATTTTATATCAGCTATTTTATTTTGATTTTCTTAAAACGACTTTTTGAATATTCTATTAAGGCTATTGTTACTTAATCATTGCTTACACGGTTAGTTAGTTATTTAAATTATTCATGAAATTCTATATATTTTTATCTTCAGGATTCCATTATTCAAATATGGTCTATTCTTACACTAAGTACATCATCCTTTACTTTAGGGAAGGAGAAAAATAAAATTTCCTACTTTATTTAAACATTTATTATTCATTTTCTAACTCTAAGTTGTCCAGTTTATCTAAATCTATAATATTATCCAAATCTTCATGTTCTTCATCGGTATCGGTTGATTTATCCTCAGATGAGGTAACTTCTGGATTTTCTTTGTACTCTGTATCTACATCAGGTACTTCTAATAAAGTCAAAACATTTGAAGGAAGTTTTAATTTTTTTAAGTTTGCATCTTTTATTTAAATTAATTGATGAAATTAGAGGATCGGACGTGTCCATTGCCTGTTAAATACATCTAACAAATTGAATTGACGCCCTGCTTTCCGCGCATGAAATTGCCTATCGTATTGATATATTTTATTGCGGGCTTCCGATGCTTCCTCAGTGAAGTATCCTAAAGCTTTTCTAATGACTCATCTTCCTCTCCAAAAACTGCATTCGCCTGTAGCCAAGCTATGTTTTTTGAAGCGAAATAATCTTTATTCCTCGACGATTTTTCCCATCTCTCAGACAGATATTCGCAAAATCGACAAATCTTTTTCCGAATCTTGTTTTGAGATTCTTCATCCGCTAAGGTGAACTTGTCTCCCAGTTTGTTGAGAACTGCATGAGAAACTACAGCCAACTTTGCCGTTTTATCTCCCGCTTCCAGCCACAGTTGGGCTAGCTCTTCATTTTTAAAATGCTGCATGCCTGGAAGCAAAAAGAAATAAATTAATTTAATTTTTATATTGGGCTTTCGGTCAATGTTTAATACATAATATTTATTTGTGTGTTCAGGTTTTGCTTTATTTTCTTTAAACAATCACCAGAACTACATAGAAAATTTAATATTAAAAATATACGTATGAATTTAATATTTAAAACCTAAACATGCCTTATTTGTCTTTAACTTACTAACGCAAATAAGATAATTAAGTATGTTTGTAGTTCTGGTGATGGTTTAAAGAAAACAAAGCCAAACGTCAACAAACAAATAAATATTTTTTATGAAACTTGGCCGAAAGCCCAAAATTAAAATTAAATTAATTTCCACTCAACGGCAGGAAAATAAACTAAAGGAAATAAAACAGAAGTTCGCGAACATTCGCAGAATTTTTTTTCTGCATTACAATTACTAATGTTTTCTTTAGTTTCTGTGCAACTATGAAAACCGGGTTCGGCTGGGTTTGTGTTTTAAACCAATTGACATATTTAAAATTTTCTTTCGCAAAGTTCAAAACAATCTCGCATAATTTAATGTTTACTGCAATGTAGATAAATTTAATAAAAAAGTAAAATATCGTTCTGTAAAGTACATACCTAGAGCTAAATCATGCACTTTTTCCGATGAAAAAATAATGATGCACCACGAAGTTAAACGCACTTGAAAACACCTTTCACACTTCGCTTACAATTCGCAAATGAACTCTTACTGGAAGCGTCTACTTCCGAAACCTGCACAGGTAAAAAAGGGTCTTTTAATTGGGTTTTCGGGTGATAATTCCTTCATTTTGAAATATTTACTTTACTACTGTAATAAATAAAAGCAAATAGTTTTACTTTCGGAAATACCTATTTTGGCCAAGAATTAGTGGAAAAAACCCCAATATAACCTGCAGACCCTAGAAAACAATATATTTAATTTAAAAAACCACCTCGACCGTTAAACTTTAGGAAAGAGGTAGGTATTTTTAACACGTGCATATACGACACGCTATCAGCTGTTTACTATTTCTAGCCTCCCGTGCTGTGTTGCCTGATCATCTACTTAATGGCTCCATTGTTAAAGAAGGCTATGCCCGTATTTTATTACGAACACTAATGTCTTCCCATTAAAATTTACCAAAAAAGTTTTATCGGGTTGTTCTCGTCCAAGAAACTCAAGTTTCATCAGTTTAAACAAGTATAGAAAAGAGTGCATTTGTGTTTTAAATTTTGGAGTCTTCGATCTCAAATCTGCTACGTAATATCTCTCTCATCATTTAGCGTTTTACACGACAGCCTACAAATTGGACCGACCGTGTAAGAAAAGCCGAAAAAGTGATCGATGTCTTCCTTTCAGATGGGCGAGTTGCCAAATCAGCGGATCATGTTTTTCCTTCGGCCAGGACAAAAAGGACAATGGCAAGGATAAAGAAGAATTGACCGGGAAATTGCAAGATTTGGTGGAAAATAGGGCAGTTTGTTAAAAGAGGCTAAGTTCAATTGGGAAATTTATTTTTCGGGAAAATCGATGCCTCACAAGAACAATTTGTAGCTCTGTAAAAAGGTTTCTTTCTAAAATGTATTTACTAATATTATATAATATTATTTGTTGAATTGTGACTTTTTACTCTGAAATTGCCATTTTTAAATTGATGATTTTTGATTTATTGTGCAAAATATTTTTTTCAGTTCTCATACTTTAACTGATTTATTAGGTATGCATTTACCACCTGTACTTTAATGAGATTCATTAAGATACCGCTTTTTTATTAAGATACAAGTTTATAACCAATAGAAATGCTACCTCACAGCAATATCAAAGATTGCCATGACCATGACAAATCTCCAATTAAACAATTTTGACAGTTTATAGTTACTGTTTACAGTAAATTCGTAACATTTGTGCTTTTTGCAAATAAAATCGGTGAGAATGTGCGATAGTGGGTCTGAAATTGATAATTTAACTCCATCAGAATTTGTGGAATAGGCCACAAAAGTTGCAAACAATAATTTATTACCCGTAAAATCAGCAAAAACTAGGTTTTATAAATTTTGAAAATTAAAATTTTTGTTTTTCATTATTGTTACTGATCGCAGAAAAAATAGTGTATACAGCTCACATTTAATAGCTATTAAGACACTGGTATTCATTCCCATACTCATGTCTTAATATCTTTTATTAAATGATCATTGCATTGTATGCTATTATATACCTTAAACTTTAAGTAATAAAATGCAGAAACGGAAATAAACAATGTTTTCCTTGAAACTGTTATTTTCTAATTATTTATTAATTATTACGCACGTTCGTTAGTATTGCTCTACCGAGTCATCGAAGTTCAATTTCAGCCAAATGTTTTTCAATAACCTGTAATTTATAAACCGTTAATTTTACAAAAGTCTTATAAAGCAAAAGCCACAAACTGAAGGACATGTATGTAATTGTCTACAAAATTGGTTTCGTGCAAATTTTTGATATCTCTAATATTTTAAGAGATGTAGGTCATTTACTGTTTGATTTGGTTTGTATTCTGTTGCTTCAATCCTAACCAAAATTACTAAATTACATCAGGCGCGGCCCGTCGATAAGGTCATTTGGTCAATGACTCACACTAATTTAAATCAGACCAATTTATTATTAAAACAATATTCGCGATTCGCGATACATTTATACATTTAATATAAGCTTACCTAATTGTATTTTAAGATATTTAAGTAATTACTAATAATATTAATGATTGTAACTGTGCCTATGAAACATTAAAACCTACTAATTACGATTTTGACAACAAGTTGGCAACGCAGCTGCAGCATTAAACCGGTCTATGGATTTAAAACTGCGGGCATGCGCTCTAGGTTGTGCTTTCTTTTGAGTGTATTTTCGCGACATCCCGTTGATCTACCTTGAACAGCGTGTCACGTGTATTTCACTTAATATATCAATACAGATGCCAAAAGATGCCCTCTTTTCTCGTCGATGTCGATGTGTCAAAATTGCTTGCCTACATATCAACAGAATTTTTATTTTAAATTGTTCAAAAACTTTAGTAAATTGGTACCAAAAATACTGTTTAGTTTTGCTTTGGTGTTTTGTGTTATTTGTAAAATACTTTCTTTTGTGTTGCACTGTGGTAGTACTGTTCTGTTAGAGAGTCGTTAATCCACAAGAAGTGTTGAGGATGAGAATCTAAAATGGCACATTGTGGGGAATGTAAATTGGATTTCTGTAAACACTCTAACTTGAGAGCTCACGTTAAAAGGAAACATCCAAGTACCTACATTTATATTATGCAATAACTAGTGTTTCTATTGTAAATAATTTTTGATATATAAGATAAACTGGATATAATGGCACCAATACCTAGAAATCCATTTGGTTCTGGTACCTAAAACTATTATTCATATAGAGAATGTAGTAAGTTTGTAAGTTTTGGTAATCTAAGGTTTCATGTTACTGTTTAATAGGTACTGTAGTAACTAGAGTACCTATTTTATGTTTTTTGCGGTGTTTATTTGTAGGTCAATAATTTCTTTGTAAAACTAGGCACATTATTAAAAAACCTTACTTGATTAAAAAAGTGTATTTTGCTTGTTGCTTTGATATCACTAGTTGCCCACCAAATTTGGCCCAGCTATAAAAAAACTCACGGGCCGCGACTGAATAACATCTTGTGTTCTTGTAAGTGACGTATTATTTTAAGGGTAAACATTTAAAACAAAATACCTAAGTAGGTAAAAAATATGATAAACCTTTATTTCTTGCAGGATGGCGCGAGTCATTGCTGTCACTTCCCAAAAAGCTTCTGTCAAGCACCTCCTTGGTACACACAAATTTCAGTGTGGTCGGAAAAGAGGTAAGTTATATTAGAAATAATTCTCCAATCCATTTGTTTATTTAAATAAAAGATTTTTTGTACATGTTTCGGAATCACTTTCGCGGGCGCTGAAAAATGGGTACGTATTCGGATGATGGATACGGATATTAGTTGATTCCGATTCCGTATTATCAGGATATATATTTAATACGGATATTTACAACACTAGTTGGGAGGGGAAGGGAAAACCTCTGCAGGCAGTTTGTACCCCAATAATAGACAGGGGAGATGATAGCAGTTAGTTATTCCCAGCAAAATCCTTGGAAATATCTATAGATTAGGGGCAGGTTCCCAACAGTGCGGCGTGAGTAAGAGAAGGGAGTTTTCTTGTGATGACTGGATCATCAGTAAGTCGAATGGCTCTCTGTGGATAGAATCACGGGTGTTGAGTTCCCCAGATGTGAGAAAAATATTCTAGGTTAGGTCTTATATGGGGAAACATAGAGTGAATAAGTTGGAAGGGGAGAAGCGTTTTTTGACTTGGAAGAAAAAACAAAGCTTTTTTGCAACTGATGTGGCTATTAACGTAATGTGCTTGTGCAAAGATCTTAAGTAAACCCAACAAACCTAAGGAAACCTGAACCTATTCGCCTTCGCTTAGTTTAGTCAAGCCTATTTAGGATTTTTCAGGGCCCTTTTTTCTTGTTATCTGCTCTTTGACCAATTAACTTATACGACGAGTCGTTTTACAATCCCTTGAAGAGTATAATTGAAAAGTCGGCTAAATGTCAAAAAAATATAATATTGAACGTGATATTTGATCATCATCAAGTCATACGTGCATTTTACAGCAGTAGTATGGTTACCATATATCCATAACTAGCGCTGATTTTTAGGAGGGCTACTATTACTGGGCCTGCAAGTTTTATTTTAAGGAAAAACCGAAAGAAATCAAAATGGCACATAATTTTCCTGCCCAATCAAAAGGGACGACAAATTTTTATCCGTTGTTCCTTCTGGTCTGCCACTTCTTAGTGTATCTTGCAAGGTTCCATCTTCAATGCATCTATGCACCCTTTTAACTGTCTATCGTGTCGAATTAGCTTCTATTGCTATTAAACTTAATGATTTTAGAGGATCCTCAGAATAAATTCACAAAATTCTCGCTCTCACTTCCAGTCTGTTTGACGACATTCTGACAAATTGTATCCAATTTTATGTGAGAATGATGACAGAAAAGACAACTGAACAATAATTCACCCTATTGGTCAGTTCCATGGACAGTTTACACCAGAACATATTTTAGTTATCACAATATGCCTCTTTTCTTTCCTGATAATCACGGAGGAATCAGATTTCTTTCTATCCGTGTTTGCGAAAGTGCACTAGACAAAGACAAATAAAAAAAGAATTTGTCAAATTTTTATCGTACCTCCTTTCCTTGTGGAAGAATTGCTTATATACTTCGAAAGATTATAGTCACCGCAAAATTCTTTTTTTTTCCTGATAAAATCCCAATGGAACCCCGATTCCTTTCTTTCCTTGTTAGCAAAAGGGGCATTAGTAAAAGACAAATAAAAACGATGTTGTTGCCAATAAAAAAGAATAATCAAACATTTTATCACAGTCGGCTTTGTTTGCGCAAGTATTTCTGGTTGTCTACTATGAAAGTTTAATCGGAATTGTAATAAAAAATAAATTTCTAACCTGACAAAATACTGACGTAAGTTTTATGATTTTATAGCAAAAGACTTTTGTTTTTACTGAACACAAACTGCATTTGCAAAAATCTCGTTTTTATTAAGCAGAAACAGTGTCAGGATAGCCACATTAAACATTCTTATTTTATATTATTTAAAATTTTTTCCTACCCAAGTACCAATATTTTGCAATAAAAGGATCGGAAGAAAAGTTTTTAAATCAATAAAGAAAATATATATAATCTTAAAAATATTCCCGATTCTCCGATATATCATGAAAATGCATCTGTAATCATAATAAATGAATTTGATTTTATTTGATTTGATTTGAATACAGCCTACCTGCAAACAGTGACGTTTGTGTAAGTTAAAGACACGATAAAAATTGTTTAATCGAATATACCAAGTAGTTTCACAATTTTTAACTGTAAGTGTTGAGTCTTAGTTCCAGAAGGATAGATACACTTTGTAATGGAACTGTGACTTCAGCATTAAACTGAATCCAAACGTTTCTAGGGCGCAATTTTCACTACTTTCTCAATAACTAAAGAAATCTTCTGTTACTGTTACTCATTCCCATAACGCCCGGTCCAAGTAATGTAAAGGAGAACAAATAAAGTCCGTGGCACGAGTCTAGAGCTGGCGGAAAAATGCGGACACGCCTATGCCTCCATAGCTGAAACGCCACGTTGTACGTCTTTTACCTCCTTGCCACCTCAGGCGTTGTAGCTCTAGACTCGTGCAACGGAGTTTATGTACAGGGTCTTCCAACGAGGACTGAACAGGGGCTCATTTTTGAGCTTCCTTGTATTTAAAGAAAAATCTAAAATAGCCAATCGATGTACTTTTTCCTGCAGAATTCAAAAATGAAACCAAAAATTTATTTGAACCAGAAACAAAATAGTTACGCTATGGATAAGGTGTTTTTTAAATGGAACATAGCTTTTTTATACGATTTTCGGAACGAGTGATTTTTTTTATGCCCGTTCTGATTAAAATATTTAATATTGTGACAGCTATTTTTATTAAATTTTAATGTTTTATCCAGTATAATTTAACTTTAACCTGTTTGAAACATACACTAGGTAATAAAGGTAAAATCACCTTGAAATCCTTCAAAGTCAAAAAATTTGACAAATTTACAGGTTCTTTATCCTTAGAATAGTATTGACGGATATATTTCTGTGAAAATTTGCAATAAATCTTCTCCTTGCTTCTCTTGCATTTTCTTGGCATTTGTAGAACAAGATAACAATCTGCAATCTCTCATATAATGAATATTTCATTTCGGCAATATTATAGTAAATTTGTCAAATTTTTTGACTTTGAAGGATTTCAAGGTGATTTTACCTTTATTACCTAGTGTATGTTTCAAACAGGTTAAAGTTAAATTATACTGGATAAAACATTAAAATTTAATAAAAATAGCTGTCACAATATTAAATATTTTAATCAGAACGGACATAAAAAAAATCACTCGTTCCGAAAATCGTATAAAAAAAGCTATGTTCCATTTAAAAAACGCCTTATCCATAGCGTAACTCTTTTGTTTCTGGTTCAAATAAATTTTTGGTTTCATTTTTGAATTCTGCAGGAAAAAGTACATCGATTGGCTATTTTAGATTTTTCTTTAAATACAAGGAAGCCCAAAAATGAGCCCCTGTTCAGTCCTCGTTGGAAGACCCTGTACCTTGCCTAATATTTCAATAGTTGTTAGTCAGTCCTAGATTCATAGAACATAGGAATTTTAGCTGCTAATACTTTATATAAACTTTTTAAGTATATTTTTACACTGTAAAAATAACTTATTTTATGGGAAAGACTTCAAATAATATGTCATGTTTATCTTTCACATAACCTAACTTTCTACCAGTTGTATAAATTTTACGAGTATGAGAGAGAAAAAATGAGATAGAAAGAACATGAGAGAGACATAATTGATTTCTCCGTTGTAAAATGGGTTTCTGTCATCATTCTCAAAATTAAATGGATAGGATATAAATTAGAAAACAACAAAACAAAAACATCTTTGCGTAGATCATGGCCAATTGTATATTATATATTTTACTTCGCTAAAATATTTATTTGACAACTTAAGAGAAATTGTTGAAAATAGTGCAACAATTTCTGAGACAAGCCTTATATTCTGATGAACTCTATATTTCAGTCAAAAATAATAATACAAGTATTAAGAAATAAATATAGAACACAAGCGGTTGGTATTACATTACAACACAACAATGAGCCAACTACACAAACAATTTTGTCATCGATATAACATCCGACATTCCCCTACAAAAATACCACCTGCTATCAAAAGAATATTTCTCACGCTTCGCCCTTAGAAAAGCAGTTTTCACCCTCAGAAAATACATTTAAACATGTGGTTTAGTCCCCAAAGTTATGATGATATGGCACATAAATATTGGCGATGTTTTATAAGACATCGGTATAATGTGACTACAGAGTCGGTATACAGTTTCTCTTTATACTGTTATAAGCATCAAGCTTCTTTATATTAGACACCATATTTATATGAAGTTATAATATATATATATATATATATATATATATATATATATATATATATATATATATATATATATATATATATATATATATATATATATATATAGCATAACGTATTTCGAAGATTATTTATTACATATAGATCTAAAAACAAGGGAGAGATACCATTATTTACATATACATTCAGAAATTCCAATGTTACTCTTAATCTGACAAGCTACCCTGGGCTGTTGCCAGAACCAAGTTTAAGAGATGGCTACTTTTTTATTTTACATTGGTATTATTAATAAAAATTTGCTTTTATGTAAAAATAGCAGGAAAAAGCAAGCCTTATTGATTAAAAAATTTAATTTTTTGGGGAAGGCCTATCTTTGTATAAAGCCATTCCCGATAATAACTTTGTACCGCTGCTTATTGTATACAAGTTATTAAACCTCAGCAGGATACAGCAAGTTTTCCTGCTGGGAAAGTCTGAGTAGTGAGAATTTTCGCGTCAAGTGCAGGTGCTTGCTATTGTATTGAAAACCCTTGCTTAAAGAACCGTAAAAGGGTGGCTGCTTTTGTTTCGTATATAGGTATTATTAACAATAGAAAATGATATAAAAGCAGGCGTTTTTATTCAAGAAAAATTTTTTTTTTATTGCTTAAAGAAAAAATTCTATCATCAATCAGTATTTGGAGATTAATTTTAAAAGTTCTTCGAAAGGTTGTCGTCGAATCGATGAAGTAGATCGTAAAATTTTATCAAAAGCGATATTGGATAACTATCTTACAAGATAAAAAAATCTAACAATTTTAAATAAAAATCAGTCACAATTAATATTAAAACGTTCGCATGATGTATGGTAGAACCATTGACCTTCAGCAAGAGAAGACGCAGCCATTCATTCATAACAAGCCTTTTGTTTGCTTCATAACGTAAGATAAAAAAAACAATCCTCAAAGTGTGCCGTGGAATCAACCACGCATGTCTTGAAAGGTAACATAGGTAAAACGTATAGGTGAAGGAAAAGTAAAACTGTCACGTTCTGAAGTATTTTTAAGAAAATCAAATATGGTAATTACGGCAGAAAAAAAAGGTTTTATGATCGGAATTTACTTTAGAAATGGTACAAGGGTTAATGGTCAATGGGTTTATTCAACACGGGACGCCATTCCGGATTTTCAATCAAAATTTCACACATAGTCATGGATTTCGACCAGTTTCGATAAGTTTTCTGTGGTTTTGTTTAGAGAAACAGAAAGCGTGAATAGAAAGGAAGACAGTGGGAGACCCAAAGTTCGGACTGCATGAAAAATTGAATTGAGGCAAATTGTTAATGAAAACCGACAAACCCTTATTCGGCGTTTAAGCCAGCAACTAAATGTATCCTAAGGAACTTGCAATTCAATCCTGAAATGTGACCTGCATATTCACGCTTATCGTCTAAGCTCAGTCCAAAAATTGTTACCAAACGACAAGCCGCAGCGAATGCAATTTTCAGAGTGGTTTGTGGGTAATTTGCATGATAATGAAAACGTATTTGAAAAAAAAAACCTTATTACTGACGAGCCATGGTTTTACCTCTCTGGTTATGTAAATTCTCAACAAATGAGAATGTGGAGTTCTGAAAATCACATTTCTTTATAGAGAAGTCTCTGCATTTACAGAAAGTTGGCGTATAGGCGGCTCTCTCGAAAAGAAGGTTAATTGGGCCGATTTTTTTTCTCAATTCGACGCGATGCCGTAATGAAATTTTAGAAAATTTTGTAAACACATTAGGCGATGAAGAGATGCGACAAGGCTACTTCCAGCAGGACGGCGCCGGCGCACCAATTCACGTAACTCTTGATAATTTAAATTTCTTGGAATAATTTTTCGAATACCGAATCATTAGCCGTAATATGCTAGTTAGGTGGCCACCCCACGGTCCTGCGATCTCACGACGTGCGACTCTTTTTATGACCACACATTAACAACTCGGTTTTCAAAATCCCTTGTGAAAATTTAGAAGGCCTACGTGCTAGAAATACAAATACATTTCAGGAGATTAACAACTCCTCTCAAGTGCTCACAACTTACCACTTACATAAAAGGCGTTACATTTTTAAAAACTGCCAATTTTAACAAATTACGAATTTTGAATTTAAATATTTTATTTCCTCCGAAACAAAGTTACTGTGAAAAAAGCAAAACTCACAAATTGCTAAAACAGGATCATTTCAGAGCATCATATTACAATAAATAATGTTTATTTGCTTTGCAAATATCATTATTCCTGCCGAGAACAAAATACCTGCTGAAATGGGTAATTATGGGTTTTCAGTGTTCTGTTACATCTATCATTATATTTCTAAAAATATAAATGTAAATATTTATTTACCTGAGTTTTTTTAAATTTTAAATTATATAGAAATATTTGTTTCCATTTCTCAGAAATAGTTTTGTGCTTTTTGTCTTATTGACATATGTCTTTAGCTTTTAGATTCGTATTGATTCATACCTATTTAAGATACTTCCAAATACTGGAAAGCTGAAGCTAGATTATGCCAATCTGATTTCTACAGGTAATGCTCCATTTGTGGCTTTGGCCTCAGACGCTCGATATTCCTGTCGCTTGATTGGCATGTGATGATCTAAAATCAGACTTTTATTTCTCGGGCTGTCCCAAGCCAGCTTCAAGGTGGTGTCATAAGGTACTGCGCCTATAAGGAGGTGACATAGTCACCTCCTTCTTAAGTCTGCATTTTGCAAGTTGCTGACGTTTCTGGGCAACCCCAAAATACAAAGCACAAGCAGTCATATCTTGATAACCCTGATAGGTAAGTTAAAGAGTGTTTAATAAATTCCCCCAGAGATCAACACGCTGGGTGACCTGATCCTGATCACCTTCATCAGTGGGTCCCCGATTTGTTAACAAATACCAAAAGAGTCCCAGTTAAGGTTAGTTATTCACATTCGTAGTTTCCAGGGGCTTAAACAGATGGTCTTTCTGACTCAAGATGAGCTACCTGAAGCCCGGGCTTTTTCGATATCAGCTAGTGGCTTGTTATTTATTCAATTATCATAATTAATAAGGGAAATAGTATTCCTCCATAACAGGGCATTGCATTATCATGACGAGGGGAGGTTGTTTGGTACCCTACATACAGGTTTCTGTGCACCTGTGTGCACAAGTGTAATTTACTCACCAGCATGTGATGCATACCACTTTGAGTTAAGCATTTTTGCCTTATTACTTTCATATTTGTTAGTGTTACATACATTACATAAAGATAATTTTAAATCGAATCTGTTTATCACTTAGACATCGTTTTAGTTTGGTTTTATTGAAATATTTCTGTTAAAATCTGAAAAAAACACCCTGAATTTACCAGAAATACTTTACTCTTAATCTCAGAATTTCTATTCTAAATTTATATCATCCCTTTTCTTTCATTTGTCTTTAAAATCATGTTAATCCTTTTTTTTTGTTAGAAAAAAGCCACTTCTCTAAAAGGTATATTGATTTTTCAATTATCCTTAACGTTTTATTTTTCTTTACAATACTTTTCCTACAAGGTTCGTTAAAGAATTGCTATAGGGTATTTTCCTGCCGTCTTTATAGATTTTTGTCACGCACAACTTAAATCAATCCAATCCGTCCGGTTTTAACTAGATTTTGTTGGGTATTTGGAAAAGCCTAATGGTCCAGATATTATAGGTTAAAGAAATATAATGATAAATTAAGTAAACTGATTTGTCTGCAAAGGTCAGTATTACTTTGTTCCATAAAATTCAGTAACATGTAAGGAAGAGAATTAATATGAACATTGTTTTAACACACTTTTTAATAGTTTAATGCCTTTATTTTCCCAAAATAAAACCACAACTTCAAATTATGTCTCACGCCACGTCGAGCTGTCTCTCGGAAGTACCGCTCCCTCCTCCGTCGTTCGCCCGTTTGCCGTCAGAGGGTCCAACGCTGCCATTCTTCTGCCCAGTCCGCCGTTGCCACCTTGTTGCCAGATTCTTCACCTTTTACAGTCGGCCATCCTGCAAAAATTAATGCCCTCATTAATATAAATCAACTTTCTAAGAGATCAATCAGATCTTGTCGATCCGTGATCTCGTCATCACTATCAGTGTTGCTTTCGCCATTCTCACAATCCCCAGATGTAGTACTACAGTAACGCCTCAGGGAATCAATCGCCACAACCGCCCTGAAGGTTTTATACCCTCTTACCCTTTAACAGCTGTTATAACATACCTGTCATGACCCAACACTTTTGCTACACGATAGGGGCCATCGTACTTATTAATCATTTTCCGATTAACCCCTTTTTCGCCCGAACATGTGCCCGCCTTTCGCCATAGCACTAAATCACCCCTCTTATAGGTATTGGTTGCAACCTTTCGCCTTCGATCATATCGAGCTTTCATAGCTCTACTCGCCTTGGTCAAGTTTTCACTCGCCTTAGTGCGCCGTTGGAGCAAGGCCTCCGTTATCCCCTCAAAGGTGTCCGTATCGCCTTGTGCTAAATTCGCCTCTTGCACATCGCCAGTCAGCTCCGCATTTGTTCCACTTGTTTGAGTAAACATCAGTTGTGCCGGAGAGAAGCCAGAACTTTGATTCACTGTTTGATTCATACCCCATATAATTTCTGGAAGCTTCTCATCCCAAGTCACTTCAGATGTTGCACTTGCTTCAATCGCATTCAACAAAGTGCGGTTCTGTCGCTCCACTTGACCATTCGCCCTGGGTGTTGCACTTGCATTCAGCACATGCTTAACACCTTTTTCCGCCACATACTTAGCAAACTCTTTGCTAGTAAACGCCAGTCCTCGATCGGAAATAATACGCCTTGGATATCCAAATTCGCCAAACACCGCTCTCAATTTTTGAATAGCCTCAGAAGACCGTAAAGTCCTCGTTGACTTCGCCAAAGTGTACTTAGTAAAAGCATCTACCACCATGACCACATATTGATTCCCTTTTGTACTTTTGGAGAACGGGCCAACATGATCAATATGTACCGTGTGAAATGGTATCGCCACCTTTTCAATAGGGTGCAGTAATCCTGCTGCCCGCCCATGGTCGCCTTTCCCAAAAGCACAGATAATGCACGCCTGCACATACTTTTTGATAAACCGCCCCATTTTAGGAAACCAACAAGTTTGTTTTACCAAATGCAACCATCGTTCAACGCCCGGATGACCAATGTCATCATGATGTCTGCGCGCCAAATTAAATCTCGGCATTGATGGAACATACAACCAGTAAAGTTTTTCTATATAATCGCCCATTTACTACCTTATACACCTGTTTCACGCCTTTATCCGCCGTTCCTGCAGTCAAAGCAGTCACAATCGCCTGCGCTTTATCGTCTTGTAACTGCACTGTTAAAAACCAATCTCCCTCTGTCATAGTTACCATACATACATTTGCCGGGTTTCTACTCAAAGCATCAACATGTTGCATCTTTGCGTTAGGTCTATACTCAATTTCCATGTCATATTCCTGTAGCGACATCCACCATCGAGCTACTCTAGGTACCAGATCTCTCTTCAGCAAGGTCGCCCTTACTGCCGAACAGTCCGTTACCACCTTAAAGTGTACTCCAATAATTAAATACACCCTAAAACGCTTTGCCGCCTCCACTAATGCCAACGTTTCAAGTTCATAGCTATGCCACGCCTGCTCTGCTATTGTAGTAGCTCTGCTATAGTAGAAAACTGGTTGTAACGCCTCATTCTCCTGTCGTTGGAGTAAAATTCCTGCCACGCCCCATTTACTCGCATCAGTATGTACTTCAGTAATCGCCTTACTGTCATACAACGCCCAAACTGGTCTTTCCGACAGCAAGCATTTAAGTTTGTCAAAAGCCGCCTGATCAGTCGCCTCCCAGCGCCATGAGATGTCCTTCTTAGTTAAATTTGTCAAAGGTCTAGCGATTATTGCAAAGCCTTTCACAAATTTCCTAAAATAACTCGCCAAACCTACAAACTGTCTTACACCATGTATGGTAGTAAGTGTAGGAAACTGTTTTACCGCGTGTACTTTCCTTTCGCCTGGACGTATACCTGCAGCACTTATTTCATGCCCCAAATATTCTAACTTCGTCTCTAAGAATCTGCACTTTGATAAGTTCAATTTTAACCCTGCCTTCGCCACCATATCAGGAACACATTCAAGCAACAGTAAACCCTCTCGCAGTGTCGCAGTAGGCAGCAGAACATCATCCATATACGCCAACACAAGATCATTCTGCAATCCTTGCAACATTTTGTTCACCACTCGTTGAAATACCGCCGGTGCATTCGCCAAACCAAATGGTATATATAGATACTCGTAGTGACCGTCGGGAGTCACAAACGCCGTCTTTGGTATGGAAACTTTGTGCATTGGTACCTGATGATACCCCTGCGCCAAATCAAGGGTAGTGTAAAAACATTTTCCCGCCAATTTGTGTAACTGATCCTCCACCAAAGGCATAGGACTACGATCCTTGATAGTCACAGCATTCAGCGCCCTGTAGTCCACGCACATGCGCATATCGCCATCCTTTTTAGGTATCAACACAATGGGACTAGCATACTCCGATTCACTTTCTCTTATAACGCCACTTTGTAAAAGACTATCCACCTTATCACTCTCTACTGCCCTTTCATAACCTATAAGGTCGATACACCACTGGCCGTTCACTTTCAACTCTAATTTTCATTTTGCCTAACGTAGTAAGACCTAGATCAGTATCGCTACCTGAGAAACACCCTCTCATTTTTAACAGTAAATGGAGCAACCGCCGCCTATCATGCGCACCTATGTCACCTATGTCAAATCAAACATACTACTTTCGTCATTATGGTCATTTAAATTTGTACTCACCGCAACTTTGTGTACCTTGACAGTTGAACCTAGCATTGTCGCCCTGGCCATCACCTGCCCAGCTCGCCATTGTACGGGTTGGGTGCCACAATTTGTCACTGTCAGCACGCCAGCTGATCCACCTTCCAAGATGTGGTTTCCGATTGCCACTAGCGCTCCGTTTCACTCGAATCGCCTTGCAGGTACCCAGCATTTCTCGCCAACATGCATGTCTTCCACCACCACCTCCACTTGGGCGTCTTCGCCTGGGGCTACCTTAACATGCTGTAGTGGAAGCACCCGATGTGTGATTTTCGCCTCAACATCATCTTCATCCAAAGTTATCAGCTGGATGAAATCTTCCGCCTTTTGGGTAGAAGTCCGCTGCGCCCCGCCACACTGCACTGTGAGTTTGACGCCAGGGGTCGCTAACGCCGGTTGCCCTAAAAGAAGATCAGCGCCAGCAAGGTCACACTCGGTGATTAACGCCATTACTGTTAGATAGACACCATCCACAGTGACTGATAGCGCCGTCTCGCCCCTCACTGTGCATAGCGTCACGGGTCTTATAATTTTCAAGGCGATTATGATAATATCATAAAATAGAGGTATTTGAAAGTAAATCAGAAATTAAAAAAAAACTTTCCGCCCGGGATCGAACCGGGTACATTTCGCGTGTTAGGCGGATGTGATAACCACTACACTACGTACACACGTAACTTTCTAAATCAGAAGTCGCTTCCTATTTCGTGTCAGAATCCGTCATGTTCGATTTCCGTCATGTTAGATTTTTATTGATTCTTGATTTTTGTCGTAATTATCACTTTAAACACTATTTATGTTCCAAATTTCAAAGCTCTAGCTCGATTTGAAGTACCCTAGATTTATGATGATCTATCAGTCAGTCAGTCAGTGCCCAAAATTGTGATTTTTGGACACTCGTAATCGTATCTTGGAAACGATTCCATCTAGACGTATGAAATTTGGAATACTGCTTCTTTTTGGTAACCTTAAGCCCCCTGAAAAAATTCAGTCCTGTAACGCAACTAGCCTCGAAGATAGAGGGGGTCGAAAAGTGCTCGCTTACGCCTAATGAAAGATAGTTATTTTAGACTTTGGATCACAAAAGAATTATCGGCTCATTGTTTTACACGTGAACTAAATTAAAAATTACTGAATAAGAAGAAACGTCATTAATATTCATAAAATCCTTTGAAATATCTTTAATTTTAACGCGAGCGGATGCGGAAATCATCCATTCAAATTAGCCGTGGCATCAAAAGCTTTCAGCAGAGATACAGAATATTGATAAATGAACATGCTACGTGTAATTTCGGGGGCAATTTGACGCTGTATTGACCCAGAGGTTAATTAATAGTGTCCACCCTATCTGTCCCTCAATTTACTGGATACACGTGCTGATCACGTGCAAAAGGTGAAAATATAATGCGATATGATAAATCTATATCGTGCTTTTGTTATAAGCTTTGATAAAGTATTATCTACTTAGTAGGGTAACAATTTATGGGCCTTTTAAAATTATTTAGCGCGTTCGGCAATTCAATCTTTTCCATCGTTTTGCTCGGAATTTTTGACGGTCACATGACCTATTATTGTAAACAGTACGACCGATCACGTGCCTGTCAATAATTCCGAGCAAAACGATGAAAAAGATTGAATTGCCGAACGCGCTAATTGAAAGATTTTTGGTAGGTATAGCTCGGGTGTCTCTAGATCATTTGCCTTTATTGATAAATTATTATCGACAAGGTTGTAAGACGGAGAAGCATAATAATTTTAACAAATGAGAATCATAGACTATTGAAAAATGCCTGTTTTTACCCTGACCTAATGAAATATAGCAAAACAGCGTACCTATAAATAAAAAATGCTTGTAAGGCAGATAAGTAGACTAGTTCTCGAGTTCTAAGCGTACCAACGGACAGACATACAGAGAGGCGTTGGATTTTATAATATGCAGAGATAGAAATGTTGTTTACGTAGTCGACGGAACGAAGTATTTTGAGTTAGTCTGTAGAGTTATTACCGGAGTAAATATGTTTTCAAAATTTGTGTCACAGGCTTACAAGATTTTAATCTATAACCTTTCACAATACATTTAGGGATGTAACGTTGCCAGCTCTACCACTAACTGGTGTCAACTTTTAAATTTTAAATTAAAGATTCTGTGTTTTATTGAATTTTTAATTTTGACCCTAAATTCGGAATATATTTTGCATACGGCACTGTATGTCTAATCTTAGTAGTTTTCGAGATATTAATATTGAGAAAATAGCATTTTTTACAATAATTTATCTGCCGGTAGCTCACTAATTGTGTATTTTAGAGAGAAACCGCTTAGATGTGCCTATCTAAATTCCTCGATCTTTATTCTAAAATGTCAACCTCCGTCTTAACCAGACATTGCCGCAAGTTCAGTTTCTTTACTTCTTGAGAGATCCGAAGTTAAAAATCGATTTTAACGTTGTGGCTAGTTTCGGTTGGTTCGGATCACTCGTTTGGATTCACGAGAGCATGAGCTCCAGGTAGAAATACCGATCGCACTGTCTTAGCTGACGTTGACAACTTATCAGTGTCATCTGTGCGATGTCGTCACTCTGATGTCACTCTGACGGCTGGGCGGTCGATTAGGCCTTTTTTTTTTAGAGAAAACAAAGGTTCTAATTTATCCCTATTTGTTTTGCAGATAAATCTTTCTTAGGTATTCTAAAGGGAAAGCCCAGCCAAGTTACCTATTTCCCAAAGGGTTTAATTATAAGACCCAGCCTGGTTGTCTTGTGGATTGCTTACCTGATGGTTTAATGACCTAATGACATAATTATAAAGCCCGCCTAATTGCCCGATTAGTTCCTGTTATAAACTTATTGTGTTGAGTCATCGTATTGTGAGGTCTGGCATAACAGCTAATGTTCTAAAAAAATGCGCCCTAGAACTTACACCCACCTTAACTCGTCTTATCCAGATCTACTATGTGAAAGGTATCTTCTCAGATAGCTGAAAGACTGCCCGTCCATACGTAACCTGTCCTCAGAAAGGTCCAAGTCCCTTCCATCCAATTATAGACATATATCTATCTTCTCTCTGTTGTCAGCCAAGTTATGAAGAAACTTGCAAATTCTAAAATATTTAGAAAAACACACTCATCCACGATAGATAGTATGGATTTAGTCACCTAAGATCCACAGCTGACCTCCTTACCTTTGTCACATACAACTGCAACAAGTCTCTTGAATTTCGTGGCAAATCCCAGATTGTAGCCATTAACATTTCCAAGACCTGTGACAAAGTATGGTATGCTGCGCTCCTCAACAACCATCTTTTGGTCTTCCCTCCGAACTATATAGGTATTCGAATATAAAGCTTTCTCTCTAATGTCACTCTGGCGGCTGGGCGGTGGATTAGGCCATTTTTTAGAGAAAATTAAGGTTCTAATTTATTCCTATCTCCTTTGCAGATAATTCTTTGTTAGGGACTCTAAAGAGGGAAGGCCCAGCCCAGTTACCTATTTACCATACGGTTTAATTATAAGACCCAGCCTGGTTATCTTATAGATTGCTTACCTGATGGTTTGGTGACCTAATGACTTAATTATAAAGCCCGTATAATTGTCTGGTCAGTTCCTCTTATAAACTTATTTTGCTGAGTCATCGTATTGTGAGGTCTGCCTCTAATGATATTTTGGTAAATAGATTTTTGGTTAGTTTCAAAGAAGTTTTGGGAACGTACTCCTGAAATTTTTTATGAAGTAAACTCTGATGGTTTAGTGACCTAATGGCACCACGCATATCTGTCGTGGTGGACAGTCACTTATCTAACTTCCATCCGATCAATGCTGGCGTATGCCAAGATTATAGTTCTGGCACCAACCCTATTTCTTCTCCATAATGATCACCTGCTTTCTGCAACTAGGAATCCCATCCACAGTTACGCTGCCCATAGTACTCCTCACTCCCTATTCATTTTTCCAAACACTGCCCGAATCAAGAGCTGAATAACAGACGCAGATCTGTGCACCTATCCCTTTCGCAAGATCTCCAATTAATCTTAGGCTGGACTGTCAGAAAAATGTACTAGCGAAGCAATTCAGCATCTAATATTAACTATATTACACAAATTTCAACTGTCAGCGAATCAAGTGTTAATAATTCTTAGTGGTAGCGCCGCAGTTATGTTTTCTACAGACCGTTCAACCCTTAAAGCTGTGTCCTCATTTACTACATATTTGCAGCATTAAACAGCAGAAATGATTTGCAACTGTTATCCGGGTGTAGATACATTAATTGCTAACACCAAAGCAGTTTTTCATAAATCCCCCAAGCGCACTCGAGAATTTCATAAACGAGTGTCCTGGGATTCCAGAAAGATTCTTACACGATGGGCTATATCATTAAAGTCAGCGTGTTCCTTAATTTTATAATTTTACAGTTCGATGGTAAAGGATCAGCAGCCATTAGTGAAAGTTGGATCAAATTTCAAAATGCACAAGTAGAAGTAGATTTAAAAATTATCCATAGTAATTACGCGGAATCAACCGATGCCATAAGCAAGTTACAAATACTTCATTATTCTTGGGCGAATCCATGCGAATAGTAGATGACGTGCAAAAAGTGCTACAGACTTTAAATGACGAGACAGGTATTTGTGTTAGAGAAAATTTTTACAGTGTACCTACTAAGAAAAAATCCCGATTTTGCCAGTCAGACATATTTATAGTAACAGTGCTGATACGGATCCATTACATAAGTTTTCTTTATATCAAACCATTTTTTCGCCGCATCGGACATCGCTTATGGAAGCGACTGTAGAGACATACGCCATGCTGTACATGTTGAGCCAACCCAATCCGGATGTTTAATGCTAACTGAGTACCTATTACATATTATACAAAGTATTATTGCCACTATTTATCACGTATATTCGACGCCGCCTCTAGTGTGGCATTCAAGTGGGCAGCTTTACTAATAATATACAGTTTTCTATTTTAAATTCATAAGTTGCTGTCAGTTAATGGTAGGGCCGGCAACGTTGCATCTTAAAAAAATTTGAACACTAGATTACAATCTTCTACGCTTGTGGGATCTTCTTATAGGCATTTTATCGTGATTAGCCCTATGTATTTAACATTTGCTTTGCCTTATTTATTTTTTTATCTCACACAATTTCCTAATTTTTTTTATAAAAAAGTTTTAATCAAAGTATAAAATTAAGTACTGGCTTATCCGTCTGAAGCTATTCATACAAAATCTTTTCCTCAATACAGCCTCCATAATAAAAGTTTTAGCCAATCTTGTTTTACAGGCTTCATTTTATTAAAGCGGAAAAAATTTGTAATAAAAGGGGAACCAGCCCTAAAATAAGTATTAATTAGATAAATTTAGGGTACAGCACTGATAAAAATTTCAAAAAGAAGTCAAATATAGAGTGTGCTTGGCTAAAATGTACTCACAAGAAATAATTATTTTTGACAAATTTTGTTTAGATATTCTGAATTATTTTGCCTTTATTTACCTTAATAATTCTAAACAGTTGTGCCTCTTTTTTTTGTGAAATCGACAATATAAGTATTTTGGACATTGACTGGTAGTCACTCCTGTTTGCACCAGTTCTCTATCACGTTTAGGGCTGTTTGTGTCCGTTCTGAGATTACTCCAACGAAACGGTCTTTGATGACTAGGACTAGGTCATCCGCATATCCTAAGCAATTAAAACCTCTTTCTGCCAATTTTTGTAGAAGGTCATCTACCAACGTTGCCCATAATAAGGGTGAAAAGACCCCTCCCTGGGGACATCATCCGCCTGCCCCCGCCTCGATGGTGTTCTGTCCTAAAGAGGATATAATAATCCTTTTCTCCAGACAGGATTTCATCTACCTGCACATGCTTGGCAGGACTCCCCTTCTTACTATTAGGGATTCTATTATGGCATTGTTGAATGGTCCTTTTATGTCTAAGAACTCTCTCTTTGTCCTCTATGTGACTTTGATATTAGCCTATTTAGATCATCATAAGGACTTAATTGTCATCCCAAAAAGTATCCATCTATCTATCCTGGACAGGAAGAGGGACCAAACCTGGACCCGCATTTGGTTCAATTATTTTATTTTAGTCGTCGCCTCCGTCGCGTCGGTCGCCCGAACGTGGCGAGGACGTCCATATAAAAGTTTGCAATGCTAATAACCCACTTAAAAATTAATAGAAAGAAGCACCCACTATAAATACAGCTGATGTGTACTGACTAAATGATCCATTTAGATTTTTAAAATGTCATTGAAAGTTTTGTTTTGTTTTAAATTAAATTAAATTTCTGCAGAGCATAAATTATTTTAAAGCTTTATACGTCAATTATCTCGCAATTACTCGTATTTAGTCCACGATATTGCAACATGCATATTAGAGCATCTATTCAGATCAACGAAAATTCAATTTTAAAACGTCGATTTTGCAATTAACAACGTGCATATTTGTATAGCATTCAGTAATTTTATTTGCTTTCAACGTGATAAAAAAGACTACAAAACAATTTAATTGCAAATGCTATTTTTTAATTTTTAATAATGTAGAGTTTCGGTTTTCACATAAGTACTATTAAGTTAAATAAACATGAGTTACTCAATTACAAAAATCATATTAAGTATTTTGTCAAACCAGTCAGTAGCATACCTTTATGCAGGGTGTTATGGAGTTCACTGCGTATATTAAAACCGGTATATAATGGTATAAATTCAGATGGGGCAAAAATAGTCATAAATGGTGCCTCGCGATAATAAGCGAGATATCGCCCCTCAAAAAAAATTTAGTCACTGCGCACCACTGGTAATAATCACATAGCCATATAAAAAACAGCGAACAAGGTTGTTGTGTTGCCAAGTCTCTCAACAATAATTCAATGTAACAAGATTGAATAAATAAAATTTTAATTACCTTTAAAGAAAAAAAATCTTTCTAAATCTTCAAAATTCTCAATTTCAAAAAGTTAAAATACGTAAATAAAACAGTCCAGAGAACAGCCGCTCAAACCAAGGGAAAAAAACGCTCAAATAAATAGCCAGAAATATTGTGTTTTACTAACTTATAAAAACGCACAACACCGAGCGCGTGCGATATTGTGTTAATACTAATATCACTAATGAAGGGCCGAAAACTATTTTCTTTCACTAATTAATAAACAGAACGCTCACTCCGCTCATCAGTACTCATCATGATACTAATTTCGCTTCTGTCACCTGAACAGCTCACAGCCAGTGGCGGCTGGTAAAATTTTAAAGTTGTATATCTCTGTTCCTACTTACAGGACCCGTACCAAATTTAAGGGTTTTAATAGTGAGCCCCCACTGGGAATGTTTTGGTAAAGAAAAAAAAACATTTTGTGATTTGCGAAAAAAAGTCGAATTTTTGCTTAGCCTCTTCTGGGGAAAAAATGAACGTGTTTAGGTATTTTATTTATGATCTTTTCCAAACAAGTTTTACATCATTTTGTCGAAAATTTTTTAAACCTAAACTATAAATTTAAAAAAAAATTAAATGACTATAACCTTCTACTAACACATTTTTTCTCTTAAAATTTAAAAATTTTCGACAAAATGATGTAAACTATGTTTAAAAAATAGTAAATAAAATATCTAATCGCCTTCATTTTTTTCCCAGGGGTGGCTCGGCATAAATTCAACTTTTTTACAAATTACAATATGTTTTTTTTTCTTTAGCAAAACATCTCCGGTATTAAAACTCCTAACTCTGGTACGGGTTCTGTAAGTAGGAACAGAGATATACAACTTTGAAATTTCACCAGCCGCTACTGCTGACGTATTCAGCGCACATTTTACATTTAATAGAATATTATAATTTTTTTTGACCAAATTTGCTGCTATAATCAAGGAATTTTGGTTATAATTTTATAATACTGTGTAGCTGTGCTCAATTAATGTACGTAAATTAAGTGAAGCTCTGGTACGGCCTGCGGAATATATATGTTAATATATTATGTGATAGTGTGACCACTGTGGTGCGTTTTAATTTTTTACCTTTTTTAAAGGCAGAGAGAAAAAACACTATCATATATTGAATTGCAAACCCATTCACTCAATGACACACTCTATTCCTTATTGCACAATACAAATTCGGTTTATTTCAATGATTAGTTTATCATTGTTAACCAATAGGTTATAAGATTGCATGAAATATAAGGTTTCATTGGTTTTTAATGGATCGTTCAATTATAACAATTATTTGATGCCAGTAATACCCTGTACTAAATTCAGTGCAAACTATTATTGGTTTCACTAGAAGTTTATTTGTAAGAATACGCACCTCATTTGATGCAAAATAACTATTATTGTTTCAGTTACAACAGTAATTAATTTAACTTCACGTACTTAATGTAACTTCCAATAGAAAGAAAACGTTTTTGTCTAAATTCACTCATATTCGTGTTTTGAAGAACAATTATTACTCTTATTTAATATAATGAAAAATTTCTATTACATCAATTATACTAATAGTTCAAATAAATGAAACACACTTTATTATTTTAAAATAATTTTTACTTAGTATTATTAAACATACATTGTTTAGACATTCTGTAAACATTTAAATATAAAAAACACATTTTATTACACCACACTGACGCCAACACCGTAAACTTTTTATATTTATTTCACTCCAAATATAGGATCTGCTTCTTTGTAAAACTGTCTTCTTGGGCTTGTATGGATACAGGATGCTAGATGGAACAAATTTGAATCGAATCTCCTAAATTTATAGCTAGATTTGGTGGAAACCATGTCTAAAAAATACAAATTCAACAATAAACTTGCGATCATATTTAATATTAATAGTTTTTTAACAATACGTATCGGCTGAGTAAGATGAGAGAGATTTACAAATAAAAAAACACATTACTGCAAAGCTTTTTAGATTTGTGTTACTTGCCATAAAACACTGAAATAAGTTGCTCCAGTCTCCAGTCTTGCAAAAGATCTATTATTTTTGGCGTACGACTATTCAACGAACAAAGACAAATTCTATCCTCTCCAAGGGTGTCCGCGAGCAATAGAAATAATGTTTCAGCCAACAATAGGACCCATTGAATTAATATTTTTTATTATTTCTCCAATACCTTATCTGTTTTAAAGGAGTGATTATTTTAATTGAAATGATATAAGGATTATTGACTTAATTTTTACATTTTTTATTTAAACCGTAGTTCTTGTTCGTTTAATAAAATCTATTGTAATTTGAATCACACCGCCTACAAATAGCTATTTTTCGCCCAATTGTTATATTCAAGCATTCCAATCAAATAGTTTAATATTTTGGCTCTAACAATTCTACACTCCAAGGAATATTAGAAATTTATTGGATTCCGACAGTATTTAGGTCATTGAAATAATGGTAATATAGCTTTCAAAGAAGTTAGAATACTTTTGAAGTCCAATAATAAGTCTATTTTTAAATCAATATTTTTTTTGATTATTTCAATGATGTTTTGTTGAGACAATATTAACTTTAATATAACTAATGTGACAGTGGTCGAAAACAGTACTGTTATTGAAAATAGCATAGGAGTTTTTTCTGTGCAGAAAGTTTAGGCTAGTAGGAATAATGCTTATCATTAATAACGTAATAGGTAAGTTACAATTCCTTGTGTTAACGGTATAACTCGTTCTGCTTATAATTTCAACCTAATTTTACGAGTGTATGGTCCATATTTTGGCATATTAAGTAAAGATATTGCTATTAAATTAGAACACACATAAAAAAAAATACTGAGCTATATTCATGAAAACTAGAATTTTTTTTGAATGAATCTATAAAATTTAATAGGTAGGTAGTTTCTAAATGAAATGGAATTATCAAAATTACATATTAGACTTCCTATCTCTGAGCGAGTATCTGATTTTTTTGAAAAAAAAAACAGCATTTTCTGGCAAAGGTGGACCTAGTTTCATAATTACCTACTAGGATTTTTGGAATAATATTTAAACTGCTAAAGTGAAACAAAACTAAAAGTTTTCAATTTAATAAAATTACTTTATAGGTGAAATGTGCCCTCTTCGGAAGAAACACCCCTTCAATAAATAATTTCTTGTCCAAATACCTTGTCAATCAATTTATCAGTGAAACCATTCCCTTCTTAATAAATTATTTAAAACAATACTCCACATTGTATACAAAAAAATATGAACAACACCTCTACCAAAAATCAATAGGAACTAGCACAAAGAAAACAAGTAATTTTTTATATTTAATAAATAACTTTTTGTCCAAAAATATTTTTATTTCATCAATTTTTCCCAAAACCATTTCCTTAATAATTATTATCTTTTTGTATTTTTAGTTTCATTCTCAACTGAAAAAACAAAAAACGTCCAGATTCACTAAGAAAGTTTAAGATTTAGTACTGGTTTAAATTAAGATCTTCTAGTTGATCAGTTATGTTTTGACAAGTTTTTGTCCTGTCTTTGTTAATAAAACGTCATTGAAAATTTATGAATTATTCGGATATTTCAACGATTTGCTTGGTTTTCAAATGATTTTCATCTTGGAACGGTTTGCTAGAGTGAATTTAGTTCTATTATTGTCGAAAGTGCGTACTAAAATTGCTCTTTTCTTTATAAATTTGCGAAAAAGCTCCGAAATAAATCCATAGTATAATATTTAGTTGTCTTATTCTTACAGTTGCCAGTTTAAAACTTTTGATTGTCAAATTAGACCGGACTAGCGTTGGAGAATCTGGCTGAAAATGTTTATTATATAAATATTTTAAATAATTTAAAATAGAATAAATGAATGCAGTAGAAATACATATCAACTTGACAGAGATTTCCTAAGAGCGTAAAAGCTAAACTCATGCATTTATTAAGAAAGGATTCGATGTCCTTATACTGTGAGCGTATCGAACGTGAAGCCTTATATTTGTTGTTTGTTATGAAAATATTTCCCCTAGGGGTTTAGTTTACGAACTACGTAATTAAATCAAGAATGGTAGTAGAAAGAGATAAAATAGTATTGGAGTGTTGGAGCTCAGAAGTGTTGCTGTCTGTGCTGGTTGCTTAGGAAAACGGCTGAACCTCGGTCTGAACACTCGGTTACACGTACGTCTTTGTCTAATGAACTGGGAAAGAAAAAGTGCGATTTATAGATTTATAAATGACTCGGAGCGACTTTTTTAGAAATAATATAACCTATAAATAATATAACCTTTTTAACTTAAATTGATTATTGTTTGGCAGAAAAATAAAATATTTTAGGCCATTTATTACTTTTAGTAAATCTTGTGATGCTTCTAACGTATTTTTTGTACAAAAATACAAGGTAAAATAAGTTGTGGCCAATGTTTACAAATTGTGTTTGCAGTGTCGCTTAGAATGGTTTGTTTTGGCTTCAAAGAATGTTAAATCATCCCGTATCCATTCTTAATAAATCCATGGCTAAACCGAAGCCCCAATGATTCCTCGAAATTAGCAACGTAACTTTTTAACAAGGGATCTGATTTATTTTCTCTGACATCCGTGACAAAAATACTAAAAGAACAGGGAAAATCCATCTACATGTTTGATATCCCTAGAGGTTTAAAAGACGTCAATGGCATTATTGCCGTTTTTTTATCTTTGTGGATAAATCGTTATCATTGCTACATAAATTTGACTTTAAGAAAAGAGAATATGTGGTGAATTGGTATAAAGCTTTTCCCATTCTTTTTTATTAAAGCTTTACATGTGGCTTTGCTTTGATAAAAAATTATTTTTAAAAGGGTCTTCTATCGGAAGTACACTCCTTTAAAGAGATAGGTTCAAAATCAGTTTTTATTGTATTTCTTAAATTTGGAGAAAAATAGAGGAATGGAATTTGGGACGTAATTTTATGTTTTCAAAGACTGTCCTACACCAATATTTTTAATCATCTGCTACCATCGGAAGGGTTTGAAATTGCAACTCTCAATGGTTTTTTTATTGTATCTTTTTACGGGGTTGTAAATTTGCAATTTAAGACACCATTACCATTTAAAAGCTTGATTTACTTAGAAACTTTTTTGTCTCTTCCATTTTTATCGTAAAATGTACCGTTTCTGAGTAAAAAATAAAATACATGTCGTGCAAAACGAAGTAAGCATTAAAAATATGCCGTGTAAAAACTGTTTATTTAGACTTTGACAGCTTTTGTAAATGTATTTAGTATATTTTCAATAAATTGTTAAAAAGACCTGTTTTAATTTTTAATTAAAAATGGCACCTTTTACGAAAACAAATACCAGAGACAAAAAGGTTTCCAATCCCGTAAAAGATACAATAAAAAACCATTAACGGTTGCAATTTTCAACCCCTTCCGATGGTACCCGATGAAGCAGGCAAGTATTTTGAATTAAATCATTGCTTCATTAAATAAATACATGTCCATAGATATCATTATTGTTTAATATGTAGAAACTAGTACTCTGGGTAAAGGTGTGAGAGAGAATATTTGAGACTTTAAAAAAATAATGTGATAAAATTCGTTGCGGTTAATATTTAAATTTTTTAATGAAATCTTGTACTTTGGTTTAGGATTTAATTTAAAACATATTTATTTTGTTCTTTTGGCAGAAAAAGATAAACAAGGTATGTTTACTCCTACGCAAAATAACGGTTTCGTATTTGTTACGCTACCTATATAAAGAATTAAATTTTTCATAACGTGAATGTTATTTATTTTACAATACATGTTTTATAAATAGTGACATTTTTACGAATCTTGCCAAATTTGGTCTATTTGTCCCCTTCTAAACCCAATCCGCGGGCATACTATATATATATATATATATATATATATATATATATATATATATACAGGGTGTTATGAAATTCGCTGCATATATTGAAACTGGTAAATTATGTTTGAATTCAGATTGGGGAAAAATAGTCATAAATGGCGCTTCGCGATAATAAGCTAGGTATCGCCACTCAAAAAAACTTTTTAATCACTGCACGCCACTGGAAATTAAACACATTGCCATATAAAGAACAAAAGAACAGTGAGCTAAGTTGTTGTGTTTCCAGGTCTCTTATCAATATTTCTATGTAACAAGTTTGAAGAAATAATATTTTTAATACATTACCTACCAACTCTTCCAGAATTCTCAATTTCAAAATGTTAAAATACTGCCTATCACACAAATTTAATAAAACTCCCTAGAGAAAAGCTGTTTAAACTAAAATAAATACCTCAACTTCACCTAAACACCCAGAACTAATTTAAAATGCACCTCACTAAGCGACGATATGATATTTTGATAATATTAAACGGCTTTAACTTTTGCTTATATTTAGCGGCTGTATCTTTTTCTTTCGCAAATTAAGCAGTAAATAGCAAAAGTAATGTAAATGGTATTATTCAACTGGTCAATATGGATCCATACATAGATGACGCTGATGCACAAGTTCGGCCAATCGGAATCACTCTAGCGGACTGAATTAGGATAGCAGAATGGGGTTAACAACCCTTTAGCTTCGCTTCGGCTACATCAAGATCTACCACCTACTTTACTGCGTAGGAAACTACACAAACCCGCGTGCATATTATCAATATTTTTCCTAAAGCAGTCCCTCACACGATCATTATTACTGTTAGTATTTCACTTTTATTTAGTTTGTGCCTTGATTAGTGCTTCTTAAATTAGTATGATAGGGTTGAAAACTAAATTAAATTTACCACTAATAATATTTACATATTATGTAACGTTTGGGGGTGCAAGAAAGCGATTTATGTAGATACCTACATCTATTTCTTTAAAAAAATCGGTATAAACAGAATAATGTTTTTTTTTTTGAAATAATTTTCGTTGTAATTTTAAAATACGGTGTAGTGCTCAGTTAGTATTTTTCGTTTTGATTTTTAACCTTTTTTTTAGCAGACAATTTAAGCTAGTAGGAATAATTCTAATCTCATTTATAATGTAATATTGGTTAAGTCATAATTGTGTTGTTCGTTTTGGTTAGGTACAATTTCAACCGATTTTACGAGAGGTCCATATTTTCCCATATTAAATAAAAAAATTTCTATTAAATTAAAATAGGTGGTAAAATGGTAAAATGCGTTTGTGGAATTAAAAATACTTTGGATCATTTAAATTTAATAAAAAAATGAGATGTTAAGATAATATTTAAGTTTGGAAATGTTCCGGCTGGATCATTTGTTTTTTCTTTATAATATTAGAGCTTATGACGGCATGCTCTTTAGAAGAGTCGGATACGGGGGGGGGGGGGGGGGAGGGTTAGGGAAAAAGTATTGGGTATGTCTGTAGACTACCCAGGAGTCACTCATTATCCTCCTGCATCTGGTGGATCAGTGCTAGCTATTATACAAAATAAATTTTTTTGTAAAGTGAATCGTTTTTGAGTTAAAGCAACAAAAAATAGAAATTTATTTTAAAAGTGTGCCGTTGGAGCTATTTCACATAAATTATATCATAAATTGTGATTTTTCTGATCTAGACGCGCCACAACATGAAGATCTGAAAAAAAATCTCCGATAAAATATTCCTCTAGGTAGGAAAGTATAAATCGAGTTCAAAAAAACTGAAATCTATACAGTTTTATCCCATTCCAATTTTAGATTTTTCTTGTGGAAAGATGTAGTGTGGAAAATGGGCCTGCATTTAGGAAAATCAGCCTGAAGATCAATAACGGAATTTGCTTGCTATATATGATTCACTGAACAAGGATAAATTCATAAACATACCCTATAACATATCAAACCTTTTGTTTGCTGCAGCTACACTGAAGAAGAACCCAAGGGGGCAAAACAAGCATGTGAAGAGAGAACTAAAGGGCAAGTTTGAGAATGTAAAGTTCCTTAAGCTAACAGATTTATTATTATACACAGGATGCAATGTTCCAATGGATTTTTTTCAATTAATGTTAAACATTAACATTCTTTATTAAAAAAAATAAATTAAAAGTCGCAAATAAAAGAACAAAAGTACATAAACTAGGTAATTAAAATACGTGTAATTATATTTATTATTTATTCTTACAATTAGTAATAAAATCCTATTGTGTAATAAATGTGAATCGAATATTTTGTTAATGTGTTTGTACCTGAGTGACACGTAAGTTTGGCAATAGTTAACTATGTCCGGAAATTCAAAGGTAAATCAAAATGTATTACAATGAATAAATAAAGATTCGACCACAAGAGTATAAGACATTAAGTCTCGGAGACTACACTTAGATAACACCCAAAATTTGGTTGTAATTGATATAAGAGCACGACAAGAACGTTTTCGGCAACCAGATATACGTACACTAAATGTAGTTTAAACACTGGAGGCGCTAGTATCGGAATCAGCTACGGAATCTTAGATCAGATGGATCTAAATGCAGTGGAAATAAATTAATATAACGAGTTATTAACTAGTCTGAATACCGGCACCGGTCGTTGCTATTATACAGTGTGAATCCTTGAGTGGCAGCGAATAGGATTTATACCAGGCATAGATTTTTTTAAACTCTTGAAGCCTATATCTTCCTTATTCTTTAATCATTTAAAAATTCTGTTTATTTCAACAAGATCTATACTCAGAAATCATTAAGCGACAATTTAATCGTGCTAATAATAAATATGCTTAAAACAGTGTATTACAAAGGGAATCACAGAATCCCTGTTGTATGTTTATCAATAAAAAGGCTGGGTGAGGGTAAGAATTATAAAATTGTTGTTATATTTTGATTACAAATGGTCTCCGGTGGCCGAGTTGGTACGGCGCCAGCTTTGCAACCGAGAGGCGCGGGTTCGAATGCCCTTTCGACCATGGATATTTTGTGATTGTTGTTGGAAGGTGGTCGACCGAGGTGGTACCACCTCACACATCCTCTTAAAAGGCTTGTGAAATCTCTACGGATGTTTCCAGCTCTGGATAGTCGACTCAATTTTCACCCAATTTTGGCGTTGCGCCAAAGCATGGGAAACATAACAGTAGAGACATGTAAGCGTCTAATAGAGTATATCTATGCCTAGGAGATGTTTAAAAGTAATTGAGGTAAATCAACATTGAACTATGGAAATATTAACTACTAGATTAAGAAAAAAAAAATTATTTGCTATTAGAAAATTTTTACATAAATGTACGTTCTCAGTTGGTCTGCAGCCGAAAAATACAGATTTTTTTTTTTTTCAAATATTTTCGTTAAGAAATAAATTATTTATTAAATTTACATCTTTTATTTAATGTGAAAATAATAAATATACACCGTAACAACAACAACGTTGAAAGATTATTCAGAAGAAGATTATTACTTAGTAAGAAAAATTAAAATTATCAGAAGCTATCGTTTCCAGTTAGTTTACCGTCACTGTATGCAATATGCATACGCAATAATACGCATATGCAAAATTTTATTTTTTTACTCACGTAGTTTTTAAGTCTTCGCGCCAACAGGCAGATAAACAGACGAAAAGGAGAAACCATAATTTTCGGGTTCCAGAGGCCCCAAAAAGTACAGGTCTAAAAAAAATTTCAGACAGTGATTTTTTTACGACCACAGTACTCCTTCTAACAAAGGGTATGCTTCACATGTTTTTTTTATTAAACTGAATCTGCTTCAAACGAGATGTTAATGAATGTGGTTAGCAGACTTCGCCGATTTGGATGTGATGCCAGAGTCGGATTTTATTTGTGAATAGGTCATTAAAAACTAAAACATTGGCAGTGTATTTACACATGCAATTTGTACATATAAAAAATGACGCGTTATCAGACAAAAAAAAGCTGTCAAGTGCGAGTCAAACCTGCGTAACAAGTGTAGGAACGCAAATCTATTTTTTCAATGTGTCATCTTCTTACCACCCGTCCTGACAGGTGACGTAGTTTGAGCCTCTTACATTTGGAACAGATTTTAATTATTTATTTCAATTATTATATGGACACCCCTGTGCACGTTTTTATTTTGTTTTTGTGGGAAACTTTCTTTTCCAACTTTTTTTTCGACTTCATTATTTTTCATTTTTCCTATTTTTCGTTTTTTTACACATGCGCAGTAGACCAAAATGCTTACCACGTGCCAACCGAGCGTGCGAGACATGCGCAATTCAGGGGATGTACTTTGGTGTCAACTTTGGAACCCATCCACTTCTGAGAATATATTTCCAATAGTAAAGCTGCAACTACGTATTTAACATGAGAGGCCGGATTTCCGTATTACATGACGCAAAAATCGGGGCCAGCCCAGGTAACTGATAGAAAAGGTAAATGAAATTAAGTTACTTATTATTATATTTTGTCAGGTTGTATTATGAATTATTGCCCCTAAAAAAGAATCTTATTTTTTTCAAGAAAATGAACCAACTTCACAAAAGGAAAAGTGTGAAATAATATTGTTACGTATTTATTACTGAGCGGTTAATGGAATTTTGTTAATTTTTATAAAAAAAAATGAAGTTATTTCTTTTTAGTGCACCTATTCCCCCCCCCCCCCCCCATTCATCTTGTCTCCCCCTCTTTAAATTTGTAATGCCCATGTAATACTAGCTGACCTCAATAACCTCGAAAATGACACATTAGTTAACATTTTGGAGAAATCTCCTGCGGCTTCTTAATACCAATTACACAAAATTAGATTTTCTGATCTTTATAACCCCAAAAATCGCTCACATATTTGGAAGAAACTGGCAATCTCTTCCTTTTTATTCTCCACAACCCGTTAATTTTTTCTACCATCTGTTAGGCAAAATTAGATTTTCGGACCTCAATAATCCCAGAGATTTGTCAAATATATTTTTATTATTTTCTGTGTACAGTGTCTTTCCATGTCCGTTCCTGGAACGTAATATTCGAATCCGGTCTCTAGTAATTAGGGTTTTCATGACTCCATTAACACACAGCTTAATGTAAGAAGTGCGACTCTATTGTTTGGGTCATAACATCCAAATCGGCGGGGTCTAGTAATTAGTTTTAAAATTAAATAGCAAACTTTCTTAAGACGCAGTTTTTTTGATCCATAAATATGTAATTTTTTAAAATTGATTTAAAATTTCAAAAGGTAACGCTTGCTAAACTACATTTTATTTACTTAGAAACTATAACATAATAGTGATTCAGGTGCATTTTTGTATAGTCTGGCACACATATCCTATTTTGGAAGCGCAGGTGGAATCAAGCCAACCAATTTTTCCGGTTCCTAAAATTTCCATTGCCATACAGTGATCTATATCTGGATGATTGCGATTTGGATTCACAAATCCTTTACCATATACAAGTTCTCCTGTAGCAATCCAGACAAAGTCGTAGGTTCCTGCCCAGTGGAAAGCTCCTATCCAAAATCCCTTTCCCGGTTCCGCTAAAATAAAAAAATGTCATATTATATTTATTTAAAGTAAAAATAGTACATTTATAATTCTTAAAATTCTAGCAGAGAGCTTTCGACTTAACAGTTATAATCAGTGCTATTCGCCGAAGGAAGCAAACACTTTGTCATCAAGCATCAGTAAAACAGAAAGTGGTAAAAGGTTAAACGTACAGTGTTATCATTTTAATTTGTCCCACTTTGACGAGCCTGTAACTTTTTAGTTTTTTGAGTTAGCCCGTTCATTCAAAAAACAGGATGTACAATTTTTTGTCAAGTTTTTATAGGTTTTTTCAAAAATGACAGTAGGTGTCACATTTAAAAGCAAAAATTTTATTTTTTTAAATCAGACACTCTGTATATCGGTCCCTTTTCTTCCAATTTAAAAAATATAACACACATATGCATTATTATTTTAATTCCATCAAACATTGACAAGAATATCTAAAAATAATATTGTTAAAAAGCATCAAGATAGCTATGCAACAGTTTTGTTTCCTAATTGTGCTTGTCAGATTTCCTTATCAATGAAGCACGACACATTGAAACGAATTATTTAGTTATTAATTATTAATATTAATTGGGATAATTAGAAAATAATAAAAGTTTATAACATTAATTTAATAACTAACATGGTATAATAATTATTTCATAATCTAGATGACCTCCCCCATTTTCGATACATTTACGAAACACTTTTACAATATGACTAGGTATTTATTTTTAGCAAAATTTCCCTATTATTTTGAATCTGACGGATGACGTTATCAATTCTAATATACAGTTCATTCAACGAATAACACGGAGTATTATAAACAATATTTTTAATATAACCCCAGAAGAAAAAATCACAGGGCGTTAAGCCTGGGCTATTGGGGGGCCATTTTATAGTACCTGATTTTCCTATCCATTGGACGTATTTTGTATTTAAATATGCAATTACTGGAGCGACACTGTGTGGCGGCGCTCCATCTTGATGCCATATCACATTTCTTGGCGTTAGAATGGGTAAATTATCTAAGCGATCTTCAATTTCCTCCTGCAGCATATTCAAATACCGTGGGCCAGTTAAGGAACCTTCGAAAATTATTGGGTCCAAAATCCGATTCCCAATTATTCCGCACCAAACGTTAACACTTTGTCGCCCTTGAAACTGGATTTCCTGAATATCAAATGAATTTTCGTCTGACCAATGATATGTATTTCGGCGGTGGTAGCCCCTACTGGTAGAAAAACTTGCCTCATCCGTCCATAATATGTGATTTAAATAGTTAGGGTTTCTTCCTATTTCGTGCATTATATATCTACAAAACGGAACACCGCTCCATTAAACCATGGTAGATAAACGGCCGAGGTCGGTCTTTTAGTAGGTACATGGGACCTGAATAAACTTACAATCTTTTCGGTAAACGATTGTACCATTAAATCCACATCATTATCAAATTCTCTCAGAAAAGACCAGTCAACAGCAGACATCGCAGCATAGAGACTAGGAAAATCAGTCCTCTTAAAATTAAACTCACAGTCTACCCTTGCTGGGCGTGCTTTAGACTTGTTTTTAGAAATAGCGTGCTCCACAGACAAAGCAGGATGGTAGTCGTCCTGGGGAAGCAAGGCATCAAAGGCCTCACTCACCCTGCAAACCATGTTAGACAGAGCCAGATCAAGCAAGCGATCCTGAAAGTTTTTTACCTTATTGTAATGTATCAAGTCAAAGAAATTACAAAATGTTGACAAAGAGTTAACATTAGGCGAAGAAACACGATTCGTGATACAGATATCGTTTCTTGGGTTTCAAGTGATGCAAAGATAAATGGCCAAGTTGATTTTTTTCCAATTTTAATAATACAAAATTTTCCCATATGTCGCACACTTTCTGCCTGTCACTGAATAATGGTGGACAAACAAACTTTTAAACCATAAACCAGTAAACCCACCAAATGTCTCAAGGGAGACCGGCTTTTCGATGTATTCGAGTGTCAGTGTATATTCTTTATAGTCTCTGCTTCAAGGCAAAACTTAATCTAAAACAGTGATAAACAAACAGTTAGAATGGCAGTGCCGCCTAAACTTGGCTAATAATAATAAATAATAATAATCTTCTTTGACTTCCCTTTTCTCAACTTTCTATCGACTCGGCGTTTCTGATAATGAATCATTCCCATAACGCCTGGTCCAAGTAATGCAAAGAATTGAACAAATAAGTACACTGCGTAATATTTCGGTAATTGTTAGCCACTCAGATTTATAGAACATAGAAATTTAAGGTGCTAGCACTTTATATAAACTTTTAAGGTATATTTTTTCACTGCAAAAACAACCTATGGGACAGGCTTGAAATATGACATGTTTATGTTTCTCATATCCTAACTTTTTATTAGTTGTAAGAATATCATACAGTATGAGCAAGACGGAAGACGAGAGAGAAAATGAGACAGAGAAACATAATTGAGCTCTCTATTGTAAAATGGGTTTCCGCCATCATTCTCAAGTCAAATTGGATAGATCATAGTAGATATAAAAAATAAAAATTATTTTCACTTTCCTGGTAGGCGGATTTTCTGTAGAAAAGTTCAAAGTCCTTTCGTTTGTGTCGTATTTTAAAACCTAAATGACGGGTTTTCGTCAGTTTTACCATTGGCACGGGCCAAAAATTTGTGTTTCTTTAAAATGAGGAATCCCAAAAATTACTTATTAAAAGTATTTTAAGAAAAAGTTTAGTGAGTAAATTGTTATCGTTAATTTACAATTTTCGGATTAAACCTTGCACTGTTAGATTTATATTATTTTCTATAACCTGGAATTCTCTACACCTATTAAAAAAATGGGGATTTACGTACTGTTATTTCCGACTGTTTTTAAATATGCTTCCAAAGTACCATGTTTCTCTTCAGGTTTTGGTGTAACTAACTCCATACCAATTCGTTTACATGCCACCAGGGCCTCCCAGAAGCTTACGTGGGTTTTAACCGCCTTATAGGTTATTTCGTAAATCTCACAGCATTTGAGTGTTGAGTTGGAAGGACAACAAGCATCTAAACATAATAAATTAAAATGTTAATATTAAAAATCAATTTCAATCAAATCCTTTTTTAATAAAATTTGCTTTTTTACAATTTTCCAGCACATAGTGAGTTAGTGTGTCATGAAAATTCTTGAGTTAAATATTACTTTCTCGTCAAAAAAGCATGCTCTGAAAGAAAGAAAAAACATAAAATTCTGTGTATTTTATTTAGCTGTTAAGAAGTTACATAAACTAAACAACATGTCAATTCTGTTGCATTAAATTTTTTTAACCATGCGGTAATTCTGCAATAATTAGTATACTGACATTGGTTACACAAATTTCGGCTACAATACCAGAATAATATTGTTTTGACTAGTATGTAATAAAACCATAATTTCCATGGAATTTTTGAAAAATAATATTATCATATGATACTGAATAAAAACTTTGTAAATAAAACGTTTAGTTTAATTAGCTTTTTATCTTCTGCAAAAATAAAAAGTTTTGGATAACCACTAAAAAAGTAATTCTAAACAACTTTTTAAAGTGGCATTTTTCTTTAAAATAAAGAATAGGTACCTAAAGGTGGTTTACTCTTAGATTATGTTTATAGGTATTTTTGATGTTTTTGACCCCCCTGTATACAGAAAGTTTTTTACTTTTTTTGCCTTCTTTACGTTTTTTTTCGTAAATCGCATTTTTCACAAGCAAATTTTTTTATAAAGAATAACTTTCTGTTGAAAAATTAAAAATTAATTAATTAATTAAATTAAATTTAAACAAAAATGCCTTTTTCTATTAAAAGTTACACTGAATTAATTACTGTTTTAATTGAAACTAATAATAAGTATTTCGATTAAATAAGATGAATATTCTTAGAAATAAACTTTTACTGAAACCAATAATATAGTTTGTATTGAATTTAGAATAAGGTATTATTGAACCAAATAATTGGTATATTTGAACGACCTATCAAAAACCAAAGAAACCTTATATTTCAAGCAATCTTATCTTATAACTTATTGGCTAACAATGATAAACTAATCATTGAAAGAATCCGAATTTTTATTGTGCAATACGGTATTGAGTGTGTCATTGAGTGAATTTGTATCCAATTCAATATGCGATAGTGTTTTTTCTGTGTACACTTAAAAAAAATGCCTGTAATTTTACCTAATAACAAATGTATATTTTACGTAATATATATTGGGCTTTAATATTTTCTGTTATAAGATATGAAATTTTCAAATGTAACCAATATTATGTGGTATTATTACAATGTAAATTCTGTTTGGTCCAGGACAAGCATGGAATGTTCCGTAACAAATAAAGATTTTTATTTATTTACATGTAAGATCGTGGATTCATACAGGCTATTTAAATTTACTATGTAAATTTTTAGTTTAATTACGTATTATTTCTAAAACATAATTAATACTGGAATTATCCCCACTATAAACACCTAAGTTTCCCTTGATATATTATGTATTAATGTAAATTTCCATAAGAAAACATGTAGGTATTTTTCTATAAATGGAAATTATATTCTAAAATAACATATTATTTACTGTAACTAGTCCGAATGCAGTAGATCTCATGGAAAAATTACAGTATAACTTATGTAGTTTTCGCGACGCTTAACGCCACGGGTGGTGCGTATAGAATACGTTTTACTCGCAGTTATTTTCCTGCGATCAGTTGATTCAGGCTTTTTATATTTGTGTTTGCTAGATTTTCGGTTTTTTAAGCAGTAGAGTATGCAGTAAGTTTTAAAGTGTTTATTTCTATCACAGATGTTTTTTTTGTAAAATCTGTACGTTTTCAAGTCCATTACCACTCGAAAATACATACATCGGAATTTACCGGGTGTCCCTTTTTACTGTTTTTTTTTTCATATGAGACAGTCCACTTTTCCAAGCCTTAGAACTAACGTCCCGTGGACGTCTAAAGAGAATGGAAATGTAATCTATTGACACGAGATTTACAGGATTGGAGGTCGAAGGGGGGACACCTGCTGGCAAATTGTTCCATAATCTGGAGACCCAAGGTATGAATGAGCGAGAGAAGTGGGACGTTCTAGGCGTCTGTAGCTATACCGTAAAGGGATGCATACGTAACGCGCGTCTTATTGTTCTGCTAGGAACAGTCAAGGGGGGAATTATAGCGGCCAGTGCTTCAGAGTAAAATCCGTGGAATTATCGGTAGAAAAGGGATAAATCCCCAACAGCACGGCGATGAGCCGGAGAAGATAGTTTTATTGTGACCGAATCATTGATTGATTGATCAGGATGACTCTCTTTTGGATAGAATCAAGAATGTTGAGTGTCGAAGGTGATGCCGCTCCCCAGATATGGGAACAGTTCTCTAGGTTAGATCTTATTTGGGAAACATGGAGAGTGTATAACTTGTAAGGAAAGAAGTATTTTCTGGCAGAAACCTAGCTTTTTTTTAATGTTTGCATGATAATTGTTTTAAAACCTTATTCCGAGTTTGCCACACACGTATACGGATTTCATAAAAACCCGATATTCACCCCAATAGCAACCGCCCTTAATTTTGTATGGGTCCCACGTCTTAATTCTAAGATATAGAGAATGAAAATCCTAGAGCCGCCTCTGTATGTATAGACTGTAAAACTACCTTATTTCTTCTGCGATTTTAAAATATAAAATTACATGTTTTCTCGTGGGTTTTTACATTCCAGAAATACATCATTTTTTATGTAATACTCCACCGTAAACCGTCGACAACAACCTACCTACTTTCTTACATTATTATTTACGCAATACTCAACCAGTTAAAATGGAATATTACCACTATATACGGTACTTATGTAGTAATATTACACAAAATTTGCTCTATTTCGAGGGACTTCTCCATATTACATAATGGACATTTTACAGTATTAATATTGTACATATTTTACATACATAATCATGTAATAAATTTACAAAATATATCATGGCAAAAAAAGCCAACGTTTGGTAATGAAATTTTACATTTTAGTTTTCTTCTGTGTATTTCTAGTATTGTCCAAAGTACGTACTAAAATTACTCTTTTCTTTATAAATTTGCGGAAAAGCTCAGAAACAAAGTCAGAGTATAAAACTTTGTTGTCTTGTTCTTACACTTGTCAGTTTAAAACTTTTTGTTGTCAAATTAGACCGGACTAGTGCTGGAGAAGCTGGTCGTTAACATTTAATTTTCAGACTTTTTAATAAAATAGTCGTCGAAGCAGTATATTATTCTACTCGCGGTAATGATAATTAATAACTCGGATGGTTTACGACACTTGCTAGCCTAGCTAGCTAGGCTACTGGCGACTGAAATTAAAAATGTGGCGTCCTCTTGCTAACTACCATAGCGAGAAATGTTTCCGTTTCGTCATTGTCTTCATTATTGTGTTATTTGGCATCTTTGTCAATTTTGTCGCCTAGTAAGCCCTTCTACCCCGTTAAAAATCAGCCGATTGAAGCTGGCTTCCTTAATTTGGGTCGGCAATAGATGATGTGTTATAAAACCACAAAAGTGCAGGTAAAATAATTTATAACATTTCATTTCAGATACCTTTCCAATAATTTGATAGATGTCAACGACAAAAGCCAGTTAGAATATGTAGGATAGTGTAGCATACGTGCTTTACCAAATATGAATTTCCAATTAACTTTAATATTTCTGCACTTTTATGAAATTTGTTTAACGCTGAATAAATTTCACGGCATGTGAAATTGCGCTAGACACAAAAAGCATTGAGCACAACGACGCGACGCCGACGTGCAATTCAGTATACTAGCGTCTAGCCGGTACCGAGAATATCTGTCCCGAATTTTGCCGAACGATTGTTGATTTGATGAGTCGTCAGTGACTATTCATAAATTACGAAACAAATAATCAATCGCACTTCCAAAACAATGCAATATAAAAAAAACTAAGTAAAAGTGGGTAAAATCTGAACAAACCTCAGCGAGCCTGAGAAAAAACTATACAGATATGCTAACGCATTTGAATGATTCAGCTTTTTACCTTCGGGATAGATATTCTCGGCACCGGCCAGACGGCTAAAATTCAGGTATCAGATATGAATATAAGACCAGTTTATTTCCACACTTAAAAAAATATTTTACACTTTTCAGTCTTTTTGCATTATGTTTTAGGTGCATTATATAAAATTATATTTCAAACAAACCTGAAAGTCTTAAAAATGGGACCGTCTGGGTTACGGGTTAAGAATAATAAGAATATGCTAAAAACTAAAATTTTATATTGCAGCTAATATTTGTATGTCCATCTAAATAATTTAGATATTCTTTTGACAAAATAAAATATTTCATTGAATTTCTTCTAAAACTAATTAGTATACATACCTGATCGCTTACCATACGGCTGCGGGCACTGTCCTAGAACAAAATACAATTATTCATAAAATGGGATTTGCCTTTACAAAGTATAATACAGTGGGGATTCAAGCATATTTTATAATACCGGTAGTATAGTGCTTCCAATGGAAAGTGAAACCGCAAAAAAAAGTAACGCAGCCGACACCTTTGACGCAACAGTGCCGATAAGGTCTAGCCATAGGCATCCCAAAATATTCCAACCAATTTAAGATGGGACACAATAAAAAGTTTTAACGTTTTAACCAAATATTATTTATAAGTATATCAAAACCTAACTGAATCTGCAAAAACGATGTTTAATCATAGAAATAATTGTATTCATGGACGTACCGTCGACCGATAATTAAGACTTTAAATTAATGGCATAAATACGTTGTTATTTTTATGATCGTTTTGTAGTAAGTGTAACTATATTATATTTACATCATCGTCCGCTCCTCAGGCGCGCACGTATGAGCGTACCTTTACGACGCGCGGTTTGTCATGATCGAGATCAGCTATTCGACTCAGAACGAAGGACACACATAATGGCTCGGATGCGTTATGCATGTGACTTTCTTGTCGTTATTAGCCAGGGCCACGCCTCTTGACTATAATTATTTTTCCTAAGTTTTTTCCTGGAATCATAACTTAGACCACTACCTGTCTAAGAAACCATTTTTACCATTTCGTGAATACCGTTCTGGTCCCTCTAGTCGGCGCAAGACTCCCTTGACCAAGAACGTTGATTTATCCCAAATTAACAAGTACCAAGTATAGACTTCCTACATCTGAGTACATATCTCTCATGCGTCTCGACAACCGCGGAGACCGCCACACTGAATTTAATTACTAACGCGGAAGACTTTCGTTCTCTCTCCTGTATATAGACTATATTCATGGATTGTCCTGCCAGGCACTCATAGCAAAAAACCCGCCGCTTGACCCAATTCGCTTAATTGTCCGATTAAAGTTGTCCATTTGTCAGCAGCATTTTGGAATAATTTTCCTACTTCAAAGCATCTTCCCCAAGACATGTATTCAGGTTGAGTCTGCTTACGCGTTACAGCTAGCAAGGTAAAGCCATTCGGCCTGTCCCTTTTCTAGTGTCGGAGGGATCAAGTGCGTCCCGTCCCAAGACATCTTCTTACCTAACAGGTCTTTTTTCAAAATTTACTTAGCGGAGTGACGCTCCTCACTAAGCGTGTTGAGTTATTATAACTAATAACTGATTAAGAACAGTTGATTAGTCCTTAACTGCCACGAACTTTTCGTGAATCCCACTCACAACCTTCCATTTCAACGTTGTAATTTTTTGACGCAGTATAGATTTCCTGTAGATAAAAACTGCGGCACCGCTGCCGCTGGACGTAAGTGTCGTTGCTAAGGCGGGACGACGATGGTCGTCTGCTCCCTAAATCGCTGAGTTGTTCCAATTTTATTTTGCAAGGTCCGTATAGGTCCTTTAACTGCAATATTTATTTTTTGTTAGCTTTCCAGGTCCCGAATGGTCTCTGGGAGCACATGGTTTGTCAATGTACCGCGCAAGAATCCCGTTCAGTTCGAGGACAATGCTGCTTTGGTATTAGGCGAACTATGGCTATTTTGGCTAGCAACCCTTACCTAGCCCTCCACAACTCGGGTTAACGGCTTTACGAGCGTTTTGGGTGCGTAGCCTAGCCTGAAACGCGACCGAGAATTTATCTCTTCTTGTTTCTTTGTTTTTTCTTTTTTCTGTTTTTCACTCGACATTTACAGAGTCGAGGCTAGCAAGCACACTTGACCGGTACCCTGGATGATCGACAGCCCACTAGGGATCATGAAGGATTCCCAGGTATTTTACATCACCGAAACAGCCGTAAATATTTAGAATTATTCGTTGACTTTGAACATGTAAATCTTTATTAAACTCCGGACATGTTTCGATTGGCGATGCCACGGTCGATACCGAAGGCAATTCAACAGGTAATAATTCGCTGTCATCTACCTCATAAGGTCGCCAAGCAGCCATTATTATAATAAAAATTAACTTACATAAACCACGTATCTAAAAACAAAAACACTTATAATACGCACTTCACTGGTCAAAACCTAAAACTTAACTGTTTTAAATAAATCATATTTTAAAAAAGCAGCTGTCCAGACGTAATGTCGCAATTAGCTGGAAATGACTCCGCCCACTGCATGTGATAATATAATATTACTCTTAGTGGAAAAAAGATAAAACGCATCGTCGTCGTAGGCCAACAAGCAGATGCTGTTTGAACTGTATATCGAATCTATCACTAACAAATTTGCATGAAATTGAGTTATTTGCTGTGCGGTATCGAGCGGTCCCGGTATAAGTGGCAGGCCTTTGTCTCGCTTTTTATACCTAAGAATTTATATTTATGAGATTCAGTTAGGTCTGGCAAAAGTATAAGATTAGTTGTCTGAGCCTCATACAGCTAAAAATTATGCAGTGTAAGCTAATACGTTATAAAACTAAATTAGAAAATAGAAAATCAGACACATTTGGCCAAGTGAATAAAAAGATTAAATACTAAGAAGTATTTAGTAAACGCTTAATTTTAAATGATAACTTAATATTTTATTCACTTATTGTTAGGTGTTTACTAAAGAATATTGTCACAAGTGGAAAAACCAATAATATTTCATGGATCAATATTTGGAAGTTCAATAAGTAAACTATAATCCTATTTTACTTAATCATACGTTATTGCCCTCTACATTGGCAGGATGTAGCTTATTTATTGAATATACATTAAAATTGCAACTATGAAATATTATAGTTCCCTTATAAAATCAAACACATACTGGAAATAATTTATTTAAACGACGCTCGATTGTCAAGTCAGCAGTATCGAGGTTTTCGACCCAAAGTCAATGCTCCTCAAAAAGGGGGGAAATTGCTGACTAGGTAATAGGGCGATCGCAAAGACAAAAAGTCGGAAAGGACACTAGTGGTCCGATACGTTTGTGATTGTGATAGATTGTAGAAGAAATGGTCTTCAAATCTTTAATGTAAGTAATAGAAAATTAAGTTGTCTTTCGAAAGTAATAACATAAATCTGTATTTTGTTTGTCATTTAATGTTCCTATTTTTTGTAAATAAATGATTCAAGTTTGTTTTTAAATCACGTTTAATTTCAGTCTAGTTAAGGTTCCGTTACCTCTATGCCCCTAGTTACACCCTTAAAACCAGGGCGTGACAATATCGTAGTAAAAGCATTGACTACTTATTATTATTATTCACTTGGATTATTATTTTATTTAGAATGACGCATAACGCATAAAAAGTAATATGTACTAATATGCTACATTTAAAAGTTTGATAAACAAGATCATTTTGGTAATGGTATTTTTAACAAATCTCAGAATATTATTCTTCAGACAAAAGCGCTAATATTGTACATGATTCTTTTAAATTTCACAGGCAAGAAAATTCCAAATTCTGTTTTCATATTTTGTAAATTCGTGACGAAGACTGAGAATAATTATTATTTATACACAGTGTGTCTTCTTAAGTTCTCTACATATGGACAACTTTTTAATAATAATTAATTTTACGAAAAAAAAGTTATTTTATAAAAAGTTCTGCTTACTAAAAGAATAATATTAGACTATTAACACCTACAAAATAGCATGTACATAATGGTCAGAAAATAGAAAAGTTTATTAATGACCCAAGGGAGAAGTACCCTTAATTTTTATTTTGGAGCAAAATGAAATTGGAAAATGTTACTAGGAATTAAACATTATATCTAAGTTTAAATCCACTGCTCTCTATTAAAAAATAGTATTAAAAATTTAAATATGTTACTACTTTACTTTAAAAGTTGTTCAAAATAACCACTATGAACTTCTTGGTAGTATTAAAGTCGATTTTGGAACTCTGCCAAGAACTTAGTACCTGTTATTCCCGAAAATGTGAGATGTGAGTTCCAAAATCGATTTTATTACTGCCAAGAAGTTCATGATGGTCGTTTTGAACAACTTTTAAAGTAATAAGAGAAATAAAGGTGTTTTAATTGTTTTTCACGATTCTTTAAAGGCTCAGGCTCAGGTCATTAAAAACCGAATTACCAACGCGAATACCACACGGCATAGGGTTGCATTTAAAATTTTTAACCTCAACTCTCTAGCATCACCCCTCAAGGGGATTGAAAAAGTTAAATTATATAAAAAAGTAGATTTATTAACCAAAAGGACACACCTAAAATTTGGTGTCTCTATCTTTACTAATAGCAAAGATATTTGCCCACACTAAGACTTCGCACCCTGTATGTACATACTGAAGCTTAACTTACAAACAACCCAATTTATACGCCCGCAAAGCCGCGAGTACCAGTTATACATACCCGCAACAAAAGGAGCAATCAGGAAAGTTACCACCAAACATGTAAAAAAGTTTAACACATTTATATTCATTTTGCTTTTAAACTGTAATTGATTATATATGGTCATTTTGTAGCAGCTTTTTATATACTCCTGTAAAGATCATGCAAGCGACCTCTGTTTAAATCAGTGATTCTTAACCGGTGGTCCACGGACCAAATCGAAAAGTATCCAAAAGCTGATTCGTACCTCTTTTGATATTAATGTTGGAGAGGTTGTTGAAGAAGTCCAGAAAGAGCTTGAATTGAAGAATTGAAAGAATTGAATTATAAAATGATAGAAACTATTAGGCCGCGTTTGAATCTGTTTCCCTTGAGGAGTTATGGTGTTAAAAAGCAAGTTCATATACTGAAATTCGGAAAATTGCCTTGCGCTATCTTATGCTCTTCTCCGCGGCTTATTTATGTAAGAAAGGATTTTCTGCTTTGCTTGTAATTAAATATTAGTACCGAAATCGATTGAAAGTAAGTGATAATATACGTGTGGCTTTGTGCAATAATATTAGCTCTAGGATTATCCAGCTTGTAAAGGAGATGCAAGCTCAAAAATCACATTGATGATTTGCTAAATTTAATTTTCTAATAAAAATATTCTTCTTTATATAATAATTATAAATAATAGTACGCTCTGTGCATGGTACCATTAAGTTTAAGGAATATGTTGAAAGTTTTGATTAAAGCTAATTTTAAGGCTTCATTTGCTGACCACACCCATTTATTGCCAAGTTAATTTTATTTTAGTATAATTTTTTGCTTTATTTTTCATTTGTATGAATATATTCACAGTATTAACCGTAGATTCATATTCTAGGGGTATTTTTAACGTGTTAATAAAAGTTTCAAGATATTTTATGATTTAATAAAACAAATTATTTCAAAAGAATATTGATTTCCTAGTGATGGAAAGAGACACCATAAATCTCTTAAAATACTAATTTTCTGAATGAAATCTATATACACGGTGAAACTTTAAAATTGACTGAAATTTGCTTGCAGGATATGAATCTATACTTAATATACTCATAATGTTATTGTTAAAAATTTCAAACATGTCAAAATGAAATTAAGTTGGCCACCATGGACCCGATTGGAAGATGCCACCTTGAGATTAACACAGTTTATTATTCTTGAACCGTGTGGTCCCTGCTAAGAACAAAATAACCATAGTGATCCCTGGTCCAAAAAAGGTTAGGAACCACTGGTTTAAATGATAATTTCAAAACAAACAATTTATACTAAAAAAATTTAACACAATAACATGCGTTTTGTTTTCAAACTATAATTGGTAATACTTAATCATATATACAGTGACCGGCAAAAAGTTCGCAACATATGGGAAAAATTTTTATTAGGAGAGTATCGGAAAAACTTTCCCAGGGGATCGGTTCTGCATGTCCGATAACCTAAAAATCGATTTTGACATACGTCACGTGACCACTGGTATAGCGTCAAATTAAAAAAAAAATTGTTAATTTACAAAAAGTGAGGTTAGTTGACGAGATATCAAAAAAAGTTATTTGAAAAAATTGCTTAGAATTAAATTCTAGGTCCCTGTGCAAAATTTTAAGATTTTATTTAAAAAAATTGGAAAACTCAATTTTTTTTAAATATTTTTTTAACGATTTACAAATTTCCAGTTTTTGCCGTTTAGATAGCTTGCGTAATGTAAAGCCCATGTATCTGGATGAAAATAAACGAATGTAGTAGTGTTTTCTACAATTGACAGGACAAAATTAAAAAAATAGGGTTTCGCCGGACGCTAGCTGTTGCAATGATTTGTATCTAGCAGCAGTGTCAAAATTTTAGAGACATTTCAATGAGATTACATTGAGAAAACCTTAATCGTCTTAAATATATCTGAAGTTCGTCTTTTTGTAAAGTTAAGGGGATTAAAATAGATAATAAACAAAAAATTACCTGTTTATTTAATCGAAATTTTATAAACGAAAACCAATGTAAGAAAAACTTAAAAGTAGTCAAATTCTGTACTAACAACACAAAAAATCATTGTTTTTCCTTGGGTGCACAAAATTTAAAACTCAGTATGACCACCATTTCTCTCCATACATACTGTTGTTCTCGAGCGCAACTCTCGATTGACATTTCGGAGCATTTTACGATTTATTTGCAATACACAATTTATAATGACATCCTCTAAATTTTGTATATTCCTAAAGGGTCGATGTTTGTACACAGGGTTCTTTAGGTATCCCCACATAAAAAAATCTAACGGAGTCAGATCTACAATTCTACAATTGACAGGACAAAATCGAAAAAATAGGTGTTCGCCGGACGCTCGCTGTTGCAATGGTTTGAATCTAATGAAATGACTGTATCAAGATTTTATTAAGATTTTTCGCACATAAATTTAACAACCAGGTCTATTTAGTTGTACTTAAAACCCAATCAAACCCAACCAAAGCAGGCTCTGAAATTAAAACAACCAAATAATCTAGTAGGTTAAAAACAACAGAAAATGTCAAACAAATTATAATTTGTTTGATTTCAACCTATGTCATTGGTTTATGTCTTGCATCTTACTAAGTTTGATATTTTACATAAGTTTATTAATATTTTATTCCTTAAAATGGCACCCACACTACTTCTTCAGGAAAAGATAGAAATTATTTTAATTTCTGGAGATAATTACAAAAGCCATAGAGAAACAGCAGCAATTTTTAATGAGAGGCACCCCGATAAATCCCTCCATTATTCCACAGTATCTCGTCTAGTCAATAAATTTAAAGAAACGGGATCGGTAGAAAATCAGTATAAAGTTTCCCATGAAAAACCGGTAACAGGTGACGAAGGTTCTCTGGATGTGTGTTTGTCGATCACAGAAACACCCCAATTAGCAGTTAGTCAAATATCGGAGATCACTAACATTCACGAAAGATCTGTGCGGAGGATATTAAAAAGAAACAAATTTCATCCGTACAAACCTAAATTTGTACAAGTATTAAAAGATAGGGATTATGACGCCCGCTTCGATTTTTGTACCTGGTTCCAGGGTATGATTGAGGAAGATTTTAATTTCCCAAAGAACGTTCTTTTCTCGGATGAAGCTACATTTACCTCTAACGGAACCGTCAGTTCACAAAACTGTAGATGGTGGGCCACCGAAAACCCAGACTTTGTAATTCAGAGTAAAGACCAATATAGTTTTAAGGTTAATGTGTGGTGCGGAATTTTCAACCTCAGAATAGTGGGACCGTTTTTCTTTAGAGACAATTTAAATTCAGAACGATATTTAGAATTTCTACAAACTGAGATATCTGACTTTTTAGACAATTTGTCATTAGCCGAAAGAAGAAATTTATACTTTCAACAAGACGGAGCTAGCATTCATTCCACAAATGAGGTGAAGAGATGGCTGGATCAAGAATTTGGAAACCAGTGGATAGGACGGTTTTCTGAAAATCCGTGGCCTGCGAGATCACCAGATCTGACTCCGTTAGATTTCTTTATGTGGGGTTACCTAAAGAACTCTGTGTACAAACATCGACCCTTTAGGAATATACAAAATTTAGAGAATGTCATTAGAAATTGTGTATTGCAAATAAATCGTAAAATGCTCCGAAATGTTAATCGAGAGTTGCGCTCGAGAACAATAGTATGTATGGAGAGAAATGGTGGTCATACTGAGTTTTAAATTTTGTGCACCCAAGGAAAAACAATGATTTTTTATGTTGTTAGTACAGAATTTGACTACTTTTAAGTTTTTCTTACATTGGTTTTCGTTTATGAAATTTCGATTAAATAAACAGGTACTTTTTTGTTTATTATCTATTTTAATCCCCTTAACTTTACAAAAAGTCGAACTTCAGATATATTTAAGACGATTAAGGTTTTCTCAATGTAATCTCATTGAAATGTCTCTAAAATTTTGACACTGCTGCTAGATACAAATCATTGCAACAGCTAGCGTCTGGCGAAACCCTGTTTTTTTTAATTTTGTCCTGTCAATTGTAGAAAAAACTACTACATTCGTTTATTTTCATCCAGATACATGGGCTTTACATTAGCCAAGCTATCTAAACGAAAAAAACTGGAAATTTGTAAATCGATAAAAAAATATTTAAAAAAAATTGAGTTTTCCAATTTTTTTAAATAAAATCTTAAAATTTTGCACAAGGACCTAGAATTTAATTCTAAGCAATTTTTTCAAATAACTTTTTTTGATATCTCGTCAACTAACCTCACTTCTTGTAAATTAACAATTTTTTTTTTAATTTGACGCTATACCAGTGGTCACGTGACGTATGTCAAAATTGATTTTTAGGTTATCGGACATGCAGAACCGATCCCCCGGAAAAGTTTTTCCAATACTCTCCTAATAAAAATTTTTCCCATATGTTGCGAACTTTTTGCCGGTCACTGTATATGGTCATTTCGTAGCAGCTTTTTATATACTCCTGTAAAGATCATGCCCGCGACCTCTGTTTAAATGATAAGATTTTAAAACAAACAATTTTACTAAAGAAAGATAATAATTCTTGTCTAAAATATCGTTAAAATAAGACACACTTAGCTACCGAGACTACCTCAACCTAAATAGAGACCTTTAGATAACGATAAGCGGGTTTTCCAAAACGCAAAAAATTTCTAAATCTACAGATAAAATATTGTAAACATTTTATCAGTTTTGTTATTTTGGGGATTTTTCGGGATGTACGAGTAAATTACAGGCCGAACACTACACATACGAAAACGATACTGATCGAAATATGACCAACATTTAAAACGAAAAAAAAAAGAATCAGCTGCTGAGCAACGCAGTAGTGCCAACCCAAGAAATAACACGTAATTTAATTGCAAAGTATTTTCATTTTACCTTTAACAAACCCTCTGAATGAAATTATTGTATATTTTGTAATCCTAAACTTAATACAAACCTCTCAAATTTTACTTGAGTCAATGGCTTTGTAAACATATCCGCCACTTGGTCTTCGGTTTTGTCATGAACAATTTTATAAACACCTGACTCTGTTTTCTCTTTTATAAAGAACTACTACTTAATACCGATACGTTTAACTTTTTAAATTAACTGTTGCTTTTTACTTTTTCACGAAATATGTAGTGTAATTAAACATCTTAAAAATAAAGCCCGTAGTGGACTTACAGTTATTTGTATCTCCACACCAATTCGAGTGAACAAAACTGCACATAATATTACTATTATTATCTGGCTTAATTATCAAAGCCAAATCTAACGTACCCCTAATGTATCTAAGAACCTGTTTTAAAGCTTTGTACATATTTTCATTTGCTTTGTCTTGGAATCTACTTAAAAGGCTAACACTCTCAAATAAATCTGGTCTAGAATCTAGAACTGCATACATTAAACTGCCTATTATTTGTCTACACACTTGCATTTTAGGATCACTTTCTTCACTTTTTCATAACTTTAAACCTAAGTTACGATCTAATTGTGTTTATACTATAACATCCTTGCATGTTACATGTTCCTAAAATACTTTTGAAATAATTTGTCAGACTTAATTCTGTAAATCACTTCCTTAAGTTGTATTTAATTTCAATCAATAAATATTCAGAATTAATTTTTAAATGTTTATCTTTTAAATTATCTATTTTACTTCTAACGGTTCCTAGAATTAACAATACATCAACATATAAGAGTATATAAAGCTTATTTTGCTTAGTACACTTACTAAACATATACGAGTAGCGAATATTCATTTTGAGATCTTACAAAACCACGATCTTGCATTAAAAAATCAAATTTAATAACGATAAGTGTATAAATGAAAAAGTAATATTTGTTTAAAATAAATAGTCTCATAGTTCAATCCTGCAGCTGGGGTATCAGTACTAGCCATTATACAAAATCTATTTTTTTGTCAAGTGAATCGTTTTTGAGTTAAAGCAACAAAAAATAGAAATTAATTTTAAAAGTGTCCCGTTGCAGCTATTTCACATAAATTATATTATAAATTGTAATTTTTCTGATCTAAAGGCGCGAAAACATGAAGATCCGAAAAAAATCTCCGATAAAATATTCCTCTAGGTGGGAAAGTAAAAATCGAGTTCAAAAAAACTGAAAAGTATACAGTTTTATCGCAGCCGACTCTTAGATTTTTTTTCTGTAAAGATGTAATGTGAAAAAATGGACCTGCATTTAGGGAAATCAGTCTGAAGATCAATAACGGAATTTGCTTTCTCTATATGATTCATTGAGCAAGGATAAATTCATAAACATACCCTATAACCTAACAAACCTTTTGTTTGCTGCAGCCACACTGAAGAAAAACGCGAGGAAGCATAACAAGCATGTGAAGAGAGAACTAAAGGGCAAGCGTGAGAAAGTAAAGCTCCTTAAGCTACCAGATTTTTTATTATACACAGGATGCCATGTTCCAATGGATTTTTTTTCAATTAATATTAATCATTAACATTCTTTATTAAAAAAAAATTAAAGTCGCAAATAAAAGAACAAAAGTACATAAACTGGTTAATTAAAATGCGTGTAATTATATTTATTATTTATTCTTACAATTAGTAATAAAATCCTATTATGTAATAAATATAGATCGAATATTGTGTTAATGTATTTGTACCTGAGCGACACGTAAAGGTCACTATTTGTTTTGCAAAAGTTAACCATGTCCCGAAATTCAAAGGTAAATCAAATTTATGTATTAAAATGAATAAGTAAAGATTCGACCATAAGAGTTTAACAAATTAAGTCTCGGAGACTACACATAGATACCACACAAAATTTTGTAGTAATTAATATGAGAGCACGACGAGAACTTTTTAGCAGCGTTGTGCTTGCTATTACAATTGTACTAGATCTATTACAATTTAACATTCAATATTACCCTATTACAACATTACCAAAAACACCAATAATCTAGTACATTCTCAACTTCATGCACAACCTTGAACTCAATGTGGTGTCGTGCCTCGTGTCCGACGTCTGGCTAACCGACATACCGACAACCGAGTAGCGCATTCTCTAAATAAAAGTAATGTAAGAGAAGGAGACAGCCATTGACGGTAGGTTTGTAATTTTCTTCTTACGCTTGGGATTCCCATGACCAAACTGTGGCGCGTATAGCGGATAATGGACATGTCAAACTATTGCTATTCTTCTCTTTTTAATACTTTACGTTAGACTAATCGAGAAACGTATGATTTCTAAATCGTTCCAAATTCATCCTGTTAAGAATGTTTTGTTTGTCTACTTACAATGTTTAATTATTGATTTATGTTATACTATTCATGTTTCGATTTTTTGTTGATTATGTCATTTGAAAGTATCATTTTTTGTTAATTATAATTAAACGTATTTAGTAAAGCTATTTGTTCATCCAAAAAATGATGTATTACTAATCAGGTGGTCAAAAATTGTCAATGGGAGTGAGGACACGCCACGGATTTCAATCTATTACAATCTAGTACAATTGTATGTAAAATTCTAGTACATTCAGCAAGCATCAAAAGCCCAACGCTGCTTTTTAGGCAACCAGATTTACATACACTAAATGTAGTTTAAACACAGGAGGCGCTAGTATCGGAATAAGCTATGTAATCTTACATCAAATGCAGTGGAGATAAATTAATATAAGGAGTTATTAACTAGTTATTAACTAGTTAGAAAACCGGTCGTTGCTATTATACAGTGTGATTCCTTGAATGGTAGCGAATAGGATTTCGCGTTAGAAGCTGTAAAAAATTAGAAATAAAAACTTAGCGTTTTAGCGGTTTAAAACGTTTTAACTTTTAATATTTCCTTTCTATCTTCCTTATTTTTTAATGATTTAAAAAAAAAAATTTAAAAATTATGTTTATTTCAACAAGTTCTATACTGAGAAATCATTAAGGGATAATTTAATGCTGCTAATAATAAATGTGCTAAAATATCGAAGATGCTAATTGTTTAGACTTCCAGATTTACTAATGAGGGTTATAGAAAATAGAAGAACTCAATCTAAGCATAGGCATTTTTAGAGCTAATATTTCTTGTCTGACATACAGGCATCTAAACCGTAGCTGAAGATTTATTAGAGTCTTGTTGGCTTTTGTTCCAACAGTCTCTGGTCTATAACTTTGTTGATCCATTTTCTTTTTAAATAAAAGTCTGCTGCAAAAAATACTTTCTGAAAAAAATTCTTCTTTGCTAAAGAACTACGACTACAAACAATCTTTGAACACTGTAGATGAAACCTACCACCCTCCAAGTTGTTCAAAATGACCACCATGAACTTCTTAACAATATATTAAAGTCGATTTTGTAGCTCACTTCTCACATTTTCGAAAACGACAGGTGTTTCTTCTTGGCAGAGTTTCAAAATCGACTTTACTACTGCCAAGAAGTTGTTGACGGTCATTTTGAACAACTTTTAAAGTAATAAGAGAAATAAAGGGAGTTAATTTTTTATTTTTTTACGATTTTTAATTTTTATGGGCTTGTCATTTAAGAACGAATTAAGATTTGATTGATTCTTTTTTGATGGCCACTAAAATGGGGTACCACACGGCATAGGGTTGCATTTAAAATTTTTGATCTTAACTCCCTAGCGTCACTTCTCAAGGGGGTTGAGAAGGTTAAATTACATAAAATAGTATATTTATTAACCAATATACACCTAAAATTTGGTGTCTTCTATTTTTACTAATAGCAAAGATATCTACCCGTACTGACTTTTCGGACAACCTGTATTCCTGTATATAATGTCTATGGTATGGATACATTAATGGGTGCAATTGCCCCCTCTCCTGAGCCTTAGTATGATGGATAGTCAACTAAATTTTCATGCAGTTTTGGCGTCGGCCTTTGATATAAGAGAAGCATGGGAAAACATACCAGCAGAGACATGTAAGCGTCTACTATAGTAGAGTGTGTCTATGCCTAGGAGATGTTTAAAAGTAATTGAGGTAAATCAGTATTGAACTATGTAAATATTAACTACTAGATTAAGAAAAAAATATTTATTTGCTGTTAGAAAATTTTGACGTAAATGTAACGTTCTCCATTGGTCTGCCGCTTAAAAATACAGATTTTTTTAAATATTTCCGTTAAGAAATAAATTATTTATTAAATTTACATCTTTTATTTAATATGAAAATAATAAATATACATCGCAACAACAACAACGTTGAAAGATTATTCAGAAGAAGATTATTACTTAGTAAGAAAAATTAAAATTATCAGAAGCCATCGTTTCCTTCCGCACGGGATTTCAGGGGATGTATTTTGGTGTCGACATTAAAACCCATCCACTCTTAAGAATATATTTACAATTGAAAAGCTACAACTACGTATTTAACTTTTTTCCCAACTTTTTTTCCGACTTCTTTATTTTTCGTTTTTTATATTTTTCGCTTTTTGACATCTGCGCAGTAGATCGAAATGCGTACTACGCGCAAACCAAGCGTGCTAGACATGCGCACGGGATTCAGAGGATGTACTTTGGTGTCAACATTCGAACCCTTCCACTTTCAAGAATATATCTCCAATGGTAAAGCTACAACCTACGTATTTAATATTAGAGACCGGATTTAAATATTACCTGACGCAAAAATCAGGGTCAAACCCAGGTAACTGATAGAAAAGGTAAATGAAATTAAGTTATTATTATATTTTAACAGGTTGTATTATGAATTATTGCCCCTAAAAAATAATCCTTTTTTCAAAAAAATGAACCAACTTCACAAAAGGACAAGTACTGAAAAGTGAGAAATAATATTGTTACGTAATTATTACTGAGCGGTGAATGGAATTTTGTTCATTTTTATGAAAAAAAAATTATTTACTTCTTTTTAGTGCACCTATTCTCAGCCACCCCGCCCCCCCCCCCCCCCCCAGTTCATCTTATGTCCCCTCTTTAAATTTGTAATGTCTATGTAATATTAGCTGACCTCAATATCCCCGAACAAGACACATTAGTTAACATTTTGAAGAAACTTCCAGCTGCTTCCCCCCCCCCCCCCAATTTAATTTTCTTAACATCAATTACACAAAATTAGATTTTCTGACCTTTATAACCCCAAAAATCGCTCACATATTTGGAAGAAATTGCCAATCGCTTCCTTTTTATTCCCCCCTACCCGTTAATTTTTTCTACCATCCATAAGACAAAATTAGGTTTTCCGACCTCAATAACCCCAGTGTCTTGTCAAATATATTTTTAATATTTTCTGTGTATGTACATTGTACAGTAATTATTACTTTAAAAGTTATTCAAAATAACCTGTATGAACTTCTCGGTAGCAATAAAGTCGATTTTGGATCTCTGCCAAGAACTTAGCACCTGTTATTCTCGAAAATGTGAGAACTGAGTTCCAAAATCGATTTTATTACTGCCAAGAAGTTCATGGTGGTCGTTTTGAACAACTTTTAAAGTAATAAGAGAAATAAATATATTATAATTGTTTTTCACGATTCTCTAAAACTTGCCATTAAAAACCGAATTACCAACGCGAATACCCCACTGCAAAGGGTTGCATTTAAAATTTTTAACCTCAACTCCCTAGCATCACCCCTCAAGGGGATTGAAAGAGTTAAATTATATTAAAAAAGTAGATTTGTTAACCAACAAGATACACCTAAAATTTGGTGTTTCTATCTTTACTAATATCAAAGATATTTGCCCACACTAAGACTTTTCGGACCCTGTATGTACATACTAAAGTTTAACTTAGAAACAACCCAATTTATACGCGCGCAAAGCCGCGAGTACCAGTTATACATACCCGCAACAGAAGGAGCAATCAGCAAAGTTACCACCAAACATGTAAAAAAATTTAACACATTTACATTCATTTTATTTTCAAATTCAAACGGAACGCAAGTGGTCCGCGAGAATTAAATATGATCCGCGAAACATTTTATAGATTTCTTCATTTTACTGGAGATTCGATCGTTTATGAATCGAAAGGTATTCAAAAGCTGGTTAGTACCTCTTTTGATATTAATGTTGGAGAAGTTGTTGAAGAAGCCCAGGAAGAGCTTGAATTGAAGAATTGAAAGAATTGAATTACAACGCGTTTGAATCTGTTTCCCTTGAGGAGTTTTGGTGTTAAAAAGCAATTTCGTATAATTCGTATAATCACATTGATGATTCACTAAACTTAACTTTCTAATAAAAATATTCTTCTTTATATAATAATTATAAATAATAGTACGCTCTGTGCATGGTACCATTAAGTTTAAGGAATATGTTGAAAGTTTTGATTAAAGCTAATTTTAAGGCTTCATTTCATTTGCTGACCACACCCATTTATTGCCTACTTAATTTTATTTTAGCATAATTTTTTGCTTTATTTTTCATTTGTATGAATATTTTCATAATATTAACCCTAGATTCATATTCTATGGGTATTTTTTAACGTATTAATAAAAGTTTCAAGATATTTTATGATTTATTAAAAAAAAATTATTTAAAAAGAGTATTGATTTCCTAGTGACAGAAAAAATACACCATAGATATCTAAAAATATTAATCTTCTGAATGAAATCAATATGCACGTTGAATCTTTAAATAATTGACTGAAGATTGCTTACAAGATATGAATCTCTGCTTAATATACTCATAATGTTATTGTTACAAATTATAAAGCCGAAAAACCATGTCAAAATACAATAAAGTTGGCCACCATGGACCCGATTGGAAAATGCCACCTTAAGATTAACACAGTTTATTATTCTTGAACCGTGTGGTCCCTGCTAAGAAGAAAAAAACCATAGTGGTCCCTGGTCCAAAAAAGGTTAGTAAACACTGGTTTAAATGATAATTTTAAAACAAACAATTTTTACTAGGAAAAGATAATAATTCTTGTATAAAATGTCGTTAAAATAAGACACACGAGGCTGCCGAGATTACCGGTCAACCTAAATATAGACTTTGATAACGACAAACGCGATTTCCAAAACGCAGAAAATTTCGAAATCTACAGATAAAATATTGTAAACATCTTATCACTTTTGATATTGGGGGATTTTTCGGGATGTACGGGTAAATTACAAGTCGAACACTGCACATACGAAAACAATGTTGATCGCAACATGACCAACATTTAAAACAAAAAAAAAAACAATTAGCTGCTGAGCAACGCAGTATTGCCGACCTAAGAAATAACAAATAATTTAATTGCAAGGTATTTTCATTTTACCTTTAACAAACCCACTCAATGAAATTATTTTATATTTTGATATCCTAAGCTTAATACAAACCTCTCAAATTTTCCTTGGACCACTGACTTTGTAAACATATCCACCACTTGGTCTTCGGATTTGTCATGAACAATTTTATAAACACCTGACTCTGTTTTCTCTTTTATAAAGAAATACTACTTAATACCGATATGTTTAACCTTTTAAATTAACTGTTGCTTTTTACTTTTTCACGAAATATGTAGTACCAAGTACCATTAAACATCTTAAAAACAAAACCCGTAGTGGACTTACAGTTATTTGTATCTCCACACCAATTCGAGTGAACAAAACTGCACAAAATATTACTATTATCTTAACGTGCCCTTAATATGTCTAAGAACTCGTTTTAAAGGTTTGTACATATTCTACATAATCTACTTAAAAGGCTAACACTCTCATATAAATCTGGTCTAGAATCTAGAACTGCATACATTAAACTTCCTATTATTTGTCTACACACTTGCATTTTAGGATCACTTTCTTCACTTTTTTATAACTTTAAATCTAAGTTACTATCTAACGGTGCGTTTATACTACAATAATCCTCCATGTTACATGTTCCTAAAACACTTCTGAAATAATTTGTCAGACTTAATTCTGTAAATCACTTCCTTAAATTATATTTAATTTTAATCCCTAAATAATCATAATTAATTTTTAGATGTTTCTCTTTTAAATTATCTATTTTACTTCTATCGTTCCTAAAATTAACAAATCGTCAACATATAAGAGTATATAAAGCTTATTTTGTTCAGTACACTTACTAAATATATGCGAGTAGAGAATATTCATTTTGCGATCTTACAAAACCGTGATCTTGCATTAAAAATTCAAATTTAATCTTCCCACACCTTGGTGGCTTTTTCAAGCCATAAATTGACTGATTAAGTATCACTGCTTTGTCTATTAATAATTGGCAATATCATGCCTTTCTTTTATATCCTTATATAAAAATGCACCACGTAAGCCCATTTGGTGAATTGGTGTACTGGCACACTGTTTGTTATTTACTGCTAATAAAATTTGGAAAGTTAATTTAGCCACTGGAGCATGCATGTGATATATCTGGAAATCACAGACCTGTTCCGATTTTTTTTTGGTAAAACTGGATACATTTATGATATTGCCTATGATAAAAGGGTTTCCAAGTATTGAGACATTTAACGTAATGTGTCAAAAACGTCCAAACAAATCGCAATCCTTGACGCAACACTTTAAAACCATTTTTTTTTTTTTGGAAAAAGTGCTTTAACAAACATATTCCTTATTCCTCCTACCAGTTTCGCTCTTCCAACCGCTACGTCTGTACCCCACTAGATGTTCGATATAATAATAAGGTCAAACAAGTTAAACAAATTCTTCTATCCCTTGGCACCAAAAAGTCCTCTGGCCTAGATGAGATACCAGCAATAGGGAACATGCATATAACTCAAATAAATAAATTAAATATTTATGGCGGTTGCTGTTATCCATTTATTAACTGTTATCCTTTATTAACAAAAACAAAAGATTTTCTCGCGAATTTCGAAACTTGTAAAACGTGATCCCATTGGCTGTGTCGTCAAAAGTGTTTTTGTGACTCATAGTGAGTACATGGCGAATTCCAGTGTTGCAGGGTTATCGAAAAATCAATTAAAGTAACATTTAACGCGTATCTCATCCAATGAAATATCCCTGCACATTTTTCCAGATCTGCTATGACAAGGGTAACCTTCCAGACAGCCGGAAGACTGCTCATGTACAGCCTTAAAAATATAATTTATTTTAGAAACAGCACTGGAAATATACAAATAATGTTTAACATTTACATACATAGGTACATAACATTTCAGCTTAAATATTATTTAAGCACGCCACTGAAGCGGCATACGGGTCACGCCAGGTAACTCTGCCAGGCCTCACTCTGGATCAATACGTAGCTAAAAATGGCTCTTACAACTCAGGAAAATAACCTTTTATCTCGTAATACTGTGTATTTTTTCTTCATTAAAGCTTATTTAGCTGGTCCTTTTTATTAAAATTAAGCAGAATTTTTTAAATCTCCAAAGTGAACCAAAAGTTAAAAAGCATTTTATTTTCTCACCTTTAACATTGTCGGTGTTTTTATTAAAGCTTGTTATTGATGAGACAGAACCTTTATTATCGTTATAGAGTAAATCCTACAAAATTTTGTTCGCCCAAATCCGTAGGAGTTGTAAAAAAATGACTCAGGTACAAAATGAACAAAATCTTATGCTGCTAAATTTTACAGTCATTAAGTTTTTTCACTGCATTGACAATTAGTCCTAAATTCGAGCCTCGTCATCAAACTCTAGAAAGCATAAACGGTACATTATCTCTCAAATTACGGCAAGACTGTGCGTATTGTTTTGCTGAATTCATGTCACTGAGAAATTACAAAAATTTTGTTGTCCAATTAGTGGTATTGTTTTTAATATTAAGTTTAGATAATATTGACGGGTTTTTTGGCAAAAGGTAAAAAGTATGTAATTTTTCGAGTTTAGTTAGATTTCTGCTGTTTATCATCAGCCACTAATTTTTGGTTTTACCAGTTTGAAAGTTTAGAAAAAATCAGTGTCGTCTGCCAAACTGACACATTTCCTTGTACTATAACTATTTCGGTCAGATTGAGTAGATGGTAGAGAAAATCTGTTTAACATATTTAATTGTTGCGGCACGGAGAGCGTAAAGCCGACACTTTCATGTAAACAAGAAATCAATTTTCTAAATTGTGTGATATTAAGCAAGTCTAATTTTCAATTAAATATTATTATAAATCATTGAAGTTGCTGGATTTGGGAAACAGAATGGCAGCTTCACCCTATTTTAATACAGTGCGGTGCATGGGCGCCCGCAGGGGGCAGGGGGGCCGTATCAAAATCCGTAGAAGTGCCGGTAGAAAAGGGAAAAATTCCCAATAAACAAACAAACGTTGTTTTTTTTATTATCAATTTTCGTACACATTTCAAAACTTGTAAAACGCGATGCTATCGGTTGTGAGGTCACATTACATGTAAATGAAAGTGTTATTATGGCTGGTGTACTGTAAATTCGAGTGTCAATTTATTTTCTTTGTTATTTCCTGAAGATTGGGAGTTTTCGTCGATAAAAAACATTACATTTGATTAAAACGACTGTTCGACAATGACCACAAGGACAATATGTGTTAATAAGCTCCATATAATATTTATGTAAAATTTATAATTAACTTTGCACTAAGGCTTACTTTCTTCTGATTCCGTCTGTTCTTGGCACATGAAAAAGGGTTTATTCAGGGCACTTGCAGTGGTATTTTTTCATATTGAATCAATCCAATAATAAATCACATAAACGAACAAACATTCAGAATTCTTAATTATCTGTAACTCAAACTTTGAAATATTCGGGGAAAACAGAGCATATTTTAATTTTAAGCAGACAGTGCAAAAATCTAAAAATCTCTGCAAATCCGGTAAAGTTTCCTTCTTTTCTTGTTTGTGTATAATTTTTGCAGCTATTATTTCGCTTACTCATAGTGGCATTGCAAGAGTGTTTTGAGCGAAATGGAAGACACCTCGACAATATAATTTTTAAAACATAAAATCGGCATATATTCTGTGCATCTTCGCCTTCGTAAATTATTTTTAAAATTTTTAATTGGCCTTCAAAAAGGGAAATCCATTCCTGGGCACCTTGTATTTGGTTGTTTTTTCCATAATTTAATTAATTTAGAAATCCCTACATTTTTTTAATATTCCTGATGTTCTTGCTTTTATTTAAGTTTGCAATTTATATACCTAACGTTCTAAATACTCATTCACATTTATTATTTCTAAAGTATTACTTTCAACATCTCCTTACCTAAAACTTTAAGGAAATAAAGCGGGATAAATATACATATATATCTTTCTGTTTGTATTGTTATTAGCGTTGTGACATAAGCCGGTGTCCCATAACTAAGCAGGGGTCGCGTCATCCCTTTGTGTTGTTTTGTGTTTTATGCCACCAGCGAAGTTCACATGGGGTTTATTTTATCTCCCTTGTTTTCGGCGGCTTTATAAGTGTGTCATGGTCCTTTTTAGGGTAAGGATAGATAAGCGTACTTTAAATGTTTGTAGATATTATGATACATTTAACATAAATAATATATTATTATTATTATTATTATTATTATTATTATTATGCTTAGCCTGCCATATAAAACACCACTGTAGGGTAAAGGGTAAAAATGGAGAATTACAGAAGGAAAAGATGCTTTATTTTTTATCTGACAGTATCTGACAATAACAATCACAATGCTAAAACAGTAAAACCATTCAATTTATTTTCAGGTAATTATTATGACGGACTTCTATACAGGGTTTTCCATAACATACTCCCGCCCAAGTCCGGCATGTGTATAATCTTCTAAAAACTGTAACGCTTCGGTTTTCTGACAATACGACCAGATTTTGTTTGCTTCTCTCTTCTAATTTCCAAAGATTCCTTCTTCTGGTCTTCTGTAGAGTCAGTTGAGTTTTTGTCGCATACATTTGGGAATCTCATTTCGTTAAGCTTTTGTTCGCTTGTATTTTCGTCAGAATTTTCTTGTATATGTTTGATAGGCAGTTCCTCTTTGTATTGACTGCTAATCTCTAGTGGAAAAATTCGTTGTAATGGACGTATGAGTTCCCCATTAGCTGTCTTGATTTTAGCTACTCGTACTACATTGTCTTTTCCGGGATATATATCGATTATCTTCCCCATTGGCCAAGCTATCCTTTTCTTTGTGTCTGAGCCAATGAGTACTATATCACCAATTTCCAAAGTATCGTGTTTTCTTTTTCCGACATTTACCAAATTCGCCAAATATTCATTTCTAAACCTACTTTTCAAGTTATCTCTTACTTTCTGTATATATTTTATTCTTTTCTGAATACTAATTCTGCCAATCTGATCTAAATCGGGTGTTTCGCTATTAGAGATATTTTGCAAAAATGACATTGGTGTAAGAGGTGTCAAATCTTCTGGCTTGTTTGATATAAACGTTAATGGTCGGGAATTTACTATGACCTCGCAGTCACATAGTAAAGTTACCAGCTCGTCATATGTCACTGTTCTTTTTCCCAAATTTTTCCTTAAAAGATCCTTAATTATTCTAACTATTCTCTCCCACCATCCTCCCCACCAGGCTCCAGTAGGAGGAATAAATTTCCACTTTATTCTTGACACCGATGAGAATTTTGATATTTCATCCCAATCAAGCACTGAAAGCTGCTTATAAGTTCCTTTAAAATTACTACCATTATCTGTATAAATCACTGAAATTCTTCCTCTCCTAGAAATAAATCGACGTAAGGCAAGTATAAAATCTTCGGTCGAAAGATGTCTTACAAGCTCAAAATGACATGCTCTGTAAACCGCACAGGTAAATATGACAATCCAAACCTTTTCTTCGTTTTTCAGAAATAGTGGTCCAGCTAAATCAATTCCTGTTACTGCAAAAACAGCGGCGGTTTTTACTCTATCTTCAGGTAATGGAGCAAAAGGTGTTTCTAAAGCTTTCGCTTTATACCTTTTACATATATTACATTTAGCAACTACCATTTTCACTAGTTTTCTACAATTTGTAATCCAGAATTTTTCTCTTAAAATGCATAACAGAGTTTGTACTCCTGCATGATAGCAAAGTCTGTGTTTTTCTTCGACCATTCTTTTTACTAATTCATGTTTTGAAGAAAGTAAGATAGGATACTTAAAGGAATCGCTTTCGTCCATATTCAAAATTTTTGTTTTTACTCTTAGTAAACCATTTTTATCTTTCAAAGTTTGTATGTTATCTAACTCATTTGTTTCCACGTTCCCAAAACTTTCACCTTGTATAATTTTCAGAATACAGATTTCAGCATTTTCTATTTCTTCAGGATCTAATTCTTTCATGGTTTTGACTACTTTCATATGTGTTTTTTCATAAAATCTTAATATCCATGCAACCATCCTAATTATCTGTATATACTTTGAAAAATATTTCAAATAAGCTGAAAATGATGTATTTTCATAAGCTAGCTGTATAACTACGCTCTTCTTTTCTTCTTTAAATGCTTCTTTTTCATTAAAATCTTCTGTTATATTTGGCCACAGTTCTTCTCTTTTTAACCATTCAGGACCTTGCCACCATTTATTTTCTAATAAACATTTACTACTGCATCCTCTAGATGCCACATCGGCAATATTCATGGTACCTGGCACGTGATTCCACCTCTTCACATCAGTACAGTTACGTATTTCTAGGACACGATTATTTACAAATGTATTCCAATTTGACCTCGTTTTTATCCATGTGAGAGCAACTTTAGAATCACTCCAAAAATATGTCTCTATATTGGATAGAGCATTAACGCTAATGACCGTTCTATATAACCTACAAGCTATTACTGCTGCAATTAGCTCTAAACGCGGTAATGATACAACTTTTATAGGAGCTATCCTGGATTTTGCTTGTAGTAGGTTGACAAAAACACCCCCTTCTGTCTCTAACCTAATATAAATGCAAGCTGAGTAAGCAATTTTGCTTGCATCGCAGAAAACATGTAAAGATATTTTCCTACATTCTGTCATGGGTACATTAGAAAATGTTCTTGGTATGTAGCAATGTTTTAAAAAATGTACTTGATTCATCCATGTTTTAAACTTCTTTCCTATGTCTTCTGGTAGCTCGCTGTCCCAAGATAGTTTTAATATCCAAGTTTCCTGTAAAAGAATTTTCGGTAATAGTGTTACAGGGCATAAAAATCCAATAGGATCAAAAACACGCTGAGCTGCTGATAATAGTCCTCGTTTTGTTATAGGAATATTGGAAATTTCTTGAAGAAAGCTCAAATCGCAACCTAACAAGTCCTTTTGAAAATCCCATATCATTCCTAGTACAGATGCAGAATTTCCAGTACAGGGCATCTTATCTTTACTTTCTTCAAAAAACTTTTCACTGTTGTAAATCCACCCACGTAATTTTTCTTTTGTCACGGTCGCCAATTTATGTAGGGTAAAGGGTAAAAATGGAGAATTACAGAAGGAAAAGATGCTTTATTTTTTATCTGACAGTATCTGACAATAACAATCACAATGCTAAAACAGTAAAACCATTCAATTTATTTTCAGGTAATTATTATGACGGACTTCTATACAGGGTTTTCCATAACAACCACAATATTTCACAACAAAATTTAATTTATTCAACATAATCTCCTTGAAGACATACACACTTAGCAGAACGTTCATGAAGTAATCCTAAGCCGTTTAAAAAAATTACTTTTCTTGGTCTGCAAACCACTTCTCAACGGCAAATATGGCTTCGTCATTTGTCCAAAATATTTTACCTTGCAAATATTTTTTGAATTTGGGAACAAATAAGAATTAGAACAACAACTACAAATTAGAATTTATGGTCAAAATAAAGTGCAAAAATATTTTTTTCGTCTTTTTTGGAAAGCGGGAAATGCCCTAAAAATCAAGTTAAGTTTGGCGAGTTTTGTTACTGATGTCATCATTTCCCAGCATTTTGATTTGTTAAAGTTTTGCAATGTTGCCGGATCGTTCGTCACTCCAGTTGGCATTCAACCAAAGATACAAAATCAATCTAATATAAAAACCTATGCCCTAGGAAATAAAGATAATTATAGGGAAAGACGTGAGAAGCATGGCTTTATTGTACTAGCCGTTTTAACTTCTCATTCCATATTTCAGCGCTAAAATATTCTGCATTTGAAAGTAAATATTCATATTTCATGTCCATAGTAACTTTAGGCAAATTGCCCGAATCAGCTTCTTAAAAGCCTTGATTCATTTTCCACTGAATAAGGTATCACTAATGTATAATGATAAGAACACCCTTACAAACGAATACATTTTCTTCCAAATTAACGAAAATATAAAAAAACACAGAGTTCAAAAGGTTTGTTAGGTTATATTGTTTCACAACTGTCACTTTACCCGACAGAAATGTTTTTTTCCACGATTACATTCATTGCGGACTTCTCGATTCAAAGCCGATAACGGTGTTAAGCTATCCTTTTCTAATGAGTAATATTGAAGGAATCGTATATAAATCTTTGATTACCTCGGAACTTTATGTAGATGATTGAGAGCTATGAAACAGTTTTATATCGAATCGTTTGTAGTTGTTGGCAAGGATACAATCGACATTGTATTATATGTCAAACATTATGACAACAGTACAAATCGATATAATATTTTATTGGTGTGAAATATGGCGGGTTTTTTAATTCCTTTCAAATTTCAACGTTCAGTATATTGCCATACAATTTGATTTCATTTTGATAAACTGGGCCCTACCCACTATTCTTTTACTTATAAATATTATTTAAATTCGACTGGCTGCAACAGACCCATTTTACATAATTTAGGATTTTTGCTCTTACAAATTTGTTTGAGTCAAACTTTTAAATATTGTAACCCAACGCAAAACACTAAACTAAAGCCACATTGTTCCTATACACCCACTGCCCTTTAATTCAGTTGATTATACGTCCTAAAATTACTCTCAAGGGAATATCCCTTTACATAACAATAGATACAGTAGCCCTATTGTACTTATAATAGAACATTGTAGCTTGTATTTGCATTGTAAATTAAAATTTTAAATTGCATATAATTTATTAATGTTAATTTGGTTCGGTTGTAATTTATTGGTAAAATCGACCCTTTCAGGTGGGCCGGAAAATTGAGTGGGCGGCCGTTAGGACAATAGAAAGACAAATAACACTAATCTAAGTTAGACTATATTGTTTTGACTTTTACCATAGATTTAAATAGTTTTGCTTTGCAGATACCTATTAGCATTCGAAAATTTATGGCAAGCGGAGACGGTGATCTGAGTGTCAAAAAAGAAGGGTTAGACAGCGTTGCCTTGCCATTGTTTTACTGAAATGTCCTGAAGTACTGGCGTTTACTGCATAATACTAATATACAGGGTGTCCGAAAAGTCTTAGTATGTGCAAATAGCTTCTTTTTTATCTTCTGACAGCCCACGAAGACCGAAGTCCAAGTACTATGTACCGTGGGTGTACTGTGTACTGGGTCGACTCACACATCCAGAGCTGGAAACATCTTTGGAAATATCTTTGTTATTAGTAAAGGTAGAGACACCAAACCTTAGATGTATCTTATTGGTTAATAAATCTACTTTTTTATGTAATTTTATTTCGCTCCTTCAACCCCCTAAAGGGGCGACGCTAAAGAGTTGAGGTAAAAAATTTTAAGTGCAACGCTATGCCGTTTGGTATCTAATTTTAAAGGTCTTCAAAAAGAAACATATTAACGCAAATTCGAGGTCCGTATCTTAAAATTCGTTTTTAAATGGCAACCCATTTAACATTAAACATTGTGGAAAAAAGGAAAAATTTAAATACCTTTATTTCTCTTATTACTTTAAAAGCTGTTTAGAATCAACCATCAACTTCTGGACTGTAATAAAGTCGATTATAGAACTCACTAGTGAGCGCTGAGGAGTCGCTAAAAATATAGAAAACAGTAATTCATCCTTCTCCTGGCACCACCTGGTTCCAATTCTAATTTTAGTAATGAATAAAGAAATGAATTCTAGTGGTGCCACGTTGGGTTCTTAGCATTCCACTCGTTTATGTAGGTTTCACTTTGCGAATATTAGCAGCCTGTTTGGTTGAGCCTGCTTAGTGTTTTAGGATGTTACAAATGCATTTCCGAGATGATTTCTTCTGAGCCTGGTGAGCGCTGTGTTCAGCGCTCTCTAGGTCGCTAAGAAATTGGAAACAATTTCATCCTTCTACAAGCACCCCCGAATCTGATTCCAATTCTAATAATGAATGAATAAATGAATTCTAGTAGTGATCACGATCATCTTAAGTGCTGAGACCACACTGGGCTCTTAGCATCCCACTCTTTTTAGCAGGCTTACTTTAGGCTGTTGAGAACTTTAACAGTTTCTTTAATTAAATTTGCTCGAATGTTAAAAATTCATTTCCGAGATGATTTCTCCTGAGCCTAGTAAGCGCTAAACAATCACTAAGAATATGGAAATAAGTTTAATCCACCTCCTGGTCCCGAGTCTAAGATATTAATGTGCTCTTGCAATAGGCCAATAGATATTTAATCCAGAAGATAGTCATATATAATTATTTATAAAAATAAGTAAAGTGTATGTAAACGAAACTTTAAGAACCATTTTTCTCCATTATTTCAGCTTCAAATTATTAAAAACTACAGGTTTCTGTCTTACGATTTGAGTGCGTAAAGAAAAATACTGATACATTTTAATACTCTAACGTGACGCACCCACCAGCAAGATGACAGTAAAATTTTTTCAAGTGGTATATTATATATCCTGTAAGACTGATATTCATAAATAACCATAAGTGACAGCCCCGCTCGCCGTGGTTGTGCATCCATTAGGGTTGTGTTAAGGTTGCTGAACAATACCGTTTTTAGAAAAGCGAATATGAAAATAGCTTAACGTTAAACAGTAGAGCTGATGAACGTCAGCTGTTGTCTTGTTAATGTGTAACCTAACGGGGAATAAAATCGTTACCCATTGATATACTATCACTAAAATCGGTCTAATTGGAGAATTAATTAACAAGTGTAAAAATAAAACAACTAAATTTTGTACTAGGAATTTATTTATGAGTCTTTTTGCAAATACATATACAGGATGTCCGGAAAATACGTGTACAACGTTTGATGACAGATTCCAGATGTCAAAATAGGTCGATTTAAGCCAACTTATGTAGTTGTAGTTGTATCCGAAATTGCTTCGTTTAGCCGGTAGAGGGCGTCAAAAATTAAAAAAGTTTTTGGTTTTACAAAATTTTTAAAAACGTACCAATTGATTTTAATGGTTTTTGGTGTATAGTCTATATAACAATAAAAAATGGCGTTTTCTAGTAGAATAGTTACCGGCGATAAATAAGCACAAGTGTTATAAAAGTCACGTCACATATCAACATTCCTTCTGATTTTTTATGTCATCAAAGTTATGACAACCCAGGTATTTTCCGCTCATCCAACGAAAATTTATTAAAAGTTAAAAAAGCTTCCAGATACACCCGTTTACCCAGCAAAATACCTAGGTTGTCATAACCTTGATGACATAAAAAAACAGAAGGAATGTTTACACGTGACTTTTAGTACACTTCCGCGTTATTTACATATATACTACTATAAAACGTAAGTTTTTAGTGTTTACTATATACTAAAAATCATTAACATCAGTTCGCACGTTTTCAGTAAATTTGGGAACAACCAAATACTTTTTTTAACTCTAACGCCCTCTACGCAACGCAAGCAATTTCGAATATAAGTTGGCTTAAATTGACCTATTTGGGCGTCAGGAGTCTGTAATCACAAGTTGTACACGCATTCTCCGGACACCCTGTATAGAGAACAGGAAAACATTTTCCACAAGATCTTAATTTAAGCCAGTACTAAAAACCTTTTTAGTAAATCCCGTTGTTAAGGTTTTATTTACCAGTGAAGTGTGATCGAGAAATTCTTTTGGTTGATGGGTATCCAATATATTAAAAAAAAAGAGATTTTTTGCTAGTGCCAATAAAATACCGCCAAAAAACTTTAGAGAAAGGGACTATTTTGGATTGTGATCCATGTGCCCTTCTGCTATCGGTATTTCTGCGCCCTTACCCGTCATCTGGCAGACACCCACCTGAACCTTTTCCAGAATCACAATCAGAGCCTTCACATCTATGAATGAGTGTGTACTGCCAAATATATATATTATGTTTTGTTAACAGCCGAATGCAATTTAAGAGCACACAACACTTGGTGAACTACTTGGTGCGAACCACTACATCTCATCCATACAAAAGTCAGTGGTAAAAGTAAAGGGTCTGATTTTGATTCTCGTAAAACGTGGTGTGTTCGTTGGGCACCCTGGGTGTAAGCCCGCCTGATGAGGGGATCAGATAGCGCGATAGCAGGAGGGCACCTGGACCAGAATCAAAAATAGTCCCTTTCTCTTAAGTTTTTTCTTGGCGGTCTTTTATTGGACTAGCGAACAATTTATTTTTTTCATTTTCACTATCTCCGGTGGCCGAGTTGGTACGCGCCAGCTTTGCAACCGAGAGGCGCGGGTTCGAATCCCGCTTCGACCATGCATATTGTGTGATTGTTGTTGGAAAGTGGTAGAGGAATTCTTCCTCGACCGAAGTTGGGTTGGGTTTGCTTGGGTCCACCCCACACATCTTCTTAAAAGGGCTGGTGAAATCCCTAGCGATGTTTCCAGCTCTGGATGTGTGAGTCGACTCCCCAGTACACCCACGGTACATAGTACTTAGACTTCGGTCTTCGTGGGCTGTCAGAAGATAAAAAAAAATTGTTTGCCATTAAGCAAATAATAAAATACCATTTTCTACACTGACATAGAAACACAACACTGACAAGGAGAAAAAACGATACTCTTAAAAATTTTCCATTACTTATTTGTATATGATATGCTCTTTTTTGTTATCATCATAATCTCATTGCATATGACTGCGTTAATAACTTATATTGTATGAGATGTAAATGGTCTGATTTTGTTTCTGGTAAAACGTTGTCTGTTTTTAACCACCCTGTATATTAGCCTGCCTGATGAAGGATAAGAGCTCATAAATCACATTAGCCACCTGGACCATAGCAAAAATACCTTTCTCAAATTCTCTTCGGTCTTTTATTGCACTGGGAGAGAAATTATTTCTTTGCATTTTTAGTATGTTAGTGAAGTGTTAGTTTACCTGTGAGCATTACTGCGACATCCTTAATATGGTAGACATGTTTAGATAAGAGACCGACATAACGACTTGCAAATAAAAGGCCAAATTTCCGTATTTATCTTTAAAGCTTATCGTTTAGAATAATAAATTTCCTGTTCAAAAAATAAACACGAGCAACAACAATGTAACAAACCTAAAAAAATAATGCCCATTCGTTTAACTTTATTCATGGTAGCTTATGCATACATAAACATAAAGGGTCGTTTTTATTCCCTGTAGACATTTTTACCGCATCACGCCAAACGTCCGCCAGTTAGAATTCGAAAGTACGAAAGTATATGAGGCTATCAAGGGTAAAAAAAATTAAAGTTAACATACATATTTGCCTTTCTTTTAGCACTTGCGATGTTGCCGCTAATTTCCTACATGAATAGAGCTCTACAAATGAAAAAGTACAAAAAGCAAAGAAAGGATAATATGTTGTTTTTGTATTTCCTAATTTGATCGTCGCCTCTCGATCCGATCGCGTAACTCTCTTGATCAATAAATGTAGGTGATGGTTCAATATTCGTCGGGTTTGTTAAATAAGTTACTAAATCAGAAACCACACAGGCGCAGCAGGTCTGTAACTATGCCTGAAAATATTGAAGCTGTGCGGACCGCCGTTGTTCAAAATCCACGAAGATCGATTCGGAAATATTCGCAGTTATTGGCTATCTCTAATCTCTGTCTCTATCTCTAAGTCATCTGAATTTTGAAAAGGGACTTACATTTCCGCCCTTACAAGATCCAGTTGGTCCAAGAACTAACTGAAAATGACCACAGAAATAGCTTTCAATTTTCTGAAGTAATGACAAGAGGCTTTTTTGAAAACAACCGGATTCACAACCCAATCTTTAGTAATGAAGCCCACTTTTCACTTTCTTGTGCCGTGAACAAGCAAAATTGCCGTTATTGGGCACCAGAGGATAAACGGCAGAAGCATGAAAGGCCATTATATAGCCCAAAAGTTTGGGTTTGGTGCGTAATGTCAGCCGAGGGAATTATTGTCCATATTTGTTTGAAAATGCACGCGGCCTTAGAGTCACTGTTAATAGTGAGCGCTATTGTGCAGTGCTGCAAGAATTCTTTGGACCACCGTTGCAGTATTTTCAAGGATTTAAAGATGAAACATAGTTTCAACAGGATGGGGCCCCACTGCGCATACGGCTAGGGCATCTATGGAAGCCGTACGAGCATTATTTCCAGGAAAAATCATATAATAATAATAATAATAATAATAATATCATGGTTTGGAAACATCCGTTAGCCAGAGAGGGCACCTGACCTTACTCCCATAGACTTTTTTGTGGGGATACCTCAAATCAAAAGTATGTGTCAACTCTCCTGCTACACTACATAAATTAAGAGAGAAGAGAGAGAGAAAATTCGTTCAACACCAGCAGACGTGTGTTTAAATGTTTTTCGTCATTTGAGCTCCGTATTAGAGGAGTGTTTCAGCCGAAATGGAGGACATTTGGACAATACCATTTAAAAAATAATTCGCCTCATTTCTCTGTAAGTTGAGCAGAATAAATTATTTTTGAAATAATTATTGACTTTTTAATAGGCGTTTAAAAACTGAAATTCATTCTGGGACACCTGTAATATTAAAGAAATTGAGGACAGAACATTGTCCAGTCCTTTTTCAAGTAAATCGTACCCGTCCGCGATATATCTGTGATAAAAACATGGACACTAATTTATTAACAATACAGATTATGATCTACTTATTCCTTTATTCTGTATCACCCCCAACTTTTGGGGTTGAAACAAAAAAAGTCCCGGTTTTTTGATTTACTTTTCTGTGTGCTAAACCCTAACTTTGTGTCGAATGTCAGTGTTCTAAGACAGCGGGACAACTTTATCATTAGTGCTGCTATCTGCTTGGTTGGCATCCACAATACTTAATTTCCATTTGCTCAGGTTTCTATCCAGCTAAGGTACTAGTTTTTCAGCTACATGATTAAAGGTACCGAATTTACAACACAAATTTTCGTTAACAAAAAGTTTAAACGTTGCATCCTCTTACCTATCGTTACAACTAAATAGTCACGCTTTTTCTACGGTCTTTATTAAAAGAATTACACCAAGTATAAAAAAACCATAAAAACCGGGCACAATAACCCCTCTTCCACGCCTGTTTATTTAATGACGTGGTGCCCCATTATACTGCAATGTTTTCTGCTGTCTGCCGGTCGGTCTGCACCCCTTATTCCTGCCGCCTCGCCGGGAACTTGGAATACCTGCAGGAAGCGAAGTAAATGGAAAATAATTTATTATTAATAAGACGGAGTGGCTCCCCTGTATATTGCCGGTAAATATTTGATGATTCTTGTAGGGGAGATTTGGTAGAAAAACATCCTACCTAACACAGTGTTAAGTTCAGTGACACTAAGTTATGAAAAGTGATTTAAAATTATTACTATTTCGGTAAAAAACTTCTAGTCTAGGTGATTGTCCTAAACGTAGTCAACCTATTTCCTTGCTTTAAAAAATTCTGCTACTCAATTACATTATACTAAAAATTTGCACACTGTTAGTTTGGATACTAACATATGTACCGAGTGAGTCAACGATTACGCCCGGTAATTTTATGTTTTGAAGATAAGATTTGTTGATAATAAACTTTTGTGTTAAGGTATGATTGGATATTCTGTACATTTTAAAAATGTTTTGAATTATACAGGGTGCATTTAAGAAGTAGGGTGTCACATAGTTAGGTTTTTTAAATGGGACGCCCCGAATTTTTGAATTCTACATGTAATTTCATAACTTTTCTTCATTCTAGGTCCAAAATCAGAAAACTTCTAGTTAAAAAATGACACTTTTATCAAATGGAACACCCTATATATTTTTCTGCTATCTTATAGCTTGTCAAAAACTCTTCCCATTTTGTACAGAATGTCCTATGCCTATCTCTAATAGTTTTTAAAATATTTCGATTAACATTTTCAATACAATAGATAATGGGTACTTCCTTTCGCGGTAGAAATAAAAACATGTGGGTAAAATTAGCTAAATACACACATAGATATGTTTACATTTACGCTAAAAAAATCAGTTTATAAATGTTCCAGTAGATATCCTTGTTCAATACACATGCCGAATTATCATGAAAACTATGTCTTTTTCGTATATTTAACCATAGCGAAAAAGTTATGAAATTAGAAGTAGAATTCAAAAATCCATTCAAATACAGGGTGTCCCATTTAAAAAAATCTAACTTTGTGACTACTATATATAAATTTTCTTCTGAACTTTAAATTTTCGTCCTTTAGTTTGGCTAAAAGAAAACTATTTAATATTTTTAGATACGAGTTTTGACTTAAATTTTTTTACCTAAAAATAAGATCCGATTACTTTATGATTCACTAGTTTCCGCTCGCGTCTTCGTCCGCGTAGTATGGGTGGTATACTTTCACGTAGTTTCAAGGTAATATGTTTGTAGAACCGTATAACAATTTTACTCCATTACAACCTTTGAAGCCCCATTTCCCCCTTTAGCAATTGATTTATTAAAAGCTACAAAACAGATGGGTAAACATTTATTTTTTAGAGCACTTCTATGAAGTTTCGATTTAACAGGACCATCTAATATTTTCCCCATACAAAGTTTCAACCCGCATTTCAACCCCTTAGGGATTAAATTTTGAAAAACCTTCCTTAGCAGATACCTACATTATATAAGAAACCTCTGTGAAACATTTCAAGTTTATAGACCCAACGGTGTGGGCTGAGCGTTGATATATTAGTCAATGAACCAGCCAGTAGTCAGTTTCTTGTTTTATTTATAGAGACTAGCTTTCGTCCGCGACTTCGTCCGCGGTATAACAATTTTACTTCATTACTAACTTTGCACCTCCATTTCAACCCCTTACGGGTTGATTTATCAAAAACTGTAAAACACGTGTTAAACAATAATTTTTTAGAGCACTTCTATGATGTTTCGAGTTAACAGGAACATCTAATATTTTTCTCCATACAAAGTTTGAACCCATGTTTCACCCCCTTAGGGGTTGAATTTTGTTTAAACATTTACGTTCAGATTCACTAAGAAGATTTAAGATTTAGTACTGGTTTAAATTAAGATCTTATAGTTGATCAGATGTTTTGGCAGGTTTTTGTCATCTTATTGTTAATAAGTCGTCATTAAAAACTTATGAATTATTCTGATATTTCAGAGATTTGCTTAGTTTCCAAATGATTTTCATCTAGGAACGAGTTGCTGTAATGCATTTAGTTCTATTATTGTCGAAAGTACGTACTAAAATTGCCCTTTTTTTATAAACTTGCGAAAAAGCTCAGAAATAAATTCATAGTATCAAACTTAGATGTATTATTCTTACAACTATCAGTTTAAGACTTTTGGTTGTCAGATTAGACCGGATTAGCGTTGGAGAATCTGGCTGTTATTTTTTAGAGTACTTCTATGAAGTTTCGACTTAATAGGACCATCTATTATTTTGTCTCCATACACAGTTTGAATCACACCCTTAGGAGTTTGAAGATTGAAAACCCTTCCTTAGTGGATGCCTACGTTATATAAGAATCCTCTGTGCAAAATTTTAAGTTTCTAGACCCAGCGGTGTCGGCAATCAGTCAGTCAGTTAGGTTATTCTTCTATATAAAGAGATAAGACCGCACCAAACATTTAATTTTTTTTTATTTTTGAACATGGATTTGCTAATTGTATCTAAGTAAGCTAGCTACTCTTGTTCTTAAGGCTAATTTTAGATTTTTTTACAGGATCATATAATTTGTACATAATAATCAAATAAATCATAATTTTTTAAGACTATAAAAGAATTTGCAATGACTGCAAATTGTTCTTTTAGAGTCTAAATATATTTTCCTGTAGCTATATTATTTTTACTGCTTTTATTTCTTTTTTATTTCAATAATCCCTACAGAGTTGTCATATAGCCGCAAAAAATAAAAAATTGCTTTAGTGCTGCTAAAAGCGTTTAAAAGCAACTTTACCATGGGAATACATTTGTTTAGGTTTACTTATTTCGGCGCTTATTTCACGCAGATTTTTTGTTGCCGTAAACAGATTTTTTATTGGAGCTAATAGAGTTTTCTCTCAGTGGATACACGAAATACTGGTTTAAAATCCATAAAGCGCTTTATGTAAAACTCCGTCAAAGCTAAAAACCAACTTTAATTTTACAAATTGGATACTTACCATTTTACCGATTTAACTGAAGCGTAGTACAAACTTTAATCACTGTAATTACCAATGATCAGACAGCTTTAGAGGGAGCCAAATGCTTTAATTTGCCAAATTAAACACGGCCTTCAAAGACCAAAAGACATGTCAATCTGTCTCATACTCATTTACTTTGGTGACATGACTAATCTGTTAATGTAATACAGTCATTCTGTCCACAAGTCAATTTAGTACTTTATCAAATTATCTGAGTGCTTGATTATACGAGGATGGTTCAAATATAACCCAGACTATTATTATAATCCGTTATTAAATCAAAGTTTTAAAATAATACCTTTAATTTTCGACTTATTTAATTTTTGATTATAATGATGGATTTTATTTTTAGATATAATTTCTACATTAAAAATGTTTTAAAAATCGGGTTCTTACTATTTGGACTACCAATAATCTGGCACAATATTTTTAAATTTAATCAATTGAAAGGAAAACATTGGCAGTACGTTTACTGCTGGTTTACTTAAAAATAATTAACATTTTGTAGTTATGGTTAGCTTGTTTTATTTAGGAAAATATTTGTTGTAATTTGATTAAAATAATTTTGTGCAATATCTAAATATGAAACAACTTGTTCTGGATAAATATGGACGACTAGTGATAATTTTTATCTTGAAAAGTAGCAAGTTCCTGTTTTACTCTCGTTGCATTTTTATGTAAGCCTATGTAAGATATTAATTTTTACAGTTAGTGCCGTATTTGGCACAATTTGTTAATTTATGATATACCGTTATCTATTTAGAATGAGTTGAATGTTTGTCAGAAAGTTCTTTTTTGCAGGGAGCAATATTTTACTATTAAAACATATATGAAATTATTAAAAGTAGTAACAGTAGTAGTAGAATGTTAAGCAACTTTATTATACTTTTTTGTTTTACTTTTTGTTTTTCCAAATCATGTTTAATAAAAGAAATAATAAAATGCTGGAAACAAATATATCTGTCTCCTTCTATAAAAACTGAATGCAGCTAGGCAAAAATCCATATTCAGGTAAAACCCTTAACCCTAGTAGTTGCTCCCTGAGAATAAACGCATGAAGCATAAGCACGCGACCAATGCATTTAATTCACCCCTTCATTTTTAGTGACTGCACGTGACCATGACGTACATGATGTGCCTCATCGACAAGTGCGTGACTAAAAAAGTTTGTCACATACATTAAATTTATTTGATACTTCAAACTTATAAGAGTCATATGTTATTTTAATCATATTCTAAGTGGCCCGTGATTGGTACAAACCAAATTACATACGGAAAATTAAGTATATACTTTTTTGTGGTTTATAGTAATATCTATATACCCTAAAACCCCGTATAATTAGGTCGGAAAGCTTAAGAACTATTATAATATTATCTATACCTACTTCCTAATTATAGAAAAGGCCATAGCCAATCGGATTTCTAGACGAATGGAATGAATATGACGAATCTAGATCAGAACATAACTATTACTAACTCCCTCTACTACCTACCCAATACTATAAACAGTTTAATAAGTAGTTTACCTGAAAACTACAAACTTCCCAGTCAATAAATCTAGTGTACATGATGTCTAGTTTTTAATATATCTTAAACTATAGCATTATACAGGGAGAGTTTTCTTTTAAAGTGTTACAAGGCGATATCGCGAAAACGGTTTAAAATATTTTCATAAAATTTTGGTGAGATATTAGAGATGGGGGGCATATTTAAACATATTTTTCACATTTACACCCCTCTCTCTATTTTAAGGGGTGGTGGTAACTTTGTAATTTTAAACGGGATGATGTACCTTTGTTTATAAAATTCGAATCTACGTAAAAAACATCATATGTATAGAAATTTGTTTTTGATTTTCGTTTGCGGTTACGGAAATGTGATTTATTAGGTTTTAAAAAAATAAAATATTAACCATTTAATTTCAACTTATTTATCGTCTGTCATGCTTGAGAAGTTGTTCGAAATGTCCCCATTCAACCCCCAAACACTTTCTCACTCTTTTTCTAATTGAATTTCGTACCCGCTGTAACATTTCAGGTGTCACTAATCAGCAGGCAAAGCGGATTCGGTCTTTCATATCATTTAAATATATAGGTGCAGTCACCGTCATTTTATCCTTTATAAAACCCCACAGCAAAAAGTCAAGGGGGGTCAAATCCAGGGACCTAGCAGGCCAGTTAACCGGACCCCCAAAATTACCAACTAATCAACTTGCACATTAAAATTCGCTTCCATGTTTAATTGAGCAAGAAACTGAGAAATAATCGTTAAGATGCCAGAATCCTCAACTGACTTAAGCAAAAATAACGCATTGCCATGGAAACGAATAATAATGAAATAAATGAACTTGATATATTGGTAAAATTTATTTATTTTTTAAATTCAATCAAAATTTAGTTAACCATAATTCCGTAACCCGACTGCATCTCGAGCGGCGAACTTGCTGCTCGCATTGCAACGCACTACTTTCGAAACTGGGTATGCAATAGTATATTACATAACAAGTGTTGAAAGTGACATTTTTCACACGAGTGGGAATGTTGTCGTACGAGGCGATAGCCGAGTGCGATAATCCCACGAGTGTGCGAAAATTACTTTCACACGAGTAATGCACAATATTTTTCCTACGACCACAAAAATATTTACCAAAAAACCCCAATTTCTGTATTTATTTAATACCCCCACTTTCAACACGTGTGCTGAAAACATTTCAACACACGTGTTGGAAAAAAAAATGAAATTGGCACCATCTGTTCAAACGTCATGTTGACAAGTACTTTTCAACACGTGTTGAAAAGTAATTTTCAACACGCGTGTGATATAAGGCACTTTCTAGCCAAGTTAATCATGCTTTTTTTCTCACTTTTATAGGTGGTCGTAGGAAAATAACTATTTTCTACTCCTGTTATTGAAAAGTGACATTTCGGACATGGGTTTGTAGATCGAACATCATCGTTTTTATCGTTGGCTATATTGTGTTAGCGTTTCCATGAAAATTTACTTTCGGTTCGAGAAACTCATGTAGGTATTCATGTAGCAAAAGATATGTCAAGGGACACCTCATTTTAAAGATCCTTTAATTCTCTGTTCATTTTCGAAGTTTTATATATACAAATTATTATTTAAAATTCCGCTGATTTAAATTAACCACCAGGGAAAGTGCTAATATAATAATTGGTAAGCTAACAGCATTTTCTTGATCTATTAAGATAAAACTATATTATGTAAAACGAATGCTTTTAGCTATAATATCCCGCACATGCATAAGAAATTTACAAGTTTCACTTCTTCGATTGATGAGTAGTTCAGATAAAAAATAGAGTCGTGTGGTGACTCGAATTTCTTTAAAAAATATATTTTTGCTGTTGCACCTTAATTACACAATTTTCGGGGGTGCCAAAAGCTAGTAAAATTCAACTGTTCTGTGTAACCGGGACAATCCTTTGTTTAAAGCCTAAACTTTGCAATAAATATGTTAATATTATTTAGTGTTGGGCAAATCGATGAATTTAAATGATCGAGTTACCGGTACTTTAGTGATTTTAATAATCGAGTGATCAGTCAAGTGATTTTTCTCTCAGAATTCCGATGTAGGCATCGCAATATCATTCCAGCGATTCTTCACTTGTTTTAATTTCCATTCCATGCCCATCGACGCTTTTAATCATCATTGAGTTGGAACCTTCAATTATTTTCTAACAAGCAAGACAAAGATGAATAGATTCCGACCAGAATGTACGTGGCTTTGCTTGGGACGCGACGATCGAGAATCGAGTGAATAACTCGGTAGTCGGTATATTTCGCTGGCGTTAGGTGGACAATTGTATACGTATACGAGCGACAATTTTCACTCAAAGTACCTCGAGTACTGGCTTCAATAATCGAGATGTGTCGATGAGTTCAATAAACGACTGATGTCGATGATTTCAATAATCGAGTGATGGAGTGATTTTTCACACGAGTGATCCCTACACTAATATTATTGCACTCATCATTCAATCGAAACAAGCACATAAAAAATTACGTCAATTGGCATTTTGTAGGCGAATTTAACAAGAAAAAATTTTAGGTTTTTGGGCACCAGCATTTCGAAAGGAGTACTTTTGTAATATAAAATAAAGAAAAATTGCTGGATAAACTCAATTATATTAAAGTGCTAACTGTTTAATATTTTTGTGATAAACATGCTTAGTTCAGACAAATAATTCCTTTCATAAAATAAAAGCGTACCAAACTTGATAATTCCGTGGGCAAACAATCCTAATTGGGACCGCCGTGTTATTCCAATGATTCAGGGGATGTTAATTGGTACAGCGCCCCTTGTGCAAGGTTTTTGCCACCCTCTCGTAACCTTTTTGTGAGGGAGAATACGTTTTCACCAGTGGTCGACTTTTTATTGAAAAGGTATTTTATAGCATTCTACACTGTTGACACTCCCGGCTGCATTTTTCCGTTTCCTGTTGGGCTAGCGCAACCGGGTGCGGTAATCGTGTAGGAAACGGATGCGAGACCTGTAATTCCGTTCGCTAAGTGGTTTACGCACCTCACGGTTTTTTTAAGCATGCCTTTGCGTACCCGAAAAAGAAATATCGTACAGGTAAATTGGGGCCAAGCGAATCGGAGGGCACCCTAAGGTCGGAACAGGGTTAGCACCTGGTTAGGGGCCCTGACAAGTCTCTTTTCTCGCAGGCGAAGAGACTTGTCAGGGCCCCTAACCAACGGAAAAATGCGGTCGGAACAGGGTTAGCACCTGGTTAGGGGCCCTGACAAGTCTCTTCGCCTGCGAGGAAAGAGACTTGTCAGAGCCCCTAACCAGGTGCTAACCCTGTTCCGACCTTAGGGTGCCCTCCGATTCTGCACCCCGGCCGTAGCGCGCGCGACTAATACTTGCATAAGGTGCGTTAACCACTTAGGGAACGAAATACAGGTCTCGCGTATCCGTTTCCTACAGGATTAGCGCACTTGGTTGCGCTAGCACTATAGGAAACGGAAAAATGCCTCCCGGCTAATCCAGTGACAAATTCTGTGCAAAAGTAACATAGCAAACATACTTAAACAGAATCAGTAACCAGGTCCACATTATAAGATTTCTTTTTTGTCCTTAATTCTAAAAATAATATAATATGATATCGGCTCATCGACAAAGTCAATGTCACATTAGATGTGCATATTTTCAAAAAGACAAAACATTCTAAAAATGAAATGTTGTTTTGCTTCTTTTGGTGAAGGGAAAGGGACCCCTCAATATTTATTCAGATTTTTCACTTTTTGGAGTCTCTAAATCACGAAAAACTTGATTTTCTATTTCCGTCGGTCTTTCGGTCTGTCGGCCTGTCCGTTAGCGCGAAAACTTAAAAATTACTTGAGCAGAAAACTGAAATTTGCATATAGATTACGTTTTATCCTGGCTCGAAATCGGCTATACTTCCGCTAAATTTTATATAGGGTGAGCAACTTAAACAAAGAACTATTACAAAAATCAAATGTTGTATACGTAAGGTGACTTACCTTACGGTTTTATTCAGGACAATACTCTTTTTACCATCTCTGTTGTGTAGCGATGGGTCGTTCGCGAACGAGTCGTTCGATTTAAACGACTCTTTTCAAAGAGTCGCGAATGAGCCGCTCCCATCAACTGAACGATACGTTCACCGCTCGTTAAAATATCTGGCTCGCTCTCGTCCGTTCGTAGAAATTCCACTCCACGCTTTCGCGAGTTTCGGACAACTCGGAGAGCGCCAGTCGCGAGAGCGCGAGCCGGGAGCGGCTCAGTCGGAGTCGTCTAATAGAACGAGAGTGGTGGAGCATCTAGCGGCCTATGATAATACATTACACAGTTTGTACGTCTTTCGTATTACTATTATTTTACGATTAACGATTAATTACTTTGCCGGAAATCTGCAACAACGTTTTTTAACGGCGTATACTGCGGGTAGTTTATAACTTTGAAATCCATATAACGTAATCATTATCTAATATTTCAATTAATTTTATTTAATTTATTTATGTTATGTATATTATTTTTCTTTGAAGCCGTCACGCCACAATCAGGCAGCGGGCCGTCGGCAGTCGTAAATGTGTAATTCACATCGGCGTTTTATGCTCTCTTTTATACACATGAACAAGTGCGGGTGTCACGTTAAAGTAAAGAGCTCCGCGATTCTGTAATTCGCAACTCAGCAGCCCTCGTTCAATCGAACGACTCCTAGCGAACGACTCTTCCAAGTGAGCTGAACGAGTGAGCGGGCTCTCTTGAAAATGAACGAATGACCCATCGCTACTGTTGTGGGTTAACTACGATAATAGAAAAGCTAGTGAAGTGGTTTTTTTGAATGGTGGTGGAAAAAGATGGATTAGACATTACGTGAGAGATACAAAATAAAAGCACAATGCAATAATTATGTACAAGCAAGTGAAATGCAAAATTCAATGCAAATCAAGAAAACAATTGTTGTAACTTTATTTAATCTTAAATCGACTTTTAACGGTCCATTCCTATCTTACGCGCTCAGCTCTACTCGAGGCCGGATTAAACATTAACCGCGAGTGGTTGAATCGACAAACGTCTTTGCACTTTTTGGTATAAATACAAGATCAACTAGTGCGGAGTATGTCGACACTACTTTCGGGTCTTTTTTAGGGAATTTACATCATTTCCTTAGACGTATAATCCGTCTTAGGAAATGAGGTAACTTAAAGTACAAATGAACTGTTTTTCTTGCCATGCTAAAAAAACACACCGTTTTAAAAGCAATTCACTCATCCAAGAAGTGTAACTTTAAAAGAAAAGAATACATTTTTTATTTTGTAAGTTTATTTGATTTTTACTTTATAAAATGTTAATGCAACAACAATATTTATAAACCAGAATAATAGTAATAGAAAGTGATTACTGCTCTTAAACACACCATTAAAACCAAGGTAAACCAATGGCGCAAAACTTCTCGCTCGTTTTCCCAGACTCCCCTGGCATGCATATATGGATGATTCTGAAACTAAATTACAGGCGAGATATCTACAAAGCTATGCGTGTGCCCGTTATGCTATTTGAGGGGTTTTATCCAGGCCGATGTTATTTCCAAAATATGCAAAGTAGCTCTTTTAAAACTTTATCAAGATTGAGTAACTTTATGAAGACTGACACTTTAAAACTTTACACTTAGCAGTATATTCGTGATTAAAATTTGAGATGTATGAGCGTCCCTTTTCCACCTACTATCTATATAATTTGAGGTGTGTTTGATTATGAATCAAGCTACGAAGAATCACTAGTAAAAACAACAGTTTTGGTTTAAGACATGTATGGAACTGGAACTATTGGAGAATATCAGACTGCCGTAATCTTTTAGGCAATTGCCTCAGTAGGAATCTCGCACATTCAATGGTGAAGAATATGTAATAGCGCCATCTAGGAGAACTACTGCAATACAAGAACGGTTCGGACCAATAGCAGTAAAGCTGCTACTGTTATATAGGCAGTGAATGGCCGACATTGCTATTGAGGGAATGGAGTTACTGCAGTCTGATGATCTCAAATAAGAGTTAAAGCTTACTATTTTACTGGGTCAGGGGTTTCCATTAGTTTTATAGCCACATCCTTATGGTGCATTTTATGGCAACACTTCAAAGTCGATGGTACTCGCAGGAATTGAGGATTAATTAATAGTAAACCAGCAACGTCACAGCCAAAAAGTACAGCCCCGCTGCGCAGGAAGGCCCTAATGTGAGCCCGACGCGACGAGGTGCAACGTTAAAAGTAGAATACAAGTCAAACCTGGCGGCGGAGCTCTAAAATTATATTTAGGTACGCTAGCAATAAACAGAGTTTGTGTATTTCAAGCCGAAATTGGTCCAGGAACCTTTCAATTTAAGGCGATTTAAATTAGTGGGAGGTATTCTTAGATAATTAATGGATAAAATAAACCCAAGAAGAATTACGAAATAAGGAAAATAGCATGGAATAATGTCGGTTAAAAATTTGGGTTTGTCGGAAAAAAATCAAGAGAATTCTGTTTTTACCCCTTAAATACGCTCCTGGATGACCCATTCGGTATTCATTTTAAGGGGTTGTTATCCCTTTATAAGATAGTGCTGAAAAATTGGGAAAAAGTTAGATAGGAAAAGATACAGAGAATTCAAATGTACCGATGTCAAGGGCAAAAAAAGTCAAAAAGTCTAAATTTAATCGGCGATTGCTCCCTCCCTATAAAGAACGAAGAAACTAAAAAACTGGATATCATGTATTTTGACGAGCTCTTTCCGATGGCGTATATGGTATTTTAATTTTAACCATTTTGACCACACAATAAATTAGAAACCCTAAAATATTTGGGTCAAATATCGAAATTTCCAGTTTTTCCCAAATATATCTATTTTCCCGTAATTTTAGGTTTAGGTAAAGAGAGTAGAGAGAGAGTAAAGAAAGTATTTGGGATATTAGAGTTTCACTTATGAATCCGTTTTTCGACTGACGTTTTGTTTTCGAGTTATTAGGTACCAAATTGCATATTTCGACCTAAAAATATTTAAAAGAATTACTTGCCATTTTCCGATCCTCACCAGTTTCAATAGAGTTCTGAAGTTCTGGGTCTTCTATTATTTTATATCGATGTAATTCACTTTTGCGCCCTGTACCCGATTTCAACGGAAATCGCGGAAATTTCGAATTTGACGTTTAATAGCTCCGAAGCGAAACGTCCTGTGTAACTAATTTTTACCGAAGCTAGTTGCACTATTCCTCTATCAACTCATAAAATTCGATTGCTCCCCCTCTGACTGTTCCCGAGAAAAGCAAACCTGTTCAACTTTAGGTTAAGCTTTACGTTAACATGTAGATTGGTACTACTTATTTTTGCTGATCTGCTGACGTCATTACTCATTAAGGACAAATAGCTGCTTTTTAAATTGTAATAAATTATATCGAAAAGTAAACATTTTATTTTTTTTTTTTTGGGTTTGGTATGACTTCCTTAAACGATTTATGTAATTAAAAAATTTGTGCATATTCCTTATTATACAAAGAGCACTAAAATAATTTTTTGTTTCAGGATATCCAACTACCAAAAGTACCAGTTCCCCTTCTAGAAGATACGATGCAAAAGTATGCAAGAACATTAAAACCGTTATTAACCGAACAAGAACATGCAAAAGTAACTAAAATGATAGAAATATTTATTGGCGAAGGTGGTTTGGGACGAAAATTGCAACTGTACTTGTTGAATAGAAGAGAAAAGATGGATAATTGGGTAAGCAATCACAAAGTATTTTTAACAACAAAAATAGCCGATCCAATGTAAGCAAAATAAATGTAAAAGAAAACGTTTTACGGCATTTCAGTTTTCGGTAAGCAGAATCGCACTATTTTAAAAATAAAATTGTTGTAGGATGTATTCTCATAATAATTGAATTAAAATTCGATTTATATTACCTAAAACACTGATCTTTTAATTCAAATATTGGCGGCGTATTTCAACTACGATTAGGGATGTTTGATCGTCACTATTCGTATTACCATACAGGGTGTCCGGAAATTCCGTTCGTATATTTCGCAGGGAAATTCAACATATGAAAATATGCAGCCCCCCCCCCCAGACCAACATCGTAGACACACAAAAATTAATAAGGGGCACTACTAATTGAAGAAATCCACCGAATTGCACCATTCAACCCCCCCCCCCCCAAGTCAAATCAGCCCACCAAGACAAAGTCCTGGATGCACCCATGATTGTTCTACCTACGTTATTGAGAAATTTCAAGAAAATTTTTTTAATTTGCAATTATGCAGACGTTCAGTATATAAGTTTGTAATCAAATTAAAAAAAACTGAATCTGTTAGTGATTTAAAGAAGACCAAGAAAAGATATGACGAAAACGATGCTTCTACAGTATTAATTTTGCAATCTGTTGATGAAAATCCTATTATGCCTTTAAGAAAAAGAGCTCGAAGTTTACAATTGTGTAAAAAAGTCATATTCAAAAATGTATTTAAGGAAAATAAAATTCGTCGTTTTAAACCTAACTTTGAAAGATGGGGACAGTTACGAACACATGAATTTTTGTTTGTGGGTCGGTCATGCAATTCAAACTAACAATGTGAACTTTCACAGGCTGATAATGTTCTCAGATGAGTCGACCTTCAGTGCAAGCATCACTGTAGCTTCTCAGCATGTGAGATACTGAGGTAGGGAAAATCCAGAGTTTAGAATTGCGAACCGCCGGTAAGTATTTTAAAAAAATAAATGTTTGGTACTCCATTTGCTATTATGGGATTATAACATATTTTTTTGATAATACATGTAACAGACATTCTTATTTACATATGCTTGAGTCATTTCTGTCAGACAAGTTAGAGGAATTGCCTCCTCAATATTGCCAAAATATGTATTTTTAGCACGATGGATGTCCTGCACATTATTCTGCAAAAGTAAGGGACTGGCCCACTAGAAAATTTGAAAATCGATGGATAGGTCGAAATGGTTCAATTTTGTGGCCCCCTAGGAGTCCCGATTTGATAATTTGCGGGTTTTTCTGGGGACGCATTAAACAACTAACATATAAAGACCCATTGAAAATGACTAAAAAGTTTTAGAGCCGAAAGTGAAAGAAATAAGAAGAAGCTTTAGCCATTTTGACGTCAGTTAGAAAAATGCGTAGAATATGGACAAGAAGTTTTTGAAAAATAAATATGTTGTCCTTAATTTTTTTAAAATTGAATATTTAGAAATATTTCTGGAATATTACAATTATTATTTAATATTCTATTAGTAATTTTCTTTAACCTGTATGAGTCTGTAATTTAGAATTATTTAATTTGCTTAATTAACGTTTTGCATTGAAATTTAAAAAAGGCAAATTTGTATTTTTGCATGACCTGTACAAAAAAAAATTCTTTTGGCATCGTATATCTTATTTTTAAAGCAAATAAAAATTTTTATAGAGAAAGAACTTGTTTCGTATATTTCACTTTTTGATCCATTTGTCCTCTATCTACCCCATCCGTGAACACACTGTGTAAGGAGCTGTTATAAAATAATATATTTTTTAAATCATGTTTGTTGAATTATGTTATAACGATATGGTTTGAACCAAAATTTTTTGCATAGAGGCATCGATCTCCCCCAAGGAACTTTTTTAACTTTCCAGCTGAACTACAGTAAACATTTTGACAGAGTAAATATTTGATATGTTGATTTACCACCTTTTCCTAAGAGTGTACTTTTGCACACAATTGTAGTTCATCATTTCAATTGCACATATATAGCGATCTAGGTCAAAATTTGTGAGTGAACAAATTCTAATAATAAAAAAGCTGTAAATTGGTTACGTTTCTTCCCTTATGTAATAATATTTAAAAGAATCAGCAAAAGTGTCCTCAACTGGGACTATAAGAAGATAAATTTATTTGTACATTATTTACTCAGATTTGTAAAGGTAGTCACAATTTGTAAATGTACGGTCACCGTTTCTTCTTCTGTTTCCTAATTTGTAACATATGATTTTCGTTTTTTTGCATATTGCGCTTTCCTCACTACTTTTCTCCCTTATGCTACTAGTAGACCCCTTTGTAAAAAGCTTCCAAATCACAAGATAAAAAATTGGGTTATCTTAAATATCGACGAAAAATAAAGGATTCCTTTTCTTTTGGATCCAATTGGTAAATGTATGATTGTCGTTTCCTTTTGTTTTTCTTAATCGTGAAATATGATTTTCGCTTCTTCATACGCATTTATTGAAAGTGCTTTCTTTCGTTTTTATACATATTTTATTTTTACGTGATGGGAATGAGTCTGGCTAAATAAGAAAGTAGCAGTATTTTTATCGAGTTCTTAAATGATTACAATTTACAAATAATTTGTTTATAACGTGAATCTTATTTATTTTACAAGCTAAAACCTTTTGCTAAGAGTGACAGTTTTACATATCTTGCAAAATTTGGTCCACTTGTCCTCTTCTAAACCCCAACTGAGGACATACTGTTTATGACAAATAAGGACGGAAAGTATTATCACTTTACATTTCCTTCAAATATTTGATATTAAAACTGTTGCCAACATAATTAAGATACACAGAAAAGGTAGTGATGCCAACTTAAAATTGACTTTTACATTTTTTTTTATAGAAAAGATAAGTACAATTTACTATACAAAGCAAAAATAGTCCGGTTTAAAGTGTACATAACTATTAATTTATTTGTTAGCAGTGTGCCACAAAACAAAATACGTTCGTTTTCTTATCATTTTCTAATAAAACAAATATTTTCATCGTCATCGTTCTGCTGCCAATGCAAATAAGCCTAACAAATGTTTACTCAAGCAAATATTGCTAAACGGTAGTATTTGTATTTTCGTCAATGGAAAAAGACGATGTCGGTGTGCCAACTAGAGAACATGAGGCGATGTCGTTTACTTTACGATCCGCTGATCAAACAATTTCGTCGACTAACGAGATCAGTGCAGGCCGGGGAACCCCATGTGTACGGCTCAGTGCTTGCACATTTGGTAATTGGATGTCTCCGTTATATCAACAGGGTGAGCAAAACTGCAATGTAGTGTAAAATTATTAAGGATAGGTATTATTACTTGTACTTCTAGCAGTAAATAATTTTAAAATTTGTTAGGTATATTGACATTAATATGACTTAAGGCTTAATGCTTTAATACTTCTTAAAAAATCTCCTGTTTTTGAAATATTTTAATAGATTTATATAATTTCAGATATCTTAAAATATTAATATCTACCCTTAATAAAAATATTCTAAAATTCAATTTTCTTTAAATATTATTTCGAAAAAACAATTTGTTCAAAAATATGAATTTTGTAGATACACTTTTGTAGAATTGAATTTTAAACTCTAATAAAATAAAAAATGTTAAAAAAGACGGAATGAGGCCCCGAGAAAATATAAACAAATTCGCCCTTTTTGAGGTTAGGTCAGGTTCGATGAGGTTTGCTTAGGCCTTTTTCTGTTTATTTTTTATCAACATTTTGTAAACTACCCAAATCTGATATATATGCAGGGTGTAAAAGCTAAAAGTCTTAGTATGGGCAAATATCTTTGCTATTAGTAAAGATAAAGACACTAAATTTTAGGTGTATTTTATTGGTTAATAAATCTACATTTGTATGTGATTTAACTTTTTCAACTCGTTTGAGGGGTGACGCTAGGGAGTTGCAGCAGCACGAATTAACAAACCGCTACTTCGACAAGTCGATACTTCTTCCAAGGCTTGTTGATAAATGCTTAGAGTAGTTGGGATACCAAGAGTCTTGCTCCAGAATTATATGTTATTTCTTATGGAGCTTCGATCTGCATTTTTCACTCCATTTTAAGGCGTGGTCACTTTCTTGACAGCACCTACACGCGAAGTTGCCTCTCTGTATTGTAGTTGTTTCCAGAAACAGGGTCTGTTTCTGGAAAAAGCTGCCAAACAGGCACAAAACAGCTACAAAACAGACGCTGTTTATGGAAACATCTCAGAAACAGCTATAAAACCTTCTAAGAGGCAACTTCGCGTCTAGGTGCTGGCAAGAAAGTGACCACGCCTTAAAATGGAATGAAAAATGCTGATCGAAGCTCCATAAGAAATAACATATAAGTTTGGGGCAAAACTCTTGCTACTCCAGTTACTTCTGAGGTTCTTCTTACCCCTCTTCGTAGTTCTTGCTGTTATTCGTGGCACTCCACAATTAAAAAAAAAGAAACTTAAACAAAGTATAATATAAGTTATTGGTGTTACAAATGGTGTCCCAGGGTCGGGGGGACGATTGACATGACATGACTCTATATATATATATATATATATATATATATATATATATATATATATATATATATATATATATATATAATAAATGTAAATGCGAAGATTTACTTCTTCGCTAGTGCAGCGAAAAGGCCGTGAATGAAAAATAAAAATAATGAGGACTATCTTTGATTCTGGTCTGGGTGACCTCCTGCTATCGATTTCTGGGCCCTTACCCATCAGCGGGCAGGCTTACACCCAGGGTGGCTGAAGAACAGACCACGATTTGACCAGAATCAAAGAGAGTCCTTATTTCCAAAATGTTCGGAAAGGATGGGTAAGATGTAGTGGCTCGCGCCAACTAGTTCACCCAGTGTTGCTCCAAAAATGTTTGGCTGCTAACACAATAATACTCGAAAGTATGTCGAATGTCGATTTTCTCGACGTCGACGGTACAAATGCACCATTGTACAACAATAGTAGAAAAATGGAAGATTTCTTGGCCTATAGGTAATACAATAAATGTAAATGCGAAGATTTACTTCTTCGCTAGTGCAGCGAAAAGGCCGTCTTACCCATCCTTTCCGAACATTTTGGAAATAAGGACTCTCTTTGATTCTGGTCAAATCGTGGTCTGTTCTTCAGCCACCCTGGGTGTAAGCCTGCCTGCTGATGGGTAAGGGCGCAGAAATCGATAGCAGGAGGTCACCCAGACCAGAATCAAAGATAGTCCTCATTATTTTTATTTTTCATTCACGGCCTTTTCGCTGCACTAGCGAAGAAGTAAATCTTCGCATGTACATTTATTTATTATATTACCTATAGGCCAAGAAATCTTCCATTTTTCTACTATATATATATATATATATATATATATATATATATATATATATATATATATATATATATATATATATATACATATATCATTTGCCGACACAATGTACTTGCATTGTACGAAAACAAACTAAATAATTAAAACTAAATTCCAATAAACCTGCAGCAAACTTTAACTGAAGCTTCGTTGGTATTGAACTTAAATCTTCCGTTACAGTATTAATCCTTTGAACAAACATTAATGATGCCCTAACTCGATCCAATTAAGTTCTTAATCTCCCCCACGAAATTTAGTTTGCTTTGCGCTTAAACTCTTTTTCTTTTGGGTTACTCATTTTGTTCGGCCAGGTAATGTAAAGAATAAATAAAGATCTACAAGATAATATTTTATGTCTTTGTTTTAATGTGTAACTTATTATAACGCTTATTTTACTGCAAAAACTTACAGGGGATACTAAAAAATATTGTATTGTTTGTTTAAGGTCGGGGTTTTGTGAAAAGATATTTTACTAGTAATTGAGTTTTAAAAAATGCAGTGCTCTGAGTCAGCATGTCGTGTTTGGTTTCAGTGCTTTCGTGTTCTCGACAATCGTTCACGAACCAGCCAACCATCAAAGTGGATTTAGACGGTTTTATTTCCCTTATTAAAGCAGATCCATATAATATGACACGCTCTCTTGCACGTATATTCAGATGCTCCCAATCCAACGCCAATACTGTCCTTTAGAGCCTTGAAAAAATTCTAAAAGTTCCTGATGGACTGTCTGTTAACGTTCGTCAACGCATATTAGATTGCTGCGTCCAACTTCTCCCAAGAAAGTGTCATTTTAAACAGCTGGAGAATAACGTTACAGGAAATGAAAAGTGGGACCTATGTGTAACCCACATCAAAAAACGACAGTAGATTAAAGCAAAGCAACAACCCAAACTGGAGCCAAAAACCGATATGCACCCGAAGGATCAGCGTATAGTGGGGCGTGAGTGGAATCTGTGGGAGTTACCTCCCGATAACGGCACTATTACTTCTAAACAGTTACCGTACGACACGACGACAACATTCTATGACTTGGTTGGTTCTGCCTCATTCATCATATTCACTGGGTCTCTCCCTTAGTGACTATCATCTTTTCCGATTCCTTGGAGATGTCTTGAAGGAGAAAATACAAAGAACATATCTCGAATGTAACTAGATAATTTCTTTAAATCCTAGCCCGCAGAACTCTGTAAGGATGGTATCCACTCTTTGTCGGATGGTTGGCGACAAGTTGTAGCTAATGATGGCACATATATTATAGAGTAACACTGATTTACATTTTGTAAAAACTATTTATAAACAAAACTACAAAAGTGATAAAGACTTTCTTGCCAATCCGATGTTACTAAACCAAACTTTGAAATAATCTTGTTTTAGAATAAAGAAATTAATTTTTTCTGCTTATGTTTTTTAACCTTCTCATTCCAATTATATTACAAACAATAAAGAAAGTAATCTAAGTACCTATAAAAAAATGTTGTTTTAAGCAAAGTGTTGACCTTTGCCTTTAATTACCAACAGCTCTAAGTTTCACAAGCTCTGTATACCTAAAGATAATATTTCTGTACCAACAAATTACAAAAATGGACATTTTTACAGGCCTACGAATATTGGTTAAACGACATGTACCTCAACTACAGAAATCCAATAGTTGTAAACTCTAATCCTGGTATGGTGTTTCCTCCAAGAAAATTTACAACGATATTAGATGTTGCCAGATTTACAGCTAGACTCATAGACGCAGCTTTAAGCCATAAAGATATTTTAAATAGGAAAGGTTTACCGATAGAACGGGCTACCTCACGTGAACCGGGACAGCCCTTATGCATGGCTCAGTATTATAGAATTTTAGGATGTTGTAGAATACCAGGAAGAGTAAGAGATAGTCAGTACGTTTCTCAGATGCCAAAGGATGGTGGTAAGTAGGAATACAAATATTATCAGCCTCAATTATTCATCTCGTACTAATTGTATTATTTATTGAAAGGAAATTTCGACCTTGCTCCTTTCCTGTATTTAAAAACGCTTTGCATCGATGCATACATTACTTTCTGTGACAGAAAGCTGGAATTTTTACTGTTGCAGTACAAGCAGTGGCGCGACTGAAAAACGTTTGCATCGCTATATACTCAAAGACGATCGAAAATTGTTAGAAAGTACATGTTGCGCCTACATTCAAAAATTATCGCTTGTAAAATAACCCTTAAATGCAAAGGTTTATTTTTGGAGTATTTTTGCGAATTCTTTGAATATTAATATTTTATGAACCTTTACTCAGTAAAGTGTGCTAGAAACAATTCATTTCCTAATTCCATAGAATGAGTGGTTAGTACTATCACCTCATAAACTATCACAATTTTTATTTTTGAAACTACTTAGTTTATGCTAATTTATCTTTTAGAGCAGCTCAGCGAACACATTATAGTCATCTGCAGAAATCAACAATATTGTGTTCCTGTGCAAGCTCCTGATAGGGGACGGTTAACAGAAGACGAAATATGTGCTCAACTTTTATATATTTTGGATGATGCACCAACTCAATCAAATATACCTCCTGTTGGATTATTAACTGGTAAGAAAATATAAAATTAATTTAAATTAAATTAAAAATTAAATTTAAATTTATATACTGATACACCAATATTTAAAAGTGGATACTAGGAGGCATATGTACCATTCAGTTCTGATGTTGCATCACTGATAAATTATTGCAACTGCTGCAAATCTTTCAATTCCGTACCATTTGTACCTTGAGTCTGGAAATATGGAAGTTGCTCTATGCATCGCCGCATTTTGCATTGTGTTTATGCGTCTTGAAACACTGCGGTTTTGAATATCAAGGATGTTGTTCCATAACATCAGTGTAAGATCACCATAACAGAAATTCTGTTGAGTCCCTGATAAAATAGAATCTTAGATTGTGAGTAGCTTACAGAATTTAATATTAAAAGTAAATTTTGTACTTAAAAGGATGAACATTACAAGAATATTAAAAATAGTTTTATTTTTAATAATAATCAAATAAACCATAAAAATGACAATATCACGGGAAAAGATTTAATAAATATATTGCTGTAATTGAGCCATATCATCAAAGTTTTGACTGCCTTAATACTTGCAGATTACTGCTGGTCATTTGTATGAGAAGACAGCGTAAAGTCTTGTAAAAAATTATAGTTCTTTGGACTAGACCGTAAGAAAGTAGAACAACTTTCCGACGCCGACGCGACGTTTCGCTGGAGATTGCATGAGGCATTTTCACTCTGAGAGATGATTCACCTCCGAGAGCTCCAAGCTGATTGATATAGCCCGTAATCCGTATACCCATTGAACTTTCTGGAGGTTTAACAATTTCTATAGTGATCTGGAAGTGTTATTTATTTTTCCTGATTATGAATCATTTGATGATCCTTGCCTAGTATAATCAGAATAATTTTATTAGGGTGGAAAAGAGCTTTATGGGCTGAAGCACGAGAAGAACTAATGAAAGAAGAAAGAAATGGAAGAAACATAGATCTTATTACTAAGTCTTTACTTGTTATATGTTTGGACGAACCTTTGCCAAGTTCTTTTAATTGTAGACTGCAAAAGGGAGGAAAAGGTAAGCACTAGAAACTGATCTACACAATAAAATTTAAAGGTATCTATAAATATAAGTGGTTCATAAAGTTATCTTATTTTGGAGTACTGAAACAGTAACGCTTGTATTGTATTACATAATACAAGCTCTTAAGCACGTAATTACAAATAAAATGATTCTTTTTGGTATATTAGAATAAAATTTTTACAGGGATATTAGCACAAGATCTTCTAATTTGCACGAGGCTGCAGGCATTTAAGTTGGTTTCTATACGAGCCTGAAAACTTTTGTTTTAAAATATGACATCATAGTTCCCATAATTTGTTATTTATTATAACTTTTTAAATAACTATAAAACGGAGAAATCGTATTTGTAAATTCATTTCTTTTTGAAATATAAGCAACTGATAATAAAAGGATCTTGTCATTTTTCTGTGGATGTTTTACATGTATTTAAGCTGTTTTATTGGAATTTTTGCCACGTACATACGTATCTCAAGATTGTTTGAATTTTTATTATATTTACTAAAAATACTTGAAGTTTAGTACCAGCTGTTGAAAGTACCTACAATCAAATAAAAATTAAAAAATTATTTTAAATTGATACAATTCAGGTGCGGATTCATGGTATGAATTTGACATGTGTCATGCGCTTCCCATAAATACAAGAAAAAGCTCAACTTCAACTTAGTATTTCATTTACAAAAAAAAATCAAAAAGCGTTTCGTACAAGAGCTTACAGCCGCAGCCTTCTTTAACAAGGGAGCCATAAAGTAGAAGAATCCTGAGCAGATAAAAGAATAACCCTCAAATATTCATCACCTAAAATTTAAAATATTTGTGTGCATAGAAACCCAAAATAATGTGCAGTTAAGAGAACCGAGTAAATTTAGATAGTGTTCATGTTCCCATTTTCTTCAGATGTATATAACTAACAAAGTCAATAATAATGTTTTAACAGGGCCTTGCAATGAACTTTGTAGGATAAAATTAACATAAGCTTAACTCACGAAAGACAATTTCTCGGTCAAGAGATTAGAAATGTTTGAAATGTCCACTGACTGAACCAAAAGATTACAAATGTTTAGAATTTCCATTGATTTTAATTTTAATTTGGCCTGCCATTAGTAATGATTTCTCACAGTTATCACATCAAATTATTTCAGTTTCTCAAAAAGAAACTTTGCTGTGAACAAAACTAAAAACAGATTCGTGTAGAATTAAACATGCCAATTAAATATTGCTATAAACATTTATATTGACAATGATGACGTGGGTGGTTGTAGGTTTTACAGCTGGAAACAGAGATGAAAGTAACTTAGCCCACCAGATGATTCACGGAGGAGGAAGTCAATATAACTCCGCAAATCGATGGTTTGATAAAACCGTTCAACTGGTGATATCCGGTGATGGAGCATGCGGGTTATGTTACGAACATTCAGTTGCTGAAGGTAAATGAATAACAAAGGCTGTATAGAATACACTTATTGCAGTATTTTAATATTATTTTGTTACTACTTACCCCTATCGTCCTTATGAATGTCGGCACCATCTTTGACCTTAGTATTCAAAGAATTTATATAAGATATATCCCATATCTTGCTTACCGACGGACGTACTGTCAGCAATAGGGAATATGCATATAACCCAGATAAATCTGAAATATTTTTTTATATTCTCCACATGATATTTGTGGCGGTTGCTGTTATCCATTTATTTTGGTCTTTGTTAACAAAAAAAGGATTTTTACTGCAAATTTTCTCACGAATTTCGACATTTGTAAAATGTGATTCCATTGGCTGTGTCGTGAAAAGTGAATGTATAACTCACAATGAGTACATGGCGAATTCCAGTGTTGTAGGGTCATCGAAAAATCAATAAAAATGGCGTTTAAGGCGTAACTCAACCAATGAAATATCCCTGCACTTAAAGTAGAAGGTTCCTAAAATCTTATTCATGTATATTTGAAGCCAAAATCGGTCCGGGAACCTCCAAATCTTGCAACAAAAGCTGGCATTTTTGCGAAATTTTGACATATCATATCTTAACACGTTCGCTACCGGCCGTCTCATATATGCGCCACGACATTTGAAAGAATGGACCGCCGTCTCAGATATGAGGCACGAGTACTTGTTTATTAAATGTCCGATTCTAAAGGTATGATTTTACGTGATGGTTTTATACTTAGGGATGGTCTACGGGAAGCAGTGCCTCATATCTGAGTCGCGTGGTCTGACTTGAGGTGTTCGTATTTCGTTATTATGTCAAGTCAAAGCCACATGTTATTGTTATGTTTATAATGTTATTTTAGTACTTTTTAAGTGTTTGTATTTTAAACTGGTGAGTTTTGGTATTAATTAGTTTGAAACAACTAAATATTAGAAATACTTGCAGATTATTTTTCTCAAGCTTTTCCTGCTTTTTCTAAAAACAATTCCTTCGTCTCATATATGAGTCATTGGTCTATTGTTCTAAATTATTTACAATATTATTTACTTTTTCAGTGTTTTTATTTTAAACTGGTAAGTTTTGGTATTAATATGATTAGTTTTAAACAGCTAAATATTAGAAATACTTGCAGATTAGTTCTCTCAAGCTTTTCCTGCTTTTTCTAAAAACAATTCCTTCGTCTCATATATGAGTCATTGGTCTATTGTTCTAAATTATTTACAATAGACCAGCGCCTCAAATATGAGCCGGATTTCAAAATCCCCCAGGAACTCCATAGGAAACTTTGTAACATATTCTAATCATAATAAATACTAATTTCCAGCAAGTTTCTGTCAAAATTTAAGTCTGGTCTGTGAGGTCGATGCACAAATATGGCCCTGGTAGCGAACGTGTTAATAATTTGGAGTGAATAATATTCTTTGCTTTCATGCAATCTTCGAAAATTCAAAAATTTTCAAATATTGCATTTCCCGATGCATATAAACCTATTTATTTATAACTTTAACGAAAAAATAGGCGATTTAAATTAGTGGGAGGTATTCTTAGATAATTAACGGATAAAATAAACCCAGAAAGACTCAGTAAATATGGAAAATACAGAGTAATTCAAATTCACCGATGTCGAGGGCAAAATAAGTCAAAAAATCGAAAGTTAATCGGCGATTGCTCCCTTCCTATAAAGATTAAAGAAACTACAAAATATGGATATCATGTATTTTCACGAGCTCTTTCCGATGACGAATATGGGATTTTAGTTTGAACCATTTTGACCCCACAAACAAAATAAAAACCGTGAAACATTTGGGTCAAAAATCGAAATTTTCAGTTTTTCCCAAATATATCCTTTTCCAGTGATTTTAGGTTAAGTAAATGTATTGCAAAAAGAAGGTATTTGAGATTTTAAAATTTCACTTATGAATCCGTTTGTCGATCCGACGTTTTGTTTTCGAGTTATTATGTACCAAAGAGGGGCCTGCAAATTGCATAGTTCGACCTGAAAAAATTCAAAAGAATTACTTGGGTTTGATTTTCTGATCCTCACCAGTTTCAATAGAGTTCTGAAACTCCGGGTCCTCTACAACCTCCGAAAATTTACATCGATTTAATTCACTTTTACGACCTGTACCCGATTTCAACGGAAATCGCAGAAATTTCGACTTTGACGTTTACAGTATAACTGATTTTTTTACCGAAGCCAGTTGCACTATTCCTCTAGCAACCCAAATATTCGATTGTTCCCCCTCTGAGTGTTTCCGAGAAAACCAAACCTGTTCGACTTTGGGTTAAGCTTGACGTTAACATGCAGATTGACACTTATTTTTGCTGATCTCCTGACGATATTATTCATTAAGGACAAATGGTTGCTTTTTAAATTGTAAAAAAATATACCGGGAAGGAAAAATTTTTTGTAGCTAAATTATCCTAGCAATTTCCTTCAAAATATTTTATTGGGTTGGTAATGACTTCCTTAAACGTATTATGTAATAAAAAAAATGTGCGTATTCCTTAGTGCGTAAGCACGTGTCAGAATTACGAGCTTAGTGAGCCATCTCTAGTTCAGGTTGGAAACTTTTTATCCCATCCGTATTACATTTGCAGAACTTTAAAATTGTATGCCTATAGGAAATACTACAATTTCTTGGTGGTATTTACTTATATTACTTTAGTTAAATAACCTTTTATGCAATACAAAACAATATTTTAGCTGTAGCGGTTATCCAAATGGTTGAAAGCTTTTGGAAACATGCTGAATCTCTTTCAAATTCTTCAGAAGTACCAGCCGCCAGTGGAAGTCATTTGCCACCACCTGAAAGACTGGAATGGTTTTTAGAGTCTACTGACTTAAAGAGAATTGAGGATGCAGCAGAAGTATTAGACAATTTAGTTAAAGATCTTGATTTTCAGGTCAGTTTAAAAATGATTAAGTGAATTTAGATTTTTATTTTAGTAAAATTCAAGTCTTAATGTAAGAAACAGTTATGTATGTACTGACATTTAAAAGCTTTTAAATTATGTTTAAACAACATTAGCACGCAATAACTTTAATGGATGATTAAATCTAAATAAACAAATGAAATTTTTCGACATGAACGAAAGCGATCACGAAAAATGCAACATTTTATGAAAAATGAAATTTTAAAATGTAAATATCCCGACATCACGCAATTAGTTATAAGATCTGCAGGTATACTTTATATTATATACATAGGGTGTTTAAGGTGAAGCACCAAAGAATACGTAGAATCATTACGGGGGTAATCGGGTACCAATTCGACTAAACCAATCGAATCTTTGCACATAAATTTATTTTTATCTTTTGTTCAAATGTATACCTGACAGAAAAAATGCAACAAAAAGGGTTTATAATAATACTCAACAGCGAAATACACTCGACCTACCATTGGTATCTTTGAAGTGAGTTTTTGCATAATTTTTCTCCATAAACATACAGGGTGTCTAAAAAGTCTTAGTATGGGCATATACTTTTCTATTAGAGATACACCAAATTTTAGGTGTCTTAATGGTTAATAAATCAACTGTTTTATGCAATTTAACTTTTTCAACCCCCTTGACGGGTGACTCTAGGAGGTTGAGGTCAAAAATTGCAAATGCAACCATATTCCATGTGGTACCTTATTTTAACAGTCTTCAAAAAAGAAACATTTTACCGCAAACCCGAGGTCCTGTCATGGCAATGGCAAGCCTTTAAAAATAGAAAAAAATTATAAATACTTTTATTTCTCTTAATACTTTAAAACTTGGTTAAAATGACCACCATGAACTTCTTGGCAATAATAAAGTCCATTTTGGAACTCAAAAAATTGACTTTATTACTGCCAAGAAATTCATGGTGGTAATTTTGAACAACTTTTAAAGTAATAAGAGAAATAAAGGTATCTACATAAATTTTTAATTTTTTTTCACGTTTTTTCATTTTTATAGGCTTGCCATTTAAAAACGAATTAAGATACGGACCTCGGATTTACGGCACAATGTTCTTATTTGAAGGCCTTTAAAATGACCATACGGCATAGGATTGCATTTAAAATTTTTGACCTCAGCTCAACTAATAGATTTATTAATCAATAAGATACACCTAAAATTTGATGTCTGTATCTTTACTAATTGCAAAGATATTTGTCCAGACTAAGACTTTTCGGATACCCTGTATATCTATGGACCAGTAAACAGTATTATCAAATATGGCAAACTTACAGAGCCAGCTCTGTAAGCAAAGTCGGTACTTCGTACTTTAAAGTTTAGTATTTAATAAACGTTGCCCTTGCTTCACTATCTTACTGATTAAATGGTAATCTTCATTAGCTAAAATACACAAAATGTTACCCCATGTAATCTAATTATCCTTTATTAAAGGTAAAAGAAGTAAGCCATTACTGATGGGCTTTTGTTTTTATTAAAATTTCAAAAAATAATCATTAATTGGTACTAAATACATTCCTACGCTTTCTAATTAGTTTAGTTATTCATATATATAGGTATTTATATGTATATATATATATATATATATATATATATATATATATATATATATATATATATATATATATATATATATATATATATATACGTACGTATATATATATATATATATATATATATATATATATATATATATACGTACGTAAAACAAAATGAGTATTACGAGAACTTTGCAATTAAAAAGGTTTTTTAACAAAATGGATAATAACAAAGAAAGGAGAATATAGAAAACCGGTAAAACACATTATTTTTGTGCAAAGATTTTCATCTTAATTTATTTTCCAATAAAATATTAATTGATTTATTAAAGTGGTTTCAGCCTATTTTATATAAAATGCTAAATTTTAATAAAAAGAAAGTTTGTACAGGTTCAACAGCAGAATTTCGAGTAGTTTTTATCAGAAAATGATCAAAAGAAATGGTTGTATGTTGTTTGAATTGTGCTTTCAGGCTTGTACACTTTAAAAACATTGAAGCAAATCTAGGACGGTGATGTATAAATGCCAAACTGAAGTTGCATTACTATTCACACATAACTATCCTAGGAAGTGACGCTATAAGAAGCTACGCAATAAGAAAAGTGTAGAAGAATGACACTGCCAAGCACAGCACTTAGCGTTTAACAACATACTTCATTAATGTCAAGCGAAAAATACTAAAGAATAAACATCGTTATAATTTTTGAAACATTTAGACCTTAAAATAAAAATTTGGACCCAACAAATTTCTATCTAAAAAGCACACAGAAAAAATAGTGACTTACAAACGAGGGCATCTTAAAAATCCAAAATAAACAAACGCCATCGATCCACGACTCGCTTTTCACACAAGAATGCGTCAACTCTGTTTTGATTCTTCGTTTGTTATTTACTAACATCAAAAAAACTTTTAAGTGCGCGTGCCTCCAGGACACTAGTTTTTGAAAATCTGGCTGGCGATAAAAGCGTCCAGACAGACTTTCTCGCCAACGAACTGGTCCCTTTCAGCTAATGCAGGCAATAAGCTGTGCTTGTCATGTCAATGATTTTCTATGCCAGGTCTCTTTGAAGAGACTTTAGGTTTAATCAGGTTTCTGCTGCAGTCAAATGCCTAATCAATTAGTTGTAATTTGTGATTGTTTCGCAGCGGTGATGACTTAGAGTTCGTAAACACGCTGCCTGACTATGGGCTGGGGGACCGTAAATAAGCTGTGTTTAAAAGTAAGAAATAATTTACATAATACTAAAAAACACTTAACCCAGTAAATATGACAGCTCTGACGTCTTTCACTGGCTATTAAAAAGAGAGATGGCGGTCTTCGGGGATTAAATGTTCGAACTACAACATTGACCACGGCGTTTTTCTTTAAATCCGTTGACTCATCGATCGTCAGCCACAATTTTTTACTATTTACTTCACACCGAATAAGGAATATGCGTATAACCCAAATAAATCTGAAATATATCTCTATCTGTCTATTCTCTACATAAATGAAATGTTTATGGCGGTTGCTGTTATCCATGTATTTTGCTCTTTATTAACAAAAAAAAGGATTTATTTTCTACTGCAAATTTTCGCGAGAATTTCGAAACTTGTAAACGTGATCCCATTGGCTGTGTCGGTCAAAAGTGTCTTTATGACTCATAACGAGTACATGGTGAATTCCAGTATTGTAGGGTTATCGAAAAATCAGTAAAAAGGGCGTTTAATGCGTAACTTAGCCAATGAAATATCCCTGCACAATTTACGATCGAGATGAAAAGCAATAACAAAGAAGGAATTAAAAACAAATTTAAAAAGAATTTAAATGTTCTTGCAGTATACCAATGTTTATCGGTATAATGGATCAAACATTATTTAAGCGTGAACTATTTTCGCGATAACTAGTTCCAATATGATATTGATTTGTTGCAGGTGTTTAGGTACACAGGATATGGAAAAGACTTTATAAAATCATGTAAGCTTAGTCCTGACGTTTACATACAACTTGCTCTACAACTTGCTTACTACAAGCTCTACGGGCAATTCACAGCTACCTACGAGAGCGCAAGCACGAGAAGATTTTTGCTTGGAAGGGTGGATTGCATTCGATCAGCTACACCCGAAGCATTGGAATGGGCAATGGCTATGTCTCAGCCTAAAGAAGATACAGACTACGATATAGGGAATAAAAAGGTAGTAAATATTTCAGATCACTACTGAAAATTAGGTATTATATGGTACATCCTTGTTTTTCTTGATTCATTCCTCTGATAACTTGGTTTATTTGTTTAGTATTTAATAATATATTTATAATTACTTGCAGGTAACATTTCATTTGGTGAGTGATGACCGAAAACTAGCCCTATGGAATGACGCAGTAAGAGTGCAAACCAAAGAAATGGTAGACAATATTCTAGGTCAAGGGATAGATATTCATCTTTTAGGTCTTCGAGAAGCTGCAAGAGAAACATCACCCACTGCTGTAAGTCCACTGCCAGATCTTTTTACTGATGCTTCTTATAGGTAAGTATTAACCATTATAGGTAATCCTTGCCAATATTTCGAAAATAATTGATAATGCTATGGCAAAAAAAGTTTATATCAATATCGTATAATCAATTGTATAATCAATAACCATATACAGCGTGTCCAAAACCAACTTAACAGATGGGAAACTTTTTATTTTTGACTTTATGGAAAACAAGTTATTCTTCATAAAAAGTTATGCTTGTTAAGAAAATAACACTCAAATCAATAATTTTGACCCAGCTTATACGGGGTGTCAAAAAAAGAAAAAATGATAAATGCTATATAAGAAAGATTATCTTTAATTTTAATTGCAAAGTACAATAACGCAAGAAGGTGTCGTCCAGAACTAAAAAGTGATCGAATATGAAATTTAACAAAACAACATAATGGTCATTCATATACACCTTTGAATTTTTTAACTGCAAAAGCGACAGAATTTTTTAACTGAAACCACAGAGGTGGATTGGACGAAGGTCAGAACTTGCTTAGCCACCAAGATCCCCAGATATGACTCCCCTAGATTTTCCCCTAGACCTTTCGAAAACATAGATTATCAGAGAATGTGTCCTAGAACTTTCCCCTTCAGATGGTTAGAAATGCAGTAGCGGAATTTTCACTACGTACAACAGTTTGTATGGAAAGAAATGGTGGTCATGTTGAAGCTTAGTGTAGTATTTCATAAAGTGTTGTTGTTGTTGTTTATTTTGGTAATATGTTGTTTAAAAATCATGTATCTCAAATCCCTTTTTTAAAAAATTCAAAGGTGCAGGGATATCCAAATAAAAGTGAACAGGCCTTATAACTTTTTATTCTTAAAGATGAGGAAAAATGTTAAATATGAAAATTTTGGAGATTTTTATGGATCATTTATATATCTTATCAGCAAAACAATTGAGCATCGAATGAAAAAATGTCAATCTTCTCGCTTATTTTAAATTGGATGGTATGATTTTTATCCTATTTTTGAATGATAGAAGAAGTTCTCGACATATTTTGTATAACATACCCTATGCGGTTTTTCAATCGTTTTTGAAATATTTCAAATTAAAAATTATTTCGCATAAATATACTTTAAACGTAACTATACAGGTTGCGAACGAAATATCTGCTACCTTTTTAAATTTTCTTCGTAAAGTCAACAGTCAAAGTTAATGTAAAGGTTGATAATAACACTTTTCTGTTTTTTTAACCCGATCTTATACCCAAATTGACTAGTCCCACTCACTTTCTCACACTTTTGTAGAACTCGAAGGAAGAGCTTTAGGAAATGGCCCATTAGACTATTGAGACGGTTACTGAGTACTAAAAATATTTAAGTAGAATTTAGATAAAAAACAGTTGGAGGCATCCAATGTAAACTGTAATTATATTAGTTTTAAGGCAAAAAACCCCAAGTGCATGGCAGTATAAACAAAACTTAAACAGTTTTTTTAAATTAAAAAGTATATACAGTGTGTCCCAAAAAATTATATACATATATCATTTTTTGCTTTATTTTAGGATAGTCAATAAATTTCTTTTATCAACAAGTCAAGTCGCAACCGGTATGAACTCATTTATGGGGTATGGTCCTGTTGAGGCTGATGGATATGGTGCATCGTACAACCCAAAAAAAGATCACATTATATTTTGTTTATCTGCATTCTGGTCTTCAGAGACCACCAGCACTAGTAAATTCGCACAATCTTTGGAAGAAAGTTTAAACGCTATACAGGGATTGTTGATACGACCTAACGGAAAATAATTATTTTTACATAATATATTGATATTTATAAATTTTAATTACTAAATTGTATGTACGCTCCTTTAAAAACGACTTAGCGTAAATTGTTTTTATAACAACGCGTCATGTAAAATTTTTTAAACCGTTGCAGCTAAAACGGATTCTACGTACCTATCTATTTCCATGAGAGTACTTTACGGCTTTACGCTAATTCGTTTTAAAATGAACGTGCAAACGTGGTAAATAAGGTGTTCCTAAAGTAAAAAGTATCTTTTCTAAACGTGATTCTTTATGGAGAGGATTTTAAAGATTTTTAAAAAGAGAAGAAAATGATAATTAAAATTCGACAAAATTGAAAACATTCAGTTTTCGGCTTGACGTCATCCCAAGAAAAACAACTGAATGTAACGGGCAATGTGGTGAATCCAATTAAGGATGCGGCAACACCGCCATGAACCCCTAAGGGGGATAATGTTTATGACAAGTGTCATATTGGCAAAATTAGTCGCAAAATTTTTGCAGCGGTGCCAACGCTTAGGATATTTCCTAAATTTGGGTCGCTCATCGTGGAACTACGTCACCAGATGCCATCTTCCCGTTTTATAATGGGTGATGTATTTTGATGGTGAATTCGATCAGAAAAAATTGTAATTTTTTGGGGGAAAAGCTTTTAGAATGGGGTACTTTTGTAATATGAATGTGAATAAGCACATTGTTAATTAACCAACAAGTGCAGGAAGTAATATTTCACAGGACGGGTAAATATTAAATTTATAGTTAACTACTGGTACTTTGAAATAGCCCCGTATATAGCCTTAATACCGTATTTAAAGCCTGTTCTAATGATACTTTCATCAAACTGTCAAAAAATCTAAATTATAATTAATTCATCACTGATAATGAAATTGCATATATTCTGGACCAGTGGCATTAAAATATCTTTATGGTAGTATATACCTAAAGATGACTCTGAGGAGCCAAATCATCATTTTTCTTTTTTTCAAAAATCATAATTATGGCAAGTCACCAAAGAAAGGACTCTCTCTTTTATTTTTTAGTATCTTATTTAAATAGAGAGTAAAAAATTAACGAATTAAAAATATATTCTGCTGAATCTCGGAAGTAGTTGTAAAAGAATTCATTCAAAAAATGAGATATGCTTTCGAGGTTTTACCGTTTTTTTTATGCATATCTCAGGGCATCAAATTAATTTCTTCACCTGCCAATACTTACCATAGGAACAGAACGTTATTTGGTTCCAAAAAATAAGCATTTGGAGTTTTACTTAAAACCTTAGAATATGTAGGGAAGAGCAGATAAATATTCAAAAGTAATTCTGTGGCCCCGTGACATCTTAGAACGCGAATGGGAGAAAAAAAGATTTTGATACGTTTGGGGATGAACAATGTTATTTTATCGAGTGCCAAAAAGGATCCAAAAAAAAGTAGGTGGCAACTATGAGGATCAGATTGGGCCGCGTAAAGATAATGAAGGATGTGAGTGTGAAATAGTCAAAAAGATGAAATATACATGATATTATGACAGGTGAAAAAAGCAATGTTGCCAGCTCTCGCCTGTTTTCATAATTTTAATAATCATCGCAAAAATGATCATTTATTTCAAAATTGGTTAAGAGGGGATTCAGCAAACCAACGATTCTTAGTTTACCTATAACTAATGTCCATTTTCCTACGAAATAATTTGTCGTGCTCGATAACGTCAGTGGCGGATTTAGGGGGGGGCGCAGGGGGCGCCCCCCCTAGAGCCTTGTGGAAGAAGGATTTCAATAGCCAACTTTATAAAAATAAATACTGTAACATAAACATTAACCATTTCTACATATTCAACAAAATATTATAAACAAAAAGACACATTTTGCCGTCTATGTATGGTCTTTGAAATGAATTATACCAAAAAATATATATCAATGCTAATATGTAATATAAAAAATGCAAGCCTTTTTTGGCATTTTTGATTTACATGCCCTTAGATTGTTTCTGACAACATTACTTATACATCTCACTGCGATCTTATCGAAATTTGCGCCGGATAATTTTGGTTTCTAAACGAAACAAATAACCCAATATTTTTTCCTTAAAAACATCTCTCTGGAAAGTAAACTACTTCGAAAAACAGCTTTTTCGAAAATGGATTAACGAAATTTTACAAAAATATTTTCTCGAAAACATATTTCGAACCTACATTTTTTCAAAAATATCCTGACCTTTTTTTCAAAGATGCTTTTTAGAACACGCATTTATAAAATATTTTGACAAATATTTCCTCCAAAAACCGGTATTTCGACAGTACATATTTTCAGAAATGTCTCTAAACAAATAATTTTTAAAACAGGTACATTTTCCGAAAATATATTTTTTTGAAAACAATATTTAGAAAATTAAATTATAAACTCTAGTAGCTTGGAAAATGTTAATGAAAAAAAGAGGAAAAAAGATTCTGAACAAACCAAAACGAAACTTTTTTGGGTTTGATCAGGTTTCCTTAGGTTTGGTACGTTACTTTTTAATAATACTATCCAGAAAAATTTAGTTTCTAAAAAGATGTTCTCTGAAAAAATGAATTTTTGAAAAAAGCGTTCAAAAAAAATTAAATTTTGGTTTTAGACATATTGTACTTTCGTAAGTACTCGTATACCCTCCCAAATGAGCGGAAGCCATAAATAAGAAAAAGGCTACAATATTTACACTTCCATATTAATCAAACAACTTGTCCGGTCGCGTGTAAGCTAAGATGACCAACTCTTTTAGCTGTTTCTTTCTTCAACAAATATCTTTTTTGATGTTAAATGTAAGTAAATTTTTTCGAAAAGCAGCTTCTTCGAAAATATATTTTTTAAAAAGAACCTTTTAAAAATACATTTCCCGAAAATATATTTTTTAGAAAACATAGTTTTTCTAAATTTAAATTATAAATAAATGAATGAATGAAATGCCAATGGAAAAATGACAAAAAGGTCCTAAACTAACCTAAACGATCCTTTTTTGTGTTTGGTCAGCTTTACGTTTCCTTGTATTTGCTATGTTACTCTGTAGTAAATTACTTTCAAAAAGGTGTTGTTGTTAAAAAACTGTTCTTTCTAAAAACATGTTTTCTTGAAAAAATTTAGTTTTAAAAGGTGGTTAAAAAAATTCGAAGATGGTTTCAGAAACAAATATTTCAAAACATCCCTAGTTTTCGAATATCTGTATTATTGAAAAAGTTCTATTTTCGAGAAAACATATTTTCGAAAAAATATGTTTTTTCATATATCAGGCCAAATGGACAGAAAGTATAAGTAATAAAAAATGCTAGAATATTGGTAAGTTAGGATGACAAAACGTTCTGTTTTCGCAAGAACAGGTTTAGATATTTCGTCCATTATGAAATAGTGTACATTTTTTAAATCCCTAAACAATAAAAATTACTTTTGTGTAGCTCAAGGTGACTTTGACCACCCCCCCCCCCCCCCCCCCGACGAAATTCTATATCCGCCCCTGGATAACGCAGACTAATTAGAAATCACCGCTTGGCCTATAGGGACTTGTCTTTCCTTTTTCTATTCCTGTCGCTCATGAATGTCTAGGAACTAATTTTCTCCAAAAAATTCACTTTTAGAATTAGATACATCTTCAAAGTATTCAACTTAGATGTTAGTTTCCTGCCTTTTTAAAAGGCCAAATATTATATTTTTGTTGTTAACTTGTTAAAAATATTTGTTATTAAAGGTTTATTAATTTATTAAATATTTTTTAATTATAGAACTTTGCATTACAAAAACAGATTATTAGATATACTATTAAGTTTCAAAAAAGTCTATTTGATTGATGAATTATACCCAGCACAAACATAGTATCTAAGTTATTGATACTAAGGTTGATGTCTGATCTAATAATAGGTAGAAGTACCTACATGGTCACTTTTAGTCACGTATGCTTATTTGGATATTATTATCCTGTAAACTAGCTTTAAATTTCCATGTAAGTATTAAAAAAGAATTTGTTGCTGTTAGCAAAAATTTAAAATTGAAATTTTTTATTTAAATTAGAATTACTATAATTAAAATATAAGTCAATTATAAATTGTTAGTAGTAAAATGTTTGTTATAGAGTTTACGTTGTTTCATGCATTACGTTGTTTGTGTCTAGTTAAATATTGTTAAATAGTTAAAAATACTATCTATCTGTTCTCAATATTGCCCAATATGGAACGAAACATATCATGTTATAGCTGTTTAAACAATAAAAATATATTTATTAAAAATAGGTGTATATCATTATATTGATATATTAAATGTTAGAATGGCTGTTAAAGAAATAAAGTCAAAAATGCCGGGTCTCTGCAAAAGATTGTAAAAAAATATTGCCAACAAATCATTCTGCTTTACAATGAATACAGTTTTAATTAGACAAATTTATAAATCTTTTATCAAACATTTATATTGGTTCTTTAAATACAACTGACCTATCCACTAATCAGTATGTTTTAAATGAATTTTTAATTGAAATATTTGTACAGGCTCTCCCTCGAAATAGAACTAATAACACGAATACGAGTCAAAATAAGATTAAAAACTCCCTAAGAAAATATTCACCCCCAAAAGGACGAATAAAAACTGATTTTCTATTTCTGTTATATCTAAGGAAATGCTTTATTATTTTCAATAAAAAAATAAAAATTGTCTTGATTAAAAATTATATTTATTAAATTTCAAAATTATTTGTAAGAGTAATAAGCAGTTTTTGCAGTGACCCAAAAATAAATTTTATGAAATGTATACATATCAATGTCAAATGTGTGATTACTGTATCTAAAACATATCAACTATTGTTAAAAAGTAATGCAAATAACTTGTTCAAAATTGATGTTCTTACCATAAGTAGAAATTTGTTTATAAGATCAATTGTGGTGTTTCAAAAGTCTCTTCGATAAACGTATGTTTCTATAAAGTAAGAACTGTTGGAAAATATTAAACGTGATTCGTTAAAACCAGCACGTCCAATCAGGAACGGCATAGTTAGAACAACAAGAGTATAGTACCATCGATATATCAAATTTATAAACCTACAATAAGTCAACAAAAACTAACTATATAAAGTAGTTAAACTTTCTAAAATTATTTGTGGACAACTACATGAACAAAGATCATTTTGTCGATCCAAAGTATGTAGGTACTCCGCGAGAAGGTGTAGTGCAGTTTCCTAGAATACATACAAAGCTATCGTTTATCTTTGTCTGTCGATGATTCGAAAAAGAACGTGAAACAGAGCGAAAAGATATTGCTTTGTTTCTACATACGTGTAGACCACTTTTCCTTTTTCCTAAATATTCACATCATCGCGTCTTTGTGTCGGACGATACGAGTACATACTAACAGAATGAAAAATTATCAAGTGACTCTCATGTATTCATTTAACTGATTAGCCCATCACTAACTTAAAAATAGAACTTTTTTATATTGATTTTATATTTGAACTTTTTTAAATTATTATTTTTTATGAATTTTTATGGCTAAAAACCCCTTATCTTTTTATAATATCGATCCCTAACTCCACATCGACAGAGTGGGCATTTTTATGTAAGTAGATATCTACATGCAAACTTTGTGCTACAAAATATAGTAAATTAAGTCGTCTAGGTCTACCGTTTCATTGCTTTTTAATAAGAATTATTGTTTTTCTTTCGGTTTGAGTGTTTTAACACTTCTTCAGTAGATAACGGGATTTTCATTTAAAGCGCGTCTATTCATTGGTGAACGTATAAATAGCTATAATGACAATTGAAAAAGGAAAAGGTGATATTCCAATTTGATCCCCTTTAGTTTTGAGAAGGTACCTAAAATTAGTATTAAAATGGAAAAATACTTTTATGGATTGTATGAATCTGGTCCATATCGACACAGATGGCTATTTTTCTGTAGATGTCCACATTTTGCTTGTCTTATTAAAATGTATTATGCCTTTTATATATTTTTGTTAATTTTGGTGTATTGTTAATCTTTTTAAAGATACAGTACTATGTTTTCGGGGGTTATAAGAACAATGATATTTGGATGACGACCACTATACAATGGCATTATTCGAATCTCGAATACAAATCGCTCACTCGAAAGTATAGTGACACATCTCAAAAATTGTTAATTATTATATTACAGTAATTTTACACTAATTTCTATTTATTGGGAATATGCGGTTACTTATTAAAAATTATGTGTGTCGTTGTACCATAATATTCTTTAGTAGTTTTAAATTGCGTTGGCGATATTAACTCAAAATCAACAATGTTTGAGGTGTATCCCTACAATGAGCGAAATGTCGCATGCACAATCAACATTAGGCCGTTATGGCGGTTCGCAGCTTAGCCTTAAGCTGGCTTAGACTTGAGTCTCGCTCAGTATGCTCTCAGTTTGTGTCTCAGGCAATGAAATGGGTTATAGTCTAGGAGCGGCTTAATAGACTACGGTGCCAACGGCCATTATTGGAAATCGCATTTTTAGTGCCACACAATTTGAATGATGCTTTACCGTAACATAAAGGGAAAACTAGAGTTACTGACACAGGGTCTTTGCTTGTAGCAATTTTCAAGCAGCTAGCTTGAAAGGCTGACCACAAAAATGTTTCTATTTACTTTTAACAAGCTGGTCTATCTAGTAAATTGATACGAATTGACGCCGTGTTCTGTTTAATCTAATACTAAATATTATATAAATGCTGACACTCGCGAGCCGCAAATAAAGATATTAATTATTAGGGTTGGACGGCGCGACGGGGCGAGGGGTTTCATAACAACCTCATTATTTATTCTTTGAATAAAATGGTTGTTCCAATTCAACCGAGGACAGATATCAATTTTAAATTTAAACTTTAACGCTAAATCGTTTTAATTTGACAATCAAAAGTTTTAAACTGATAAGTGTAACAATAAGATAGCTAAGTTTTACACTATGATTTTATTTCTGAGTTTTTCACAAATTTATAAACAAAAATTTAATCTAGTAGGTTAACTTTCTTCGAACAACACGTTCCTAGAAGAAAATCATTAGGAAGCCAAGCAAATTGCTGAACTATTAGAATAATTCACACGTTTTTAATGACGACTTACTAACAATGGCAGGGCAAAAACCTGTCAAAACCTAACTGAATAACTAAAAGATCTTAATTTAAACCAGTACTAAATCTTAATGTTCAGATTCACTAAAAAGATTTAAGATTTAATGCTGGTTTAAATTAAGATCTACTTGATAAGTTAGGTTTTGACAGGTTTTTGCCTCGTCATTGTTAATAAGTCGTCATTAAAAATATATGAGTTATTCTAATATTTCAGCGATTTGCTTGATTTCGAAGTGATTTTCATCTTGGAACGTGTTGCAAGAATGAATTTAGTTCTATTATTGTGGAAAGTACGTAATAAAATTGCCTTTTTCTTTATAAACTGGAGAACAAACTAAGAACTAATTCATAGTATAAAACAGAGCTGGGCAAACTACTTGAAAAAAGTAGTGGAGACTACTAATAATTACTAAGTAGTTAGAAGTTAAATATTTAACTACTTTTTAACTACAATTTTGACGATTTTCACACAAATTGTTCTTTTCACACATAAATTGTAGCGTTATTTGTCTTAAAATATTGCCTTCCAATACTATTTCTTTTTCTCAGATTTAAAATAAAGCCGAATTCAAATAAGCTCATCCTAAATACTGTACGTAAGTTATGATAAAAGTTCCATTAACTCTCTATTGATGGAAATTGACGATTGAAGAAGCATTGCCTTAAGGGGGGTAATCACAGTAATCAGCCCCCATCCCTTTAATTTTCTTTTTAATTTTTTCTAGGCTCGGTTTAAATGGAAAAATACAAAATAAAATTTTGATTTCTTATGTCCTTTTATGTGTGTCTTTACCAACAATTTATTGGTTTTTCTATAGCAAAAAAAGAGAAATGAAAATGTTTAACAAACCCAAATAGTAGGGATGGTAGCTAAGTACACCTCTCGATTCACCACATCGACATAATATATATGTATATATATTTACACACCGCCTAATATTTTTCATTAGTTTAATAAATATTAATTTTTGCTATATAGAATATTTTTATTGTAAATATTTTTGGAATTATCGTGTATTAGCAATATTAAAAAATGTATAATTTTACATTTTTAATGCATTATGTTAAATATTTAAAGTACAGTAATTTTAAGTTTTATGATTTTTGTAAATACAAGCTTATATCAAAATATCTCAAGCAAAGTATTGAAAATATATCTATTGAGACTTGACTAAATACATACATATATCCAGTGGCGGCTGGTGGAATTTCAAAGTTATATATCTCTGTTCCTACGTACAGGACCCTTACCAAATTTAGTAGTTTTAATAGTGAGTCCACTGGGAATGTTTTGGTAAAGAGAAAAAACATTTTGAAATTTGCGAAAAAAAGTTAAATTTTTTTTTGTGCCAAATGAACACGTCTAGTTATTTTATTTATTATTTTTTGTAAACAAATTTTACATCATTTTGCCGACAGCTTTTAAATTTTAGGAGAAAAAAATGTGTTAGTAGAAAGTTATAGTCATTTGAATTTTTTAAGCCTAAAATATAATTTAAAAACAAATTCAAATGACTATAACTTTCTACCAACACATTTTTTTCTCTCAAAATTTAAAAACTGTCGACAAAATGATGTAAAATTTGTTTAGAAAAAATAATAAATAAAATACCTAAGCGTGTTCATTTTTTTCTTAGGAGGGGCACACCAAAAACTTAACTTTTTTTCGCAAATTACAAAATGTTTTTTTTTCTTTACCAAAACATTCCCAGTGGGCTCAGTATTAAAACCCCTAAATTTGGTACGGGTCCTGTAAGTAGGAACAAAGATATACAACTTTGAAATTTCACCAGCCGCCACTGCATATATCATCTATATATAAAAGTTTCTAAAATATTTTAAATTTTATTATAATAAACAATCATTTCTCCAAACTGTATCATGCCATAAATGACAACTAACTTTTCCGGTGCTTGTAGGATTAGATTCAGATGTTTCTTCCAAAAAGAGTATATTTTCTTTACTACATTTTTAAAAATTTATAACTTCAAATCTGCCTGGTACACACTTATGCAAAAAATCACCACATGCAAAAAAAAAATCTAGTTGTCAAGAATCTAGTTCAACATCAAAAAAAGGTAATTTCTTGGAAACTAGGCTCACGAAGACTTAATTTCTGTAGAATTCAGAATGTTAGTTTACGGTTTTTTAACAATAGATAAAGAAACCTAAAAAAATAGGTCAAAAAGATTATACAAAATAATAAAGAAATAGAAGTATTGTTTTCGTTGACATTTCTTTATTTGGATTATTAATTGATATAGCGATTGGTGAAAAAACGTTTAACAGATCACTGTTTTCTAATAATTTAAAAATGAAATTTTGGAAAAATACCTAATACGAATGTATGGCAAAAAGTTTCGGGCATGAACAAAAAAAACATCTTGTTTTAAAATAATACGCCTAAACGTAATCTCCATTTAGTTGATAGGCTTTTTCCAAAATCAAACCCAACCTGCAAAGCAATTATGCCAGACTTATAAGTGGATTTGTCGAGGTCCTCAAAATCGCCATTTTTAGCCTCGATAATTTCATTATCGTACGGAAATCGCTTTCGTCGAGCCATTTCTTGGGTTTAGGAAAGGAATCAATGTCACATAGGGCTAAATCTTGTGATTATGATGGTTAGGGAAGCAATTCAAGTAATATTTTGAACCATCTTTTCAACATTGTTTTTGGTGAATTGTGAGCAAATGCCAACCGTCCTCCAGCCGCAAGTACAGTCCTCCTTTAAACCAAAATGTGTCATTTGTCCAACGACGCAATTTGTCCGCCTTTACGCCAGGATTTTCTAAAATCCCAAAAATAGCAAAATACGATAAAATGCAGCTAAAAGCCAAAAAAATATAAGTTTAAGTAAAAAGCTGACATGTTTTTATATTTAAAATATTATGCTTTATTTTTTTTTAGTTAAGAGTTTATTTTTGTTAATTTCCCAAAACCCCCTTAAATTTGTTTTTTGTTGTTTCGTATCATCATTCATATTCATATATTATGTTATTAAAACATAACAATTAATTAGTGGTTCATTTAAATGCGTTTTGTAACAAAATATGTTTTATTTTTACTCATTCCTGAAATTTTTTTAAATTATCAAAAATATTTTGAAAATATATATATATATATATATATATATATATATATATATATATATATATATATATATATATATATATATATATATATATATATATATATATATATATATATATATATATAGTGCGGTCCGAAAGTCCCCCGCATTCTTATTCCTGCATCCCACGTAGACTTCAAGTCTAAGTACTAACGTACCGTGGGCGTCTGAAGGGAAGGTATTAAATATCGGGGAAAAAATAATTTTCTTAACTAAAAAATTTTAAACTATCTTTCAAAATGGCGACCAGCCGTCATCTTGGTTGACTTTTTTAAGATAGGGGTCAGATGACACATCGTTTGCAACATCTTTTCCCTTTCCCTTCGAATAAATGACTGAATGATGAAATCATAAAAAGTCATAAAAATATCTATCGTACTAGCTCTATATCTATGCGAGGTCCGGAACTTTTCACCTAATCCTTGTAAAAGCCTCTTCTTAGTACTTAGCATTTTCCTGGCACTTTTTTTAAAACGAATTGTGGAGTCAGATGTGGCATGAGCAAGTAATTGATAGTATTGTTTTAATTCAAAGTACTTATATTATAATATTTAAGTACTATCTATTTGATAAAATGGATAATCATCACTAATTTGTTATACTGTAAAAACAATTCCGACCATTAAGTACAGCATTTGTGAACGCTCTCTGTTATATTTTATTATATTTCCAATCTTTGCTGAAAAGCTTTAAATATTTAGTTTTTTTAATTACCCTAAGAATATTGCCAATACAAAATTGTAGAGAAAGCTAGAAACCAGAAATGTTCTTTTTGCTTTTAATGTTATCACTTGAATAAATGTAACTCAGTAAGTATTAAATAACATGTACACGGTTAATAACAAAATGATTCTAAAATATCGGTATCTTAATTCTAATAAAGCGTATCCCAAAAAATCTTATTTTCCAGGACATGACAGACAGCTGTCTTTATTCAGCAGAAAGACACAAACTACCCTTGTCAACCTACACCGAGAAAAATTTTTACTAACCATAAGTAAAAATCTAGTTATCCTAAGTAAAAAGTTGTATACGATATGTGACAAGTATTTTCTGTACTTAGGGTAGCAAACACTAGGTTGCTAACACAGATTGCTTGCTAGTAGTTCATAGTTTAGTAGCTACGAGTACTAACATTAGTTATCATAAATAGTCAGGTTATTAGTGGTAAGTATCAAAAATAATAACCACCAGTTAACGCTAGAATTGTCACAAGTACGCTCGATGTTTATGGCTACTTAATTTTATTAGTGGCTAGTATTTAGTTAGTAGTCATGTTATTAGTGGCAAGTATAGGGAATAGTAACCACTAGTTGACACTTTAATTGTCACTAGTATGCTCATCGTTAATGCTAGTTAATGTTTATTAGTGGCTAGAATTTAGTTAAGTTGCCACGAGTAAAATATTAATAGCTGCTAATAGTTGGTTATTTATGATTAGTATTTTAACTGTATACAGTAATGTTCAGGCTATTGGCCACTAGTAATGTACTTTATTTATCACTGGTATGTATGTTATTAGTAGCTAGTATAGGACCTAATTGCTACTAGTCGATGCCTTAATTATAGCAAGTAAACAGCTAACTAGCTGCTAGTATTAAAAATTAATTATGTATTCATTTTATTACCATAGTACGGTTGCGCTTAATTCCTATTTCACATTTCTCTTATTTTTAGCTTTTAAAACAAATGATTAAAATAGAAACCCTCAACAGTTATAGGTGTCTATTATGTATGAAATCGGAAATACGGTTCTCCTTCAGAGGAAAGAATTGGCAATAAAAATACCAAAATATATTTTTTATTATACTTCTTTGAAAACACCTTATTTTCATCTGTTTTAGTAATAATGTAAGATGGGCTTTTTCGGGCTAGCGCACGGAAAGAGCGCACGGAAAAAATTTTCCTGGTCTCCAGTTCTTTCAGTGTGCTGAATGAAGATATATTACCGACTATTTTTTGGCTTTAAAATAGAAATATAGGTATAGGAAAATAAACTAAACTCAAGAAAGTCTATATGCTATCTGATATTTAATATGTACCTATTTTGTATTTTATTTCGTAAATCTTTGAATATTTAGATGAATTTCTGAAATATTTTTTGACGTTTTGTCAATCTTATCTGACATAGACAAATTTAAATCACCTTTTAAATGATTTGAAAGTTACCATGAAAACGCATCATACCTGCCAAAGACCATATTGTCAGCGTTGATAATTTTCTGTCAATTAAATTCATTCTAATAAAATGTTCTCAGAAGAAATTCCCGATAACATTCGGGAGCAAGCGGCACAAGCGACCGCGAATTTGTTACCTGAAAAAGTATAATAAAAAATATCGTTCATTACACGTCCAGAAATGGATTTTTTATTATACTTCTTTGAAAACACCTTATTTTCATCTGTTTTAGTAATAATGTAAGATGGGCTTTTTCGGGCTAGCGCACGGAAAGAGCGCACGGAAAAAATTTTTCTGGTCTCCAGTTCTTTCAGTGTGCTGAATGAAGATACCGACTATGTTTTGGCTTTAAAATAGAAATATAGGTATAGGAAAATAAACTAAACTCAAGAAAGTCTATATGCTATCTGATATTTAATATGTACCTATTTTGTATTTTATTTCGTAAATATTTGAATATTTAGATGAATTTCTGAAATATTTTTTGACGTTTTGTCAATCTTATCTGACATAGACAAATTTAAATCACCTTTTAAATGATTTGAAAGTTACCATGAAAACGCATCATACCTGCCAAAGACCATATTGTCAGCGTTGTTAATTTTCTGTCAATTAAATTCATTCTAATAAAATGTTCTCTCAACCTGAAAAAGTGGCATCTTTCATTATTAATAGTTAATTTTTAATTACTCTAGTAGTTTTTTTTTTAAATTCCGATAACAGTTGTGAAAATAAAAATATTCCAAGTTTATTTTGTATGTATGTATTTTTTTATGTTATATTTTGTTTTATGTTATCGTTTTCAAAGAAGTATAATAAAAAATATCGTTCATTACACGTCCAGAAATGGATTTTCCGTGCTTGCTTGACTTCCCGTGTTCGGCTGCGCCTCACACGAGAATTTGTCAAGCGCGCACAGAAAAATCCTTTTTTCCGGACTGGTAATGAAATATACTATTCCGTGCTTGCTTGACTTCCCGTGTTCGGCTGCGCCTCACACGAGAATTTGTCAAGCGCGCACAGAAAAATCCTTTTTTCCGGACTGGTAATGAAATATACTATTTATTATGACCCAACTACAAGATTATTACTAAAATGGCATACTTAAAAAGTTTTTTTGGTAACTTGGTAGCCAAGATTGGAAACACATACACTGTTTAATATTATGTTTCATTTATTAAGAATAACTTTATGCTCCATTTTATTCCATTTCCATTATCCATTTTAGTGATAGTAGTATTGCCATCTCTTAAACGGTAATCGCTGTGGGCTCAATTAAATTAGAGAGAAGCTTCCTGTTTAAGACATAATTTATGCTACGTTGTCAGTGCTCTTCTTAGTTTCCGAGATACTTTCTAATTTCTGCTTCCTACACTTTGGTTTTCAAATATTCTCTAAGTTTACCGGAGAAAATTAATCTTGGCCCATAAATAATTTTTTGGTTGTTTCATCATCAATAAATTCAAAACTTCGTCTGTAATCTCTTCTCCTAAAAATTATAAAATGTCTATAAATTTATTTGATACCAACGATTTAGTTGTTGATGAATCGTTGTTAATACTTAGTAAAGCTACTAAGATTAGGTGCGGTTGATGCCTTATCAACGATATTTTTGATTTGATTTGATTAATCAATTACAGAATGACAAATAACATTATTACAAATCATGAAACAGTAAACAATTTGCAAATTAAATAATTTTAGTAGTTCAAAATTTCCCTATTAGCAAGGATAATATAAACTTAACACCTACGTAAAAGTAAACTTATTGAAACGTACGCATCTAAAAAAATTAACCGATTGTGCAGGATATCTTACAAAATGGGACAGCCTAACCTCTGTATATTATATTATCAAATTTCATGTTTGGTTAAAACCTAGGTACGAGTAAATTTAATAGTTATGTATGAGACACTGATATTAGAAAATCGATATTTATAGACCTTTGATAACGTAGCATATAAATGGTACATTAAAAAAAAGTTACATGTCCCTACTTCGATACCTATACCTACATTCTCAAAATAACTTCGGTTTAACCAGAACTGACCAAAAGTCCAAGTTTTTACTTCCGACTGGACTTCCGATTAAACCGGATGTTGACATTGTTAGGTAGAGAATAAAAACTAGGATAGGGATATACAAGCGGTTTTTCTCTGCTCTGCACCATTTAAATGTTGCAGGCTGTCACGGAGCAAAACTGATCACTTCTCAAATATCAGTGTTTCGAAACCCAAGCATAGTGTTTCATATCATAAATACAGAATACTTTTAGAATCTTAAGTAGAATTTAAACATAAAATCGTATACAGAATATCCCATTTAAACTGTAAAATCAATCGATTTAATAAAAAAAGAAATTTCACGATGCTTTTGTACGTTCAACGAGCAACTGTCAAACCCGTAAAAACACGAAATTAAACAGTGGTTTCTATATGCTTTAGAAGCAACTGCAAAACTAACCCCTTTAATGAATTAAATTTAACTATGCCTCATGGTCATGTCCTATATAAAGGCTCTACGAGCAATTGTGGAAAATTAGCTAAAAAGCCGGATAGAAACCTGAATAGGAAATGCCACCCCCCCCCCCCCCCCCTAAGGCAAATTTGAAATAATGTCCCTGGTGAGATCCGAAATTCTTTAGAAACAACGGGGAAACCGGTTTATTAACTAAAAAATTTAAAAATGTCAGACATTAAACCTTAAAAATACATGATTCACCTATATATGTAAATACGTAAATACAAAGGACAAGCGTTGACGAGCAGTAACTTTCAAATGAAGGTTTTTTCTTTTAGTTTTCTCTGGTTTTTTCAAACCTATTTCGCCACTGACCAGAGAGGTTATCAGAGAAGCCGAGGTTGGCTTGTGACATTCCCCATTCGCACGAAAAAACAGTAACTCTTTATATAACTTTAAAAATAAACATTCCATTTTTAACCAATCATTAAAATGTTCTTTTACGTAAAAAAATACCAATTTTAATTTACTAAAGCCGATGTTGGTACCTATGTTGATATATATGAATACGAGATACACAAAGAGATATGGGTCCCTAATTAGGTCATTAAATATTGGAACATTTACTTACTTTAATAACAACTGGTTCAAGCCCCATTCCGTTAATAACTTCCGATAGGCCATTCACTATGCGACATGTAGACCATCGTCTTAATCCACAACCTATTGCCACATTGCCACTATGCAGCTCAGATCAAAATAAAACACAAGTCGGACGCCAACCAGGGCTGCCAACTGACCTTTACTGATTTACTCTCAAAACTTTCCTGGATTACTCACAATTACTCACAACTTCAACATATCAATATCAAGACACCATTTTTTTGTATAAACCGTAAAACACCGTAGGTATATTTGTTAATACTAATAAGTGTCAACTGATGGCGCTTTTGTTTTTATTTTACTACTGTGCAATGTTGCTAAACATCAAAAGCTGGTGTTGCGTGTTGCTAGGGTTGCCAACTCGGAAGAAAGCTGTAGTAGGAGCGCTTTCACCATTTTGACAGGAATATGTTTTATGTAAATCACACAGGAGGGGAATACCCGAGACGCTGCGACACCTAGTGTTGCAAGTTGCTCGGGTTGCAGTATCAAACAGACGAGTCACTAGCTACCTTACTTATCCTCTTATATTTTTATATTGGCTAAGCAAGAGAGGTCGCTAAAAGCAGTGCAAATCTAAAAACTGCAAAATTGTAATTACTGCTAGAGCGCCTAAAATTATGCCTAAATTTAGATTTTTAAAATTAAATTTTTAATAAATTGTCAGATTAGAAATCTGCATAACTACCAAGAATATACTACGTGAATATACGCTGATCTCTCGATTACTCACAATTTACTCACAATTGCCACTTACTCACAAAATTGCTCACAGACCAGCAATTTACTCACAAATGTGAGGAATTACTCACAAATTGGCAGCCCTATACCGAACGCTCACTTAGCTCACCGAAATTGCACGAAGCGAGTCGAATGGGCCAGAGATGACTTGTGGCAATTATAGGGGAGAATTACCACAAGTAATCCGATTATTAACGATTATTATTTTTTTTTTAATAACACTAAGACAATAATGGCAAGAAGTCCCTCACTTGCACTAAGTAAACGACTTTATAATGGTTAGTTATAATTATTAGCAACAATCCATTATTTACGGTAAATAAAAGATTTTCTAGCCCTAAATAAAAAATTACTTGTGACGATTAGAAAAATGTTAGCAACACAGTTTAATTGGCCGGTTTTTCTCAGTGTACTCTTGAAAAAAATATTCAATTAACGGCGTGATCAGCTGGCAACTAGAGAACTTGACCCCCGCGCGTATGCTACGATTACCAGCACATTTTGACGGGGTAATTTTTTTTCAAAGTCGATTCATGTACTTTTTGTTTTAAACACTACCAACTAATAGAACTTATTGCCTCTGTTACTGAAATCTCTTTGATTAGTCAAAATTTTAAAACAAAATTCAAAAATACTTCTACTAAATCGCAATGGCAACAGGAACGCACTAAAATGTTTTTGGCCCTTTGACGAAACCCCATTGTTAAATTAGAGAATTGTTTGACATGGTCGCTACTAGTAGTGATTTCATGTTAAAACCTCCTCATCCTCCAATTACAGGGTGAATTTTTTAACAGGAATAAATTCGATAACAAAGAATCCATCCATTCCTTGGGAAAATCCAAAAACACGGGTTCCTTTTTTTGATTCAACAGTATTTTTGCATTTCCGTGAAATTTACCCTTCATCCAGGGATGGAAACTAACCCAACTTTTTTTTCAAATGCAAATGCATGTATTGTGATAACTCGCGAAAAGGGACACAAAAAGGAATATAACCCCCTATTTATTTTGAATTTCTGTTACCTGATAAGCGAGAAAAAATTTACAAGATGTAATTTTAAAATAATTTCATATTATATTACAATAATATTGATCGTGTAATGCAGTATTGAGACTGGTTGGCACGAGGATTGACAGCTGTATTGCCAATATTATTGATCGTGTAAGGTAAACTTATACTCCTAAGTTTCTGTAAAATGCCATATTTAACTGAATCGCACAGAATTGAAATATTAATAATGATAGGGCGTGGCGATAGATTGCGGACTCACGCAGAAGTAGCGCGTTTGTTTCAAGAACAGTACCCTGATTTACCACCAATTTCGCATTATTAGCAAAACTGAAGCACGTTATAGTGAATTGGACCATGTGAGAGATGTACCAAGACAACGACAACCTCGTGTAATGCAGGAAGGCACACGATTAAACATCTTGCTTAGTCTCCAGGGAAACCCTGTCACTTCAGTTAGGCAACTGGCAAGAGATAACAACGTAAGTCTCATCATCATCTGCATTAAGGTTAATAAATTTATGGAAAATGCTCCAATTATAAGTGCTAATGGTAATGGTGCAGGCGTTAATGGAAGATGGCCCAGATCGTCGCCTTTAATTTTGTGAAATTATGATGAATTCACTGGATCAGCATTCAATAGTTTTGGGCTTTTTTCGGATAAGTGTACTTTTGTCTTAAATTAAGGGATCATGTAAATAAAAAAACTGCCGGTACTATTCCGATGAAAATCCTCACTGGATTCGTGAAATTCAACGTCCACAAAAGCTTAATGTTTGGACAGGCATAATTGGTGACCGAGTCATTGGATCGATATTTTTTGAAGATAATCTAAATGGGCCGTTATATCTCAATTTTTTGTGAAAGGACTTTATTCCAGATTTGACTGCTTTATTTTCTCATCATTCAGATGCAGATCTTCATGTTGATCGAATATGGTTTTAGCAGGAAGGTGTACCGCCATATTACGCGCAAAGTGTTCGATAATATTTGAATGAAGTTTTTCCTAACCGGTGGAGGGGGGAGAAGAGGTAAAGTGGCCGGCAAGATCGCCAGATCTTAACCCCTTTGATTATTTTTTTGGGGCCACCTTAAAAGTAAAGTTTACGTGACAAAACCAGAAAATTTACAGGAACTTGGGCAATGAATAACACACGAAATCCGACAAATAATAACTCCAAAAGTGGTACATAATGTTACAAATGAATTTTACTTTAGGCTACGGTTCTACCAGGAAAAAAATACTGAACATGTTCAACAATATTTTCAAGAAATTATTTAAAAAATCGCTTTTTTAATTTTTCTCTCGCTTATCAGGTAACAGAAATTTAAAAGTTAATAATGGGTTATATTCCTTTTTTATGTCCTTCTCCACGAGCTACCACAATTTATGCATTTGCATTTGAAAAAAAAAGTTGGGTTAGTTTCCATCCCTTGATGAAGGGTAAAATTCAAGGAAATGAAAAAAAAAACTTTTAATAATAAAAAAAAGGAACCCGCGTTTTTGGACTTTTTCAAGGAATGGATGGATTCTTTGTTACCGAATTTATTAAACGCAAAGAAATAAAAGGACTCTTTTCCCCATTAAGCCATCACTAAGAATTTTGTGTCTAATAGCACGTTCGGCAATGCAATCTTTTCCATCGTTTTGCTCGGAATTATTGACAGGCACGTGATCGGTCGTACTGTTTACAATAGTAGGTCATGTGACCGTCAAAAATTCCCAGCAAAACGATGGAAAAGATTGCATTGCCGAACGCGCTATAAATTAGGCATAAAGTACGAAAAAAGTTTAATTAATTTTGACGTACATAAGTTCTTGACACTATGGCGAATGTAATGTTGTTTTCAAAAAGATCCTGTGAATTATATTACAATAATTCTTTACAATAATCTGTATGATTCAAACTAATAATCTGATATAACAAATGTAGGTAATAAGGTATATATAGTTCCGTCAAACTTCGACGAGTTTAAACTCGTTTTTAATTAAAATTCCTTCTCATTACTAACTTGCTTTCTCGACAAAAAATTTTAATTTACATGCACTTCCAACTTTGGTTTCTTTTTGAACTGAAACATCCGATTGATCAGTAGAGTTTCTGAGGGGCGTATTTTTAAAGAAATAAAATTTTGATTTTTTTGATGAATTATATTTCCTTTTATGCGTCGACCCCGGGAAGTCTTTTTATACCAAATAACTGTAGTCGTCTTAACATTTAAATATCCCTTTATTATTAAACATCGCTTAAAGAAACCGTGTAACTGGTGATAAATATACCTATACTTAAGATAAAATATACCCGAAATCATTTTGTTAGACAAACCGCACATGTATAACTTTTAAGATATTATTATTAGAAAAAGGTTCGTCGCCTTGTTGGTATTAAAAAAAATGAAGTAGACTGTCCAATGCATATCATATTTATTGTTAAACATTAGGTAAGTAATAATATGTGGTATAGTATGCTGTGCTAATATTAAGATATATTTTTGTCCATAAAAGATTGTGGCATAATTTGAATGAGATTTTAGGTGCTAGGAAGAATTTCAATGTTGTTAAAAGGAATTTTCTTTTATACAGGGTGGTCCTTAAGTACATTCAAATATTTTAGGGAGCGGTTCTCTAAGACATTCTAAGAAAAAAAGGTCCTATAAAACTATGTCCGCAAATGCTTCAGATTTAAGATACAGGGTGTTAAAATTATTTAAAAAAAATCTATTTTTGTTAATATATTAAAAATCCTTAAATATAATTTTTTGAAATTTCATACAACTAAAAAGTGATTAAACATATATTTTACGACTATTTAAAACTTTTCGACTCTGCCATGGGCATGGGCGTGAATAGGGGTAAGCATGTTGGGTTTTTATAGGGAATCGATGTTAGGTCACTGTTTTTTTCTAAACTTTGGAGCTTTTTAGATACTACGCTATATTAAGACTATACTTACCTAACTAAAAGCAGCAGTAGTTCTTGCACTCTGTCCTCAATTTGATGATTGAAGAGACAGATTATTTATTTCAGACACCATTATTCCTACCCAAATTTTAAATCTTAATCAGTTGGTGAATCCATGAGAGTACTTATTTTCTACAGCATTCTTGATCGATTCAGCATTTAGAATCTTACTAAAATTGTGTCATGCTTTTATGGTAAGTATTTAATTACTTAGTAGGTACATATATTATTGTTAAATTTAAACTTTGTTAGGTAATTGAAAACCAAACATATCAACATACATATCACTAGATCTTAAGAAAGGATTGTATCTATTATTGTAAGACTTGCTGTAACGAGAAATATTGTTATAACGATCATGTTGTAGCCAAAATACTGTGGTAAAGAAATAAAATGGTGTTAAGCATTATTTTTTTTATTTTGTACCTACTTAGTGGTTCAAGTTATAATTTAGTTTTTTTGTACATACCTAAGCAAAACGCAAAAGTAACGATACGAATATAAGGCAGCAGTAAAGTACGTACATAAAACCTTTAAATTTGAAAACGTATAAAACAGAGAGTTATTTTGGGCATGTCCTCTAAAAAGAACAGAATAAGAAAAGATAGGTAGTATGGTAAATAATAGAATTGAAGCGGGGACAGGCGCTTCTATATGTATATAGGTCATAGCTTGGTGTTCATTTTCTTCTATCCCCATAGGTCAGTTACTGTAGTATTCGACGGTTACTCCGAAAATAGTGCAAGCACAAAGTACATCCAGCGTGAATGGCGACGGTGAGATCGTTTTTGATAACAATACCTTATTGGTCGAACAGCAAAGCACCTTAAGCAATATTAAAAAATGGGGAACGTCTTATTTCTCAGCTTGCTGTACACCCGAATAGCCAGAATATAAGCACATCAATTGCAGTAGATGATGCAGGTGTCCAGATTGTTCGTACTGCCATTAAAATATCCGAGCAAAACGAACGTTCTAGTTGTTGGACAAGACGTCGACCTTCTTGTTTTGATAACAGCACTTTCCCCTGAAGGCCGATAGAGACATTATATTTCTAAAAGAGCCCTAAGTAATGTGAAAAGACCAATATACAGTTCCAGGAACTTACAATCATCTAGTAGTTTATGTAAATTGTGCTGTGACACAACATCAGGCTTTTTTGGAAAAGGAAAGCAACAATACATACACTGAAAAAAAGGTACCTTGGTTGAAACGCATTTGCATTTTATTCAATGAAACCGCGACTTTTAATAGGGCCAAATGAATATTCTCTTAAAAAAATGTATTTATTCTCGTGTTATCGAACCATTAGATGAGACTGAATCAATGAAATATGCGTTTGGAGCCGATTTTAATTTTTTGTGTCCTACGTTCCTAAAAGGGCAAAAAAAAACACAGGAGTAGATAGTTTTTGATTTTACTGACCGTATACTAATTTTAGCTCCATCACAGATAATATAAACTGAAATAATACAGAAATAAGTTATACGTACCTTCGAATTTCGCCACTAAGTGATCCAGATTAAAATATTTCAATAACTGATGAAGTGCCATAATTACCGCTAAGAGCACAATACAGATTTTCCCTTTTCAAGGTTTGTTGCGCGACTAAATTTTGGTCGGTGTGCGCGGCGTTGTTAAAAACCCTTAGCGAATTATACAGAACGCAAGTAATACGTGGGTAGAGCGTAGAGTACAGGGTCTTCAGTCAAATTCGCAGTCCTATCTTGTTTAAATAGCTGCGTCTTTGTCAACACATCTTTGATAAAAGGGCTCATGTGTTAAGAAAAATATTCTTGTCTTAAAGTGATAGTTATTCAAGAGAATTTGTACAATACTTCAAGAACCTTCATGTTCTTATGGGAAAAGCAATTCTGTTAATTCAATGTCTTTGCTTTTATTATAAGACTCAATTTGTCAAGATCACTGAATATCTTGACACAAGTGGAGCTCTTTTTTTAGAGAGACCTTGATAGCATCGTAAATGTTTTCAACAACGCTGGGTCAACTCCTAAAGAAATTGAAAAGGCCCGAGAACGGTTTATCCTGGAACTGTACCAACTTCAACCATCAGGCCTGAGCAAAGATACGCATGTTTTAGTAAGTTTAGTAAGTCCATCAAATAATGTAGTTTTATCAAAAGTACTTCCTACATCAGCTGCAGCACATCAACATTCCCAGCGTGCGTACTTACCTCCAAGTACAAATATGGGGAGACCAATCTTTAAAACTCGACCTATGGAGCTGGAAGAAAATTTTATTAATAGCACGCTATCACCTATATACACTCCACAGAATTCCTAAACTATACAGAGGCGAAATAATGTGTCGATTCCTTTGATCTCGAGGGGTCCATTTTCAGTTACTTTGTAATCTGTAATCATGTTCAGTGACAGTACTGTCAGTTATTACACTAAGAAAATCGTCAAAAATTGAAATTAATATTTCTACCGTTAATACACTGATAAAACATACATTTACATGCTGCAAGACGTGCAAGCATGTATGGTAAATACATAGTAGCAATATCAAAATTACGTCAGGTTATACGAAAAGTGCCGAAAATACTAAATTGTACCAAACTTTTGGAAAATAACAAAATTTACCTGCAGTTACAATCGAACTAACTATAGCCAGCCGCTGGCGTCATTGACGATGTGTTTTTGACTAATTTGTCTGTTAAAAGATGGCCGCTTTGGACATGCGCCTTTAAATTCAGGTCCTGCCAAAATGCGGTTTCTTCCCTTCTGTATATAGATACGAAATTCTGTGATACTACAGAAGCTGGCTTCAGTTCTATTGTTAATAACTTACAACTGCAAACAAGGATGTGGTAAAAGATGCAGCTGTATTAAAGCTGGGCTGCGTTGCACAACTGTGTAGAACTTACCGTGGGCCAAGTTGTACCAATACTGAGTACATGATAGACACTGGAGACGATGGCACATAGATCAAAGTAAGCTTAGTAAATAGGCCCCTTGGGAGAACCACTTAATAGCTCTACCTCATGGGTGGTGTGAAAACGAGCGGCAACGTAAAAAGAAGTCAAAATATTATAAAAAGAGAACAAAACTATTACACGATAAACATGTTTTTGTCTATAATTTGCAATATTACACTTGTGTATACTGTGAACGTTAAATCACTTTTCGGGAATATAATACAGAATGCGACCTGTATTTGTTTCAACATCCCTTTTTAATCGCTTGTGCTTAAAATTCATTTAAAAAAAATTAAAACACCAAAGAATTTTTTTTATAGGAAAGATTTTTGGCATGTATAAAATTTTCTATGGGACCAATAGTTTCTGAAGAAAACGCAAAACCACCTCAGTGCATGTTAGAGGTGGTTTTTGGGGGTGAAGCAACCACTTTTGACTTGGGAACTCTTTTGGTTTTAAAAGACAGTTCCGGTTAAAAAGAATACATTTTTCCACACAGATGGCACTGAAGCATCATTCCGCAAAGTTTATGGATAACGTTCTCTTAGGAAAAACCAAAAGTCTCGTATATTCTTTAAAAAGAGGAAAATTTTACGTCCAGATTCACTAAGAAAGTTTAAGATTTAGTACTGGTTTAAATTAAGATCTTCTAGTTGATCAGTTATGTTTTGACAATTTTTTGTCCTGTCGTTGTTAATAAGACGTCATTGAAAATTTATGAATTATTCGGATATTTCAGCGATTGGCTTGGTCTTCAAATGATTTTCATCTTGGAACGGGTTGCTAGAGTGAATTTAGTTCTATTATTGTCGAAAGTGCATACTAAAATTGCCCTTTTCTTTATCAATTTGCGAAAAAGCTCCGAAATAAATTCATAGTATAAAATGTAGTTGTCTTATTCTTACAGTTGTCAGTTTAAAACTTTTGGTTGTCAAATTAGACCGGACTAGCGTTGGAGAATCTGGCTGTTTTAATGTCTATCTGATGTCTGAATCTGAAGGCTAATGCCTTTCTGCGGTCGCGTCGAGCCCTTAAGTATACGCCCTTGGTGGGGGAAGTAGCGTGGCTTGACTGTGCGATAGCGTCCCTTGGCTATCTGTTGTTACGTCATCTAAAGAATTTGACCTGGAAGACCCTTTTTATGCAAACCTTTACATATCTTGATGTGTTTAGACCATTTTACAGCAGAGGTGTTTATGTATGCATATTATTAGAATTTTATCTTTTGGAATATTCATTTTTCTTTAGAGACCTCGAACATAGTTTTCGATGTATTTTTCAGCTTTCCGATGGTGTAATTTATTTGTCAAAATTCTGCCTCCTTAACCTCAAAAAAACACTAAACGTGTTGTATCTCGAAAAATGCCACTTTTATCTTTCTTTTAATACGCTAGATGGAAAGATCACGGTTTTTTTGTTTACGAGGAATTAATCGAAAAACATAGCTCGGCGAGCCTTTGCAGCACGCGGCAAGGCGCAGTAAAAAGTTTGAATGTTGTTTTATGCAATACATGATTGACGGCAATATTTGCAACCCTAAAGAGAGTTGTTGAGAGTTGATTTGAAATATTGCAAAATCATGAGTTTAAAATGGCATGTTTTCAGGTTCGCGCGCCACGCTGGGACATCTGAGGCGATTGGCCCCATATTTATGTCGAGTCTTTTAAAATAAAACAGAGCACTTGTCCGTAATTCAGCGATGAGAGAAAAACACAAGCAACTGAGGTTTAATTAATTTAATCAATTTGTTTTATATCCTTAGGGATTTTAAATGTGGAAAATTAATTGATAACTTTTCCGAGATGAAAGTGAGCAAAAAAACTTTTAGGTACCTAATTATTCCATAAAAAGTAATATGTTTCTTAGTTTGTTGTGAATCTTGGATGTGTTTCAGTTCCTGTACCAGGGCAGGGCAAAAATGTTTACTTTTAAATCAAAATATATTTTTTCTGTTTTTAAATATTTTATTTTTAAATATATTTAATTAATATATGTTTTCATATGTTTTATTTTATTTGTTTCCATCATTTTCAAAAACTTTCATTAAATTCTCATCACATAAATTTTTGGTAATAGCGAATGCGCCGCCTGTCTCTTTATTTTTTAACCCTCCTATTATTATTACCTCTATACCCATTTTCACTCGAAAATTTTCTGGCCATCCCAATAGGAGGCCCGAAAATTTGCTAGAGCCTAGGGTCCAACTCAGTTGAAAATAGGCCCTGCTACAAGATGTCAAAAATGTAAAAAAAAGAGTTCTAGACATAAATATGATTTTAATTACTAGAAAAAAAAAGTTCAGGAACACAGGGAACCAGAAGATTTTTGATTCTTTTTACAAACATACGATCATTTAGCTCTACACCTTTGAGATTATTATTTCAAAAACCACCAAAAAAATTAAAAACACTCTTTGGTCTCCAAAATGAAGTATTTTAAGAAATGTTACATACAATTTTTTTTAAACCAAAATCAGCTCACTAATTATTACACCCTATACAAATCTAGGTATATTATGAATAAATACATTGTTAAAATCTATATAGAAAAATTTTAACCTATAGAAATTCTGCATCAAATCCTATATTTACCTTAAAGATTGCCTTGAGAAAAGCTGAAAAAAAAAATTTTACTTTGTGTAATAAAATGTACAATTATTTTATAATAAACATACATAAGTAACTATATAGCATGTATAAAAAAAAACAAAACTTTCTTTTCAATTTATTTTGCTTGGTGCTTGGTTTCATTTTACCGTTCGTTTCACCTGCTCTTTCTGCTTCAAGCACAAAAGAAAAATTAATTTCCGGATATTTTGAATGTAAAAAACATCTGACTTTTTATTTCATCAATTAATAACGTTTAGGCTACTGAAAATGTAGAGTAATTTCCACAACATCTGAGAAATTAGAAAAAGCAGAGCTGTGCAAGGGCCAACTTCACTTAATTGTTGTTCATAAGCAAGAAATTAATTTTATCATTTTCTTTAATCGGCTTTTTCCTGAACAGAAACGATTCTTTTTAATTATTTTTCTCTTCATATGTGAAAGCAAGAACATCTTTATTTACGAAAGACAAAAAGTTATTACTAATTATTGCATTGCTCCCCGATAAATATGGGGAATTGGGGGATGGCTCTAGCAGTACTTCTGCTTTAGCTCTCTTGGGTATTTGTTGACTTTATATTAATTAGTCTTATAGTTGAAAGATTCATCACAATGCAACTTACAGAAACTCAATAATGTAGATTTTATTGAAGAACCATCTAAATTACACGAGGCATAGTCTAACGCGGTATTGTTATTGCTATCTTTTTTTATTAAAAATTCCTGAAGAGTCTTAGGAGCAGCATTAGCTTTTACAAAATTTAATAAATTAATTAGAATTTCTTCATTATGACCCCGTTCGCAAAAGATGTGCAAGCCGGTACGTCCGTCATTATCTACATTAAGTAATAGTTTATTCAACACTTCAAGAGTGCAGTTTTCTACTACAAAATCTATTAATACTGTCAGTATCGATGGAATATCAAAACAATTAAGAATGTAGTGCAATACTGTGTGACCATTGTTGTCTATTTTTAAAAGCAGATCGTCAAATTCGCTACTGTTATTCTTAACTGTATTTAATAAATAAGATAAAGTTTTTACCACCGCTTTTTCTTCGCGTGAATTCCTCATGCAGGCAATATGTAATATAGTACGTTTCTTTTCATCCACAGTAAATAAAAGGGTTTTTATTTTTTCTGGGCTAAAATTGATTGTAACAAAATTTAGTAAAACTTTTAGGGCGTCGAAGTTAAGAACACTATAATGCAGTACGGGTTCACCATCATTATCAGGTTGCAATAAGAGTTTATTCATCACTTCGTCTCTATTCTTGATTGCATTCAATAAATATGTTAAATGTTTTAAACGATCCTCACAAGTAAGGTGCAATAAATTGTACCCTTTATTATTTGTCTGTAGTAAGAAAGAATTTACAATTTCCGAAGTACAATTCTTGGTAATAAAGTCTAATATTGCTAATAACATAGAAAGATCATCAAACTGACATATAATATAGTGCAATGCCGTAGATCCAGCGGTGGTTTTCTTTAATAATAGTTCAGTTAGGCCTTCATTACAGTATTTAGCGTTGTTTAATAACGAAATTAAAATATCATCGTGTCCATTTTTTTCTTCAATATTCATGCAAGCCACATGCAATACACTGTATCCTGTGTTATCTACTTTTAACAAAAGATCGTTAAATATCTTTAAAGTACAATTCTTTTTGACAAAATTAAGTAACGCTTCTAGCATATAGGGAGTGTCATGATAACAAATAGTATAGTGCAGCGCGGTTTGTCCTTCATCATCAGTATTTAATAAAACCTTATTTAGTATTTCAGTGTCATCTTTTATAATATCTAATAATGTAGTCAAATTTTCTTCAAATTTGTTGGCACATACAAGGTGTAACAAAGTGCATCCATTCTTATCCGCTTTTGATAAAAGTTCACTTAGTGTCTCTCTATCACAATTTCTTTTAATAAAATCCAGTAATACTTTTAACATAGAGGAATTATCAAAGTTTTGGACAGTGTAATGTAATGCGGTGTGCCCCTTATTGTCAGTTGTTAGCAAACATTCTTTTAGCGCGTCATTATTGTCCTTAGCTAAATTTAATAAGTAATTTAAACTTTCCTCATAATCTTCTTTGCCTATTCTGACGCTACAGGTAATATGTAATGCGGTCATTCCTATATTATTGGTTGTAACTAACAGCTTATGAAATAGTTGCGGATTAGAGTTTCTTTTAACAAAATCTAAAATTACTTTGACCGTTGAATTATGACGGTGAAGAACTGCGAAATGTAATACAGTATTTTCGAAGTTTTCATCCCTAGTGGTAAGCAACTCGGCAAATAATTCAGATGGAACACTGTGTTGTAACGCTTGTAACACATCTGTTAAAGTCTCTCCATTTTCTAAGAGGCTCAAACTACAAACACGGATTAAAATTTTTTTCTCGCGACTTTCGGCATTAAACATAATATCGTTTTTAAAGATACCAGAAGGCAAATCTTGCAAGTATTTTATTAACAGATTATAAGTTTCCTCCATGACCATTTGATATAGAAATTTTAAATCAAATTTTCTGCTATTTATTGTGTTAATCATAACTTGTGTCTTGTTACCCAATTTCTCCAAAAATTCATTATTTTTTTCTAGGAATGTCCGAATTAGTTGATAATTTTCATTAAGTAAAATTTCCGATAGAACAAGTTGTTGGATAGTTTCGTTTTGCAAATTATTAGCAAAATAATCACTTACAAAATATTCTGCAAAACTTCGATGCACAAACAATACATTATCTTCATGAATGACAAGTAGTCCGGGCCGTGCTAATTTTACTTTGTCATCTATTTCTTCAATTTCTTCATACTGAGGAAATAAAATCTGAAAGGCAATTTGTTGATATTTAGTTTTAAGATACTTTAAATGATCTTCCATGATATCCAGACCGATTAATGAATTACCGATTGCATTTTTGTCTTCACAACAAATTGTCCATTTAATATTTATGAATTGCTCGTATAAAGAATGTAGCTGAATTTTTTCCACATTGTTAAATTTATTTTGAAAAATTATTTCTGCCAACATTTGAAGGTGTAAAGGATTATCGATAAAATCGGATAACTTGTGATTATTAAAATATCCAAAATATGATATAACATCTTTTGCAATTCCTAAGAAATCCTCTCCTTCTATTAAATCTGATGAATTAAAATAATTAGATGTATTAAGAGGTTGCTTTGGAATATCATCAATGTTATCAAAAGAATTATAATTATAAGGAAAATTTCGTTTCATTTCGGTAAGGTAAGTGATAATACTTTCTGTGTATGCTTCGAACTGTATATCTTCGATATTTTTTAGACTATATTTCCAAAAATTATGTAAATAATTAGCCTTTTCATCATTTTGAAGTGGATTAAGAAATAGGGAAGGTGAATCAAGGACACTAACCAGGTTAAATTCTTCATGAATCCGCGTTGTGATCCACATTTGTGCAACATTGGAGTTCTTAAGAGCTTTGAGTAGTATAAGGGTATTACTCTTAAATTTAGGACTAATTTCGTCAAAACCGTCGAATATAAGTATTATTTGTGGATATTTCATGAAATGTTTATTAGAAAATTGTAAAGATTTTATAAATAGTTGTCTGGTGAAATGTTTATTTTGGTTTTTTACGTTCTGAGAAATCAAAATGTCTGCTAAAAAATGTATTGCCGCTTCAACGTCATGTTCCATAAAATGAATGTCATCTAGAGATTTCATATAATTTTGCCGATTCATGCGTTTCTTCCTAATGTATACGTAAGACGTTAGGTCTATTCGTAGAACCCATATATGGGTCATGATTTTCTTTAATTGATGGGCGACTTTGGTCATAAAAACAGATTTCCCACATCCAGGACCGTTGGAGACAATACAAATTTTCTTTTCCAATATTTTGATGTGACTTAAATCTTGTTCACTAAAACAAACATCATGTTTATAAAGAACATTGGTAATATTTTTGATGTTCTTAAGAATCATTTTATCTTGTTCATATTCTAACCAACAAACATTGCTTACGTTATTTCGACATAACTGGTTAAATATACTACTAGTGTCCATTTTTCCAGGAAGGACAATTCCATGATCTAGAGTGGTATTGGGTTCCCACATATTAATCCACGTATTTCTTACACCTAGTTGCATTAGGTAGTCCTCATTTGTACCGCCAATTAAAAACAGACACGCTTCTAAAAGTACTTCGTTTTGAAAAATTTCTGGTTTAACTTCGCATTGAGCCAAGATTCTTGGGATATAAAATTCTTCATTAAACGAATCTGATACTAGGGCACTATTATCTCCTATTTCAATGTTATCTTGTAAAAGTGCTTCCAATGACTGCGTGTCAATTACCTTTTTAGCTGCGTGTACATCGACGAGTTCATTTAGATTCATCTTCATGCCTTGAAATATCACGTGTTTTTTCAATATTTTTTCCTGAGAGGCTGTCGTTAAGTCGTCAAATGCATTTCTTATATCGTAGAAACATAAACATTCGTTGAATCCCACCACGTCATTTTTCTGACCAATTAGTATTACTTTTTTTTGTTTATCTGCTTTAAAAATGCTAGACAGTAGGTTTTTGTCTATTTTTATCCCACTCTTATATTCGATTACCAACAACTGAAAGCTTGATTCGGAGGTAAAAGTGCTAACAATTTTTTTCTCATGTAAAAACTTATCAGCGCTTACAAAAATTACTTGGTCTTGTTTACACTCAAGTTGGCTTAGCATTTGACTTAACTTAATAAGTGTTAATTTAGGGGATAAAGTAGCAATAGTTAGCAAGGGTACTTTTTTTCCCCTGCGTAAAAAATAGCGTAGTGATAAAGTATTTTTAAATCGTATTCCATAAAGTTTTAGCTCTTCACTAAAATAACTAGAATAACCTGCCACCAACAGTGACTGAATGTTGCTATTCAGTGACTGTAAAAAGCTATTTTTGTCTTTAATAAGTAAATAGTTGCTTGTGTTACTTTTGTAGCTTTCAAACCATTTAAGAACCCGTTTTTGTAAATATGCATAAGCTAGATCAGTATTTTCTATGTTGAGACAGTTTCTTAGTTCATACCTTATATTATAATTTAATTCGTTATCTACGTAGTTAGCTAAAAATCTAAATTTTTTAAAAAAACTGCGTAATAAATCCTCTTTTTGACTGTTTACTTCAAATGTCTTCTTTAGTTCCTCAAATTTTTCCTTCTTTAATTTGTACTTTACAGGTTTCGTACCCCGGCTTTCTACATTTTTTGCGTACAATATAGCATCCTGCTCGATTTCTCCAACAGTGCACTTAAAATACGGTAAAGCATCATCAGCAAAACCAATGTTTGTACAAATTAAGAATTCTTCTAGGTGAGCACCGGCAAAAAATTTGTTTTCCTTGATTTTGCAAAAAGATTCATAATAGGTGTATAAGAGAAAAGGTTTTTCATTTTTCGTAACTTTAAGTTTTTTATTAAAAATATCGATTTTTCTAATCTTATCCTGGCTATTATTTTTATGTTTAGCTTGAATAAATCTGAAACACCATTCGCCATTCTTCTTATATTTCAAAACTATATCGTCAAAATGCCCCGCTTCGTCCATCTCGGTAGCAAGAAAGAACGGTTGTGCTTCAGGAACCCTTTGAATAAAAAGTGTGAGCAGTCTTAATTGATACGTTAGTCCGTGTAAAGTTTTCTTGGGAGCAGAGGAAGCACGATACATTTCTGACGCTGTCGTACTAACACTAGGTTCAGGGGAATCGTGATTTCTTTGCCGTTTAAATACACCAGTGCCATCTTCATTACTTTGGCGCTTTCTTGCCGATTGAAAAATGCTTTTAACAGGATCCCAATTAAAATTTGTTAATTTTTTTGAAATTTTGTCTAGAAGCATGAATGGTGTCTCCCCAATGTCATTCATAACATCGATTTGGGCTCCGTTTTGGATCAGAAGCTTAATAATACACAGGGAATTATCCAGATTCGTATTTTTGTTTATCTTTTGTATTGCCACATGTAATAGTGTGCTGTTTTTGTTATTTTTATCTTCTTTTTTAACTACACGTTTTAAGTCAACATTCCTCTCTTCAAAAACTGCTTCAACATATTCTAAATTATTGCTGATCACTGCAGCTAATAGTAAAGAAAATGTTTCTATTTCAGTGTCTTCTTCGTTGCTTCTTGTGGATTCTTGTGAAATGGAATCGACCTGCAAAAACGTGCACTAAAAATAAATTTGTACCTAAAGAAAACATTTGTGGCTTCCCAGACAGAAAACGCAGGGTGTTCAGTTTTTGCATATTTCCAAATTAAATGTACAGCTCTAGGTGAGGATGGAGATTGCCCCTTTTACCTCTTCGTCTAGGGGCGGATTTAAAACTTCGTCTAGGGTGGGAGGGGAACTAGATCTATACAAAATTGTAGACCAAAAAACGAGTAAGTTCGTATGCGACATCATTCTTGTATAGCTCAGGGTTCTAAGAAGTGAACATTATTTCATAACGAAAAAACAAAGAAATTTCCAGGCGGGACATTTTTACCACTCAAAAAAATGGACGAAAAATCAAGCTTAGACGAGACAGGACAAATTGATTGATTGATGGAGGTGTAAAGATATTCTAGAATTTTTTTATTTATACCTTCTGCCCATGTAGATTGATATACGAAAATTTTTCAAAAATACATTTTTTGGAAGAACGTTTTTTCAAAAATATTTTTGCTCGAATAAAGAACTTTTTTGAAAATACAGTTATTCGAAAGATAGCGGTGTTTTGCAAAATACTTTTGGCAAACCAGTTTTTCGATTTTTTTAAATAGCACTTTTAGAAAAACGACTTACAAAAAAAAGTACATGTTTTCAAAATTTTTTCGAAAAAGACCAAATGATCATTTTTTCAAAAAACGCTTTGAAAAAGTAATTTACCACGTCATGAGAACATCTTTTTTGTCTTTTTTTTATTGCAATTCTCTAAGATGGTACACAGAGAAAATACTATCGTATATTGAATTGGATACCCATTCACTCAATGACACACTCTATTCCGTATTGCACAATACAAATTCGGTTTATTTCAATGATTAGTTTATCATTGTTAACCAATAGGTTATAAGATTGCTTACAATATAAGGTTTCACTGGTTTTTAAAAGGTCGTCTAAATATAACAATTATTTGATGCAGTAATACCCTATTCTAAATTCAATACAAAATATAGCATTGGTTACAGTAAACGTTTATTTGTAAGAATATACAACTTATTTAATCGAAATACTTATTGTTGTTGCAAGCTTTTTTAGATTTATTTTACTTACATAGGTACTATAAAAGACTAAATTCCACTTCAGTCCACACAAACACTAAAACACTCCAGTCTCCAGAATTGCAAAAGATCTATTATTTTTGGCATAACTTTAACGCAATAAACAAACAGGCTGCAAGCTTAAACGACTATTAAACGGACAAAATACCAACAGCATAATTTTAACCTCTCCAAAGGGTGTCCGTGAGCAATAGAAGTAGTGTCAGCCAAGAATAGAACTCATTGAATTAATACTTTTTATCATTTCTCTAATACCTTATATGTTTTATTGGTGTGTTTATTTTAATTAATATGATATAAGGATTATTCACTTAGTTTTTAGATTTTTTATTTAAACTGTAGTTCTTGTTCGTTTAATAAAATACATATTTTAATTTGAATCACACCGCTCACAAATAACTATTTTTCAGCCAATTATATTTGAGCATTCTCGTCAAATCATTTATTTTTTTAGCTTAAACAATTCTATACTCTAAGGAATAATAGTAATTTATTGGTTTCCAATAGTATTTTTGTAATTAAAAAAATGGTAATACAGTTTTCAAAGAAGTAAGACTCTAATAATAAGTCTATATTTAAAGCAATGTTTTTTTTGGTTATTTCAATGATGTTTTGTTGAAACAGTATTAACTTTAATATAACCAAAGTGAGAGCGGTCAAGAATAATACTATTATTGAAAATAGCATGTCAGGTATTTCTGTGTAGAGTTCAAAATTAAATTTCACAAAAATTGTTTTTGAAAAATGTATTTTTGAAAGATTTTGAAAAAAAATCCAAAAAAATCTCATAGATCATTTTAAAAAAAGCATCTTTCGAAAAAGCAGTTTTTCGAAAAAATTACTTTATAAAAAAATATTGTTCGAAAAAAAACAGAATGTTTGGTTATCTTAGCTTACACGCGACCAGACAAATTGTTTGATTAATATATAGGTGTAAATATTCTATCATTTTTTTATTCATGCGTCCTGATCATTTGGTGGGATATACCTTCTTATGAAAATTTTACAAAAAACAATTTTTGAAAGTACAGTTATTGTTCGAAAATATAATTTTTCAAAAACAAATTTGTCTTAAAGCACTTTTTAAAAATCATTTTTTAGAAAACATCTTTTTCGAAAGTACCTACATTTTTTCAAAGAGACATTTTTAGGAAATTAAATTTTTTCGGAAAGCTTTTCAAATATTGAACGCTTTCTCGAAAAAATAGTTCACAACAGGGTAACGTAGCAAACCCAAGGAAACCTGATCAAACCAAAAAAAGGGTTCGTTTCGATTTTTTCAGGATCTTTTCCTGTAAAGTTTATAATTTAGTTTTCGAAGAAATCTATTTTCGGAAAATGTACTTATCTTTAAAAAATGTACTTTCGAAATATCTCGATATATTTTCCTAAAAAAACTATTCCATTATTTATTTCCTTTAGAAGCTAAAACGATTGGGTGCAAATTTTGATAAGATAGCAGTGTGATATGTAAGAAAGGTGTTCAGAAACAATCGAAGAACATGTAAATCAGAAATGCCAAAAAAGCTTTCATCATCTATACAAATATCTATATTATAGATTTATTATTTATTTTTGGTGTTTTACTTTTGTATGTACTTATATGTATTAATTTTTATTACATTAATTTATATACGTAATTTATTTCGCAAGACGTTACACAGACAGCAAATATTTGTTTTTATTTATAATATGTTGTAGAATATGTATGAATTGCTAACATTTTTGAATGTTACAACATTTGTCTTTATAAAATTCGCTATTGTAATTATTTGTGTACAGGGCTCTAGGGGGGAGCGCGCCCCTTGCGTTCTTCCTAAATCCACCCCTGCATCTATCCAACTCGGAATGGTATTACGTTTTACGTTTATGTTTTCTGGCTATGTCTCTTTTTAATCAAGTGTTAATCTGATAACTGATAAGTCTATGAGGTAAGTATAGTCAAAAAGTGTCAAAAAAGTCGCCAGCAAGTATGAACGTAATACTTCCCTCTCCCGGTGGCATATTTACAGATGCTAGCGTGTGTTGACACCAGGGTGTCGAAATCAGTGAGGGTTTGGAAAAACAGTACATTTACAAATGCTAACAGATTTGGACACCAGAGGCGATCAGAGTGTTGAAACCAGTGAGCGTTAGATAACCTGAGCAGTAGATAACCTTTTTCCATGATTGTACCTGTACGGAAATTAACGATAAAACGTTGTTGGAATATTGAAAAAATATATTTATTAAAGCAAACGAACAAAATAAAAATAAAATATTAGGTTAATGAGCAGATCCATGCCCTTTAGCATTAGGCTGGTTTTGTGAGATGTTAAGATGAATAATAAATGAAAGCTAACCCAGATCAGCCCTACAAGGTGCAGAAATTAAAATTGCATAATAAAGTCAGTTGTGAAATACGCTCTTGGACAGGTTTGCTCAGTTTTAGGTTTCATCAGTATCTTTTTTAATACAATGTCAGGTGTATGCGGTGCTGCCAAAATTTTATATCAATACGAATCGCGCAGTCGCAGTAAAAAAACTCGGCAAAGATAAAAAATTAAAAAAAGATACTGATGAAACCTAAAACTGAACAAACCTGCCCGAGAACGTATTTTACAACTCTATGGCCACAACAAGAGCCCTAACCCGTTGCCAATACACCTTTTAAAGCTGATATAAAAATTTGTGGGAAAAACTACTTGTAAATTTGGCAACACGGTGTCTCCATCAAAACACTCACAAACTCACATAAAAAACATTAAAACTGCGGGACATGAAGTAATCTTAATTTGGAATTGCTTTTAATAATAACAAAATCCTCGCAATAGTTTTAAAAGTTGAATCTCTGATTGCGGAATTAAATATTAGTATAGGGTCAAATTAACACCGGTGTCAACATCAGTTAGCATCTGTAAATGTATGCCCACTACAAATGCTCACTGGTTTCAACACTCTGGTCGCCTCTGGTGTCCAAATCTGTTTGCATTTTTGTAAATGTACTGTTTTTCCAAACCCTCACTGATTTCAATACCCTGGTGTCAACACACGCTAGCATCTGTAAATATGCCTCCCGGTGTTATACATTGGATTCTGAACTTCGCTTATTCTAATGTAGGAATGGAACTGCTGTATTTTTTGCCTACAAAACCACAAACGGTAAACTTTTATAAAAATATTTACAATATTTTGTAAACAATGCTGCTTTTAGCCGACTATTTACTCGCGAAAGCATAAGTCGGTAAAACTTTAAAGATCGGTTAACATTTTTAAACAACTGCTGCTCGTAAAAAGGTATTTTAAGAAGAGTTGCCGAGACGGTCGCTTTGATTATTTTCAAAAGTTTGTGTCCACACATTACATGTCAATAATTTTAATAACTGCTTCATTTAACAAAGACATTAGCAAACATGTCCATAGGTGTCAGTATTGTTTAATATGTAGAAACTAGTACTCAGGTTAAAGATGCGAGCAGTGCCTATTTTTGGTTTCAGGGGGCCCTAGGCCTGTTACTCAATCCGGGGCCCCTCACAACTTCAAAAAGTGTTTTTTCCTTAATAAGTTACACAACACTAGTTTATTGTGCTTTAATAATATCAGTTTTGCAAATAAAGAATATTTTTGTTTTGTACTATAAGTCTAGTGTCGCTCAGGCCGAGCGCGGGGCCCCTCTTCTGAATAAATCTGCACAGCGCTGTGGACTTTGTTCGGATAGTGTCCACTCTGCGGACGTTGCCCGTAACCTAGACCTACACCGTCTATTTATAATTTGACGATAAAAGTTATCGCAAACACTTCAATTAATCTAAGGCTGAAATACAATTCAGGGATTAATTTAAATATCTGAAGGCTTTCACTTGATGTCAGAAAGTATTTTGATGCTAACTTTGATCTCCTTTTTAAAATAATGTAGAAATAATGGACTTAATGAAAAAACTGCACATAAGTTACTCACCGAGCTCTGCTGTGATGTGCACATTTTGAAGTAACATTAAAACAGTTAGTTTTCAATGTATAACTTGTAATTAGATCACCACACTATATCATCTGTATCAAAAAGTCTACTATGAGTTATATGTATATGCTTAGACAAGGAAATAGAGAGGACGTGTAACACTCATTTAAATTGGCGTATGGCGATTTCGACAGAAATTCTTGACGACGCCATTTTTTGGTGCCAAATATTGCTGGTGACATTAAAGTTATTTTGTGGGGTTTCGAATAAAATTTTGATTAGAGATTCCTACATTTTAGTGATTGATGATGGTGAGTTGTTCCGCTTATGGCTGCAAAAGTCGAAGCGAGAAAACGGTGCCTGGAATTACCTTTCACGGGTAAAAAGTTAAATGCTACATAGTTGCAAGACAAATACTTTTCGAAATATTTTTGTTATGAGATAATTTTATCAACGCAATTCGAACACGATGAGTTAGGCATCTCTAAAACAGACTATTTATGTTGATTTGAACAAAGTGGTTGATTGTTTTAATTCATAATTAACTCATTAAAGATATACATTATTTTAATGGAAAGCTTTTTTCCAGTGGCGGGTACGTTTTTATTCGAAAAAAATATTATAATATTGCATTAACCTTGTGTGTTTAATTAGTCAGTACAGCAGGGTTTTTTCTAAAAAATATACATAATTTATTTGTTTTGCTGTAGATTTCCCATGAACGATTTCAGAAGACTTGCTCTTTGGGTTCAAAAAATGCATGTTGCAGATTGGAGTCCTACAAAAAATGATAAACTTTGTTCAAGGCACTTTGACCGGAGTTTATTTTATAGTATTTGTGAAAGAACTTGTCTGTTATATGATGCAGTACCCACAATATTTGGGGAATTGCCTAAATATCTCCAGGGAATGCCATGAACAAAGCAAGTAAGTCAGACTCACTTTATACAACATTTTCTAATATTATTTAATATAGGTAGCTTTATAATTTTTAAATATCACCTTCATTTGATCTCACTTGTGGAAGTCACTAAAATAGTTTTAGTGCTAGTCAAAAGTCAAAGGTTTGTTTTCTTTTTTTATATTATGTACCTTTAAAGAAAAAATGGTATGTTTCATTTAAAGTAAAAATAACTTTTTGGCTCATTTTTACAACCGCCACAAGAAGTTACATTTCTACGCCTGTTTCCTATATTATGTTAAATATTATTAGAAAAATTTTTCTTTACGTAAAACTTTATTTTTTACTGGAAAATACCATTTAAGCAATTTCAAGATTACATTACATTATCTTATGCTAGAAATAAACTAATTGAATATATTGTTGTAGGCAAGAAATTGGAGAGCCTTCCTGTTCTGCTTCTGTTGGCTAAACAAAATGTCTATGCACACTAAGCACCAAGCCCGGTTAACCTCTCTTCAGCCATAGGGGACCGCAACCATGTTTCCACTCGTCTGAGGGTACTAAACGATCTTTCAATAGTTGTTGTTGTTGGAGGCAGAGCCAAAAAAATTGTGAGTGCTTTTTTACGCTGGGAAAAAAATCACAGTGTGTATCTAACAGTTCGACTAGTTCCAACTGAGTGTCATTATCTTTACCTTTCTGGGCCCACATTTCCTTCCACGTTTCCACTTCAACTTCAAAATTTTGGATGCCATATATTTTTGAAATGCTAGAAATTTTCTCTTTTAATTTTTCAAAATTTTCAATTATCAACTATGGGTGTACAAGGGAAAGTGCAAATGCCTATCCTCTGTCTCCTTATAAAATCGAATCTCAATGGATTTGATAATCGAATCTAGTTAAGGAATAAAAACAGATACTCGAAAATAATTCTCAGCACATGCTGTAGTATAGTTAGCCCTTTGTGTTTGTTTAGCTGCTAACCTGGGAATTTTTTTTATAAAAACAACAATGCCAATGTAGGAAGATCAAAGAGTCCGGCCGCTGAAACAAGGCGCAAAGCGCGGCATTTCTTTTGACATGTAGGATGTAGGTAGGCGAAAATTTGTAGATATAATATTTATGTTTTTTTTTAAACTGCCAATACCAATTAGGAATGCATCAATTGTTATATACACAGTTTTTTGCTTCTAGAAAAATTGTCCATTTATGTAATAAAGATAAATTGAGCTAAATAATTTATTTTTATTTATGCCATTACGCTTTTGAGTTAAAAAAATTCATCCTAATTCCAGGGGAGGGGAGGGGGTGGCAAGTGCCCTCCTTTGCCCCCCTTCCGGCGCCCATGCTTGCAAACCCAAGCTATATAAAATTATACAAAAAATGTCTTCTTTGCGCCGCCGTACAAGTTATTCATCAATCTGTCCTTAAGGTTTTTACGGTTAACAATTTTGCAAATCAGTAGCAACATCCCACTAATACTTTATCTGAGATATGTGTAATACCAGAGACTATCCCATAAATGCAATCTTGAGTTATGTCGTGTTTTATTTACACTATGTTTATCTATAATTTGATATAAATTTAATTGTTTATGTATGGTATTTCTTTTGGCATACATAACGTGACCATTTATTTTTTTTCTCAGAACCGCCAACTGTTTTTCACCAAAAGTAGATAGATCAAAGAATAACACATTATCCATAAAATTCTAATAGTAATTTTAATGAATAATACACGACATGCAAGCGGTCAGTCGCCAAATGGAAAGCGGGACGGTTCAAAAGCGCCGCAGCCGAATATTTTACGGGGCCACGCCCAAAGATCGTCAAGAATTCACCCAACTACAATCTAATTTCGTAAATTAACTTAGATCCTTGATTCTATGAAGATTTAAGATTAAGATCCTTGATTCTATCCAAAAGAGAGCCATTCGACTTATCAATGACCCAGCCACCACGAGAAAACTCCCTTCTCTCGTTCATCGCCGCGCTGTTGGGGATTTATCCTTTTTCTACCGCTCCTTCCACGGATTTTGCTCTGAAGAACTAGCCGGTATTATTCCCCCGTTGAATGTCCCTAACAGAACAACAAGAGGCACGTTACGTATGCATCCCTTTACTGTCCAGCTACAAAAGCCTAGAACAGACCACTTCTCTCGCTCATTCATACCTAGGGTCTCCAGATTATGGAACAAATTGCCTGCAGATATTTTCCCTTCCCGTCCCAACCTCCAGTCCTTCAAATCCCGTGTCAATAGACTACATTTCCCTTCTCTTCAGACACCCACGGTACGTTATTACTTAGGCTTGAAGTCTACATGGGATGTCTTAGATAAAAAAAAAAGATTAAATTTGGTTGTTTGAATATTTTCCTAATGGCGAATGGCGAATGTAAAACAAACGAAAAGCGAAACAAGTGTAAAATGGCCACGGCGCACTGGATTACTGGCTGTCTATTTGCCGCGCGGCGCAAGCGCAACCACTAGGTTCTTTTTGACTTAACACGAATTCTGCTTCCTACTTGGAATAACTGTCTTCTGAGCTGTTTTTTTCTTGGTGTTTCATCTAAGTTTTATTTCACATTAGGGAAAAAAGTTTTTTTATTGGAACCGAATTATTATTTTATTCTTTTTTTCTGGATTGTTTTAATTTTAAGCTTTATCAAAATTTAATACGAAAAAAAGTATTGCTCTCCTTGGGGACAACGAGACAGAGTACCAAAAAACGGGACAGTCCCGTTCAGAACGGTTGGTCATGTTAGGCATACACCATTTACAAAAAATATCTAAGTATATAGCCAGATAGCTTTTGTTGTTACAATATACCTAGGTATTATTTTTATTTACTAGTAATAATAATAGAGCTTTACTTTTAATCACGAAAAATCATAACCTCCCCCCCCCCCCCCACATACGAAACTGAGCGCGGACTCAGGATGTAGCTATAACTGAACTCCAGCTCGTCGGGACACGGTTAAGCTCCTGCAAAATGTCGACCAAAAAACGTTATTCACCGGTCAGCTGGGCCATTCAAACGGTTGCTTCCCTCCCTGCAGTGGGAGGGTGTTCGCTAGGCCACTGCTTTTTTAACATTTCTAATGGTTAACTTTTACTTATTAAATTAGGCCTATCTTTGCGCATGTCCTGAAGTCCTAATATGGACATTAAACATATACTAGAAGTAAATAATAAATCAGTTGGATTGGATTGAAAGATATACAACCAGCCAGTAAGGCTTATTGTAATTCCTGCTCTACTGGGCCTTTATAAAAAGGTTAGCCTTTATAAGGTTAAGTAATCCTTTTACTAGTTGTCTCGTGGAAGTTTTATCCTGGATATTGGGTTCCCTTAGATGGCTTTGGTGTATTTTATTAATCTTTAGTCAGATGCTTTGGCCTGAGGTATTTACTTTTGCAATTACAGTGGCCGGGCGCTGACGATGTCGGCGACCGCCGACGGCCTCGCGCCCATAGGGGCCTCGCAAAAAACTCGCAAGTTAATACTTACAAGTTATACTTAAGCACGCGATAAGTCAAAATAGATTATCTGCGTTGTCAGTTTTATCGATTGAAGCTGAAGTAGCGGCTGGTTTTTAAAATTACGAGCTAATCCTGAAGAAATTTAGTGTGGCGAGAAATCGAAAAGTTAGTCTATTATAGTAGTGTCTGTTTGATTGATCAGCAACAATATACTCATACTTAGTACGTATTTGTGTATAATTCATTTGTCCTAGTACTTTTTTTTGAGAAATAATGAAAGAAGCCTCGCAAAGCTGATGTCGATATCATCGATTATTGTAGTATAGTTTACCAATCTGAAAAAATGCCACATAACTGAAAGACTGGCAAAAGCCGTTCTCAAAAAGAAGTTGGAAGAGCATATAGTTGGCCAGATTAAGAGTTACCCTGGAATCTCTGATCTCTGATTGCTCTAAAATGTAAATAATGATATTTCCATATTGTTTCTAAATCTATGGTGCTGTCACGTCACATTACAAGCAGAGAATAACCCACCAACGAGAAGCGACAATCGCGTTTCCGCCAAAAAGAATCGAGTGGGGTTAAAACCAGATTACTGTCAAAGGTTCGACTGACCAGGTTAGTCCGGTAGTCGATGACTAGCTTGTGTTAACAGTGCTATTGTGTGGGTTATTAAAGTTTTTAAATGTTTATTTTACTATCTTGTGTACCTAGTGCAAAAATATGCCTGGATATTGTTCTGCCTTTCGAGAATGCAGTACTTAAGGAGGACTAGAAATAAGTAGGTATGCTCACGTTCCCCAAGGATTTTGAACGGTAAGTACATATGCACCTTTTCAATATATAGTGTTGACGTATATTGAAATGTTTAATTTCTTATTTTATTCTTAAAATATATAGAAGCAGTAGGTACTTACGGTAATTGTTTACTATAGCCCCATGATCCAAATTTGTACTTTTCTTATTGAATAAGATTATTTTAGCCCCCAGAAAGTTTATTTTGACTAAAATTATTTGGGCAAAACATGGTTAAGAAAATTGGAGTGATATAGGTGTTTTGTAGCTTTTCTAAATAATTGAGGTAAATGTTAATGTCTAGTGTTTAGTGACCAATTAGATCAGTCCCCTTTTCTAAGTTTTCTTATCATGATAATTTTCTTTGAAAGAAAAATGATTTTAGCAAACTTTTTATCTACCTATTCCGGCTTTTTAAATTAACTTTGAATTAATATTATGTACATCAGATTCTAGAAACCCAGGTGGATTTTTTAACTACAACCACAAAATACTAATTTAGTAGCAAAGTAAGCATTAAATCCAGTGATTGCTATTCAAGTATAGTACCATTACTAAAATATCGCTATTACTGTGGTTAATACTTATCTACAATCATAAATATCATAGGGTAAAGCATATGACTAAGAATTAATAAAATATATATATATATATATATATATATATATATATATATATATATATATATATATATATATATATATATATTATTTTTCGTAATAATAAATTTTTAGTAATTTATTTCCATTGTATGGTGACACAATGTAGAGTGAGAGGGGCAACATCGCTTCACCGGGCGTCGTCTGGTTCATTGAGAAATCTAAAAGGCGTAATTTTGTTTGTGCTTTCCAGGCAGGTTGGAATGTATCTGTGTTGTGAAATTTTATGTAGGTAGATACCTTTTTTGTTTCTCCTGCCAGAACTTTATCCAAAAACCTTGCGGAATGATGCGTTCATGCCAACTGTGTGGAAAATAAAAATTTTTCATCTGGAACTGTCCTTTCAGAGGTTTGCTTGGTGGAATACAGAACAGGAAAGCCATTACGGTGGCGCGCCGAGACGAAATTATAGCGGTTGGTTGGTCTTTGTACGACTGTACGTCCTACACGCGCACAATGTATGAAGAAAACAAAAGGTTTGCTATGAAGGAATGCTTGTCTCGTCTTGCTAAATGTTAATGATTAAATCAATAGTAGACAATGTTCACTATAACTCAACGACTTGACTTGAATTCAATGCTTAATTTATTCTTATTTTAGCAATAACGAATATGATTAATTTAAGAAAAAGAACACGTTGGTTTGTATCAAAACACCATTGGTTTAAAATGGCTGGTCTTATTTGGGGCAAATAAATGTATACTACATTTCAAAAAGTCTACCCAGTAAACACGAGGTGGCTGCTCCAGAAGCGGACAGAAACCGCATTGCCGAAAGCCGCATCCAACCCGAAATACAGCTAAGCCCAGTGAATTGCAGACCGGGCATGTCCTCTTTGCCGCGGGGGCCCATGGAATGCCGCCCATGGGCCATGAGCGGAATTACAGTACAGGGCGCAGTCCCGTTGGAGTCCGCTGTCTGTCCACTGGTAAATTAGCCAATACTTAAAAGCATTGTACCCAGAAAACCCATGGCAGTCGACACTGGTGGGAAGTCGGCGGCTCTTTTTACCATTTTCTGACCGCATACGGTACGCGCGTGTTATTTCCATGCAATGAATAAGGAATATGCACAATTTTTTTATTGCATAAATCGTTTAAGCAAATCGTTACACCCAAAACAATTACTAGGATAATTTAGCTACAGAAACCAGGGGCGCACCCAGAATTTTGTCTTGGGGGGGCTGACTGGTCTTGGGGGGGGGGGGGCTGAGTGGTACCATTCGGTGGATTTCTTCAATTAGTAATGCACTTTTTTTAATTTTTGTGTGTCTAAGATGTTGGCCTGGTGGGGTAGGGGGGGCTACAGCCCCCACCTCCCCCCCCCCTGGGTGCGCCACTGACAGAAACTGTTTACCTTTCGATATAATTCATTACAATTTAAAAAGCAGCCATTTGTCCTTAGTGAATAATGATGTCACGAGATCAGCAAAACTAAGTGTCAATCTACATGTTAAGCTTAACCTAAAGCCGAACAGGTTTGATTTTCTCGGAAACAGTCAATGGGGGACCAATTGAAATTTTTGGGTTAATAGAGGAATATTTCAGCTAGCTTTGGTAAAAAATTCAGTTATACAGGAGCTATTAAACGTCAAAGTCTAAATTTTCGCGATTTTCGTTGAAATCGGGTGCAGGTCGCAAAAGTGAATTAAATCGATGTAAATTTTTGGGATGTTGTAGTAGAGGACCCGGAGGGTAATCCAGAGTTAACTTGTACTCGTCAAGACGTATACGTTGATTTCCGAAGGTTCACGTAGGGTGCTACATACAAACGTACCTATACTAATCGACAACTTATGTTATAGTCTGACCAGTAAACATTTTCCCGTACTGGTACACGAAACTGTCATTATTTGAAACCTTGCATGCTTAAGAGCGATAAAATGTCAGAATGTAAAAACCTAAAGGTAAAACGGCCGCCATCTTGCTTTAACCAACCACATAAGGGACGCAAAGCGCATCCAAAAAACGTCCCAAATATACCCGATCTTCCCTTCGGAAATAAACGTATACCTGCTTCTAGAAGAGTGCTTGTTAACTCTGGATTGTTCTCCCTGAGCTTTCGAATTCTATTGAAACTGTGAGAATCGGAAAATGGCAAGTAATTTTTTAGATCGAAAAATGCCATTTCCAGTCCCCTCTTAGGTACCTAATAACTCGAAAACAAAAAGTCGGATCGAAAAATGGATTTACATATATGTAAAACTTTAAAATTGAAATACTTTTTTGCCATACATTTACCTAAATCTAAAATCACTGGAAAATGGATATATTTGGGAAAACTGGAAATTTCGATTTTTGGCCCAACTGGTTCAACTTAAAATCCCATATTATACATCATCGGAAAGAGCTCGCGTTGAAATACATGATATTCATATTTTTTAGTTTCTTCATTCTTTATAGGAAGGGAGCAAACAACCACGTACCTAACCCTGATGAAGCCCATGAGCAGAAACACTTGTCGAACGGGTTACCATACTACCTTTCTTTTCTTATTCTGTTCTTTTTGGAGGACATGCCCAAAATAATTCTTCGTTTTATATACGTACTTCATTGCTGCCTTATGTTTGTATCATTACATTCTCCTAACAGTTTCAACATTTTAACAATAACAACAAGCATCTGCCAACAAAAATGATTTTTTTATTGAATACCGTGACGTCAGATCAACCAACCGCTTATTCGCACATTTGTTGTTTTATGAACTCGCTATTAGAGGGTACGAAGTTCATTATTGTTGGTGAACGTCGCAGGTCAACCAGTTTTTTGTTATAGAGTTCGGCTGCATAAATCTACACGTCGCTATTAGAGGTCAATGGTCGCTATCAGCTAAACTCCGCTCGTCGAGGATATGGCCTGATCAATGGCATAATAATAACTGGAGTGTCATATGGAACGCACTCTTTGCTCAAACCGATTGGCCTATTCGATCACCGTTCCCTGATCGAACATCCTTTTTCTCTTTAATAAGTTGGAGAAAGATAACAAGTCATCGCCCAATATGGGGTATATAATATCCCTTAAAACATTCAGACACAAATTTTTTCTAACCCAATTTGTATTTTTTGTGATTGATTGATTTATTCGGGAAAAAAACTTGGGATATAATTTTTAAATTTTCGTATGAAAGGGTAAAAACAGTATGTTTAAAAATACGTTCCAAAGCGGTTTCCTTTCCATACTGTATAGTATCGGTAGCAAACCCTTACAGATCTGGGATAAAAAAGTTAAAAATGGACATATCAAGAGAATAACAGATGAAGATATTCAATCTTTGGTGTTGGAAATTGTTGGTTGTAATGTTAGTACGACATACATAACATGTCCTGCGGATCCAAGAAAAACTCTAGGCATAAAATTACCATATTTGGTAATGATAGTAAAAAATTTGAAGAAGTATTTTACATTTGAAGTACAGGTCAGTAGCTTATCAGACCCTAGGATGCATTGAATTAAATTCATATGTGCGTTTATTAGTTATTTGTCTCTTTGAAAATCAACTGTATGTACTTGTGTAATGGAGCTTGTCAAAATTTGTAGTTTAAATTTGCATTAGATATATTCTCTGACCCGTGCTCTGACTACAAAGTTTGCAAACTATTAATTCTCAATGAGGTCATACCTTGATAACATTATTACCTTTAGGGTATTACGAAGAATGAAATATTGAAATCTGTAGCACCATTCCGAAGAACAATTGAAAAAAATTTCTATTTTCATGACTTCTTTTTGGTTCTATATCCTACTTTTTTCAAGCTTTCAGTCACCTTAGCTAAAGCATTCTGACAGAGTAGGTACTTAATCAGTAAAGTGTAAGTAAAGTGAGTACATTGGTGCAGTTGAACTTAAAATATGCACATGCAGTCCGCTCCTCGGCCTCTTTCTCTATATTCTATGAAATCCAGTCAAATCACATGCGTGCTAATTTTATGATTTTAATGAAAATGGTGAATGCGGAACGTAGTTCCTATTTTTTAAAAACAAAAGGTGGTAACCCTGCCTGCAAAACACCCTGTATTACTGAAGAGGAAATAGGGGAAGGATGGAAAATGATAGATTTTTAAAATTATTATGTAATATGTCATCTGAACCAACAAATCCAGGTTTGCTTAGAATATTATACTGATTAAGTAGTTCCACTAAAAAGAAAGAATTTTTTTTTCAAATACTAAACAGACTTTACAGAAGCACTGAAAAGTATGAAATACTATCGAGCCTAATAGTAAGCTAATTATGTTTTTTAAGTAATCTGTACACCAAAGTTCTAAACTTTAAAGTCGGTGCAGCTCTAAAGTTTACGGATCTATAATGATAATGCGTAAACAGTTAATAAGGAGTTGCACTTACTTTAAAGTTTACAACTCTGGTGTACAAATTATTCAAAGTTGAATACAATTAGGTTTACCTTCAACCCGAGTAATAAGTATGTAAAAATAGTATTTCTTACTTTTCAGTGCTTTTCTCCATGTCGATTTCTTTTTTTTTGAAAAAAAGAATATTTCGTTATTTTTAGTACACCTATTCTCCCTCCCCCTTCCTCTTTTCTGTCCCTCTTTTTATTTGTACTGTGCAATAATTATTTATTTCTCAATAATAAATAATTAGAAATGTTATTTCATACTTTGCAGCAGGCGCGGCCCGTGAAATTTCAAAGTTGCATATCTCTGTTGCTACTTATGGGACCCATACCAAATTCAGGTTTTTTGATAGTGAGCCTACTAGGAATGTTTTGGTAAAGAAAAAAAATATTTTGCAATTTGCGAAAAAAAGTTGATTTTTTTAATTGACCCACCAGGGTAAAAAATTAACACGCTTAGATATTTTATTTATTATTTTTTCTAAACAAATTTTACATCATTTTGTCGACAATTCTTAAATTGTAAGAGAAAAAAATGTGTTAGTAGAAAGTTATAATCATTTGAATTTTTTCAACCGAAAATTAATTTAAATTTTCGGTTGCAAAAAATTCAAATGACTATAACTTTATACTAACACATTTTTTTCTCTTAAAATTTAAGAATTGTCGACAAAATGATGTAAAATTTGTTTAGAAAAAATAATAAATAAAATATCTAAGCGTGTTAATTTTTTACCCAGGTGGGTCAATTCAAAAAATCAACTTTTTTTCGCAAATTGCAAAATATTTTTTTTCTTTACCAAAACATTCCTAGTAGGCTCACTATTAAAAAACCTGAATTTGGTATGGGCCCCATAAGTAGCAACAGAGATATGCAACTTTGAAATTTCACGGGCCGCGCCTGCTTTGCAGTGCTTTTTTTGACGTCTGTTCATTAAAAAGAAAATATATTCAGTGGTTATTTACAAAAAACTAGTTTATTATCAAAAATGTTACAGCTCAACTGTGTTGTGTTTTGTGATCTGTAAGCTAGGTATTTAATTTTTCACCATCTACAATACATCCCAGCAAAATTTATATGTGGACAAGTATTTCAAATATTGTATAAAACTATAAAAATAAAATACCTAACAGATAAAAAAGTAACATCAAAGGTAAATAAATGATAGCGGGTAAAAAAAAGAAATTAAGCCATATAGTTAGTTGGTTAGCATTTTTCAAGGTATTTTTTTATGAAATTTATGATCTAAACTTATTCCTGATGACTTACATTAGTCAGAACCCAAAAAATAGATTTTTTTGGATTCATGTGGGTGTTCTCAAAAGTTGCTAAAGTGAATGGTCAGAACGGTACTGTCAAAATGAGAGAAAAAAAGTTTTTATACCTAAATATATAAGTATCTATCTGAAAATTCTATTTTTAAGGTAAAAGGTGTTAAAGCCTTTCTGTTTTTTTTTTTTTCATTTTATTCTCAATAAACGTTTTTTGAGTCAATTATCTTAAATTCTGTATGGAGCTCAATTCTTACACTTCATACAATATTTAGAATGTCTGAAACAGTGTATCAGGTGATTATTTAGCAAAGTACCTGTTTCTGCTTGGGATAGAACCGAGGAGGATAAAACTAATATTTTGGAAGGGTATATATAAAGCAAATTCTGCTTTTGACAATCTTCTACCATCACAATCAAAACATTTGGAAGAAAATATATACGATCCTTTCACGCAATGATGCAAAGATAAAAAGGTATTTTAGTTTTCAAGTGAAATCATTTTTTATGCGTGAAGTAGCTATTTTACGGAAGGTGATAAAATCGCCTACTTCGCACATCAAAATCAATGTCAAAAAGTCAACTTTTTTGGACAGTTTTGAAAACAGTATTTTACATGTAAATATACTATACTTATTTATGTAACAGCGACCTGGAATTGTCAGGGAATTCAACTTAAGTCAGAGAATTGCCTAAAAGTCAAGGAATATTGCCAGTTAACCTGGAAAATGGTACACAAAGAGAAACCATCAAAAATAATTACGGTATGTCTTAGGTTTGTTCTTTTATGTTGCACGAAATTGTACTAGTTTTTTTAATGGGTGCCACGGGTGCGTTCTACAAATTAAAAAAAATGTAGGTTCGTGCAGTTTCTTGTAACACCACAAAACAAACCTTTTGACTGGCTCCTGTAACGCCGTACATTCGTACATTGCATATCGCGTTCTTCATCGCCCCTCGTATTTATTTGACACTGCGCCGACTGTTCGGTTCGGATACCTTTCGTCATCGAGGTAGAATCATCTCGATGCGTTTGGTAGACTAAAGCCAGCTTTATACGGTGCCTTTTTTCATGCGTTAGCGCATACGGCATTTCGTGCAGCAGCGCATGCAATTTAGCGCACAAAACCGTACGCTTTTATATCATGCAACATATCATTTACACTTTAAATTGATATCGGTGCGTCTTGCACATTTCAACATGGATGTTTTGAAGTTTGGAGGTTTGTGTGCTGCGTGTATCATAATAGCGAAAAATAAACAACGAAAAAAAAAACAAGTGTTGGATACGGGAAATGCTAAGAAAGAAGTATTCCTTTATACATACACATATATATATATATATATATATATATATATATATATATATATATATATAGATATATATATATATATATATATATATATATATATATATATATATATATATATATATATATATATATATATATATATATATATATAACATGGAAGTGTATGCGAACCAACTGATTTTGTATGTTTCGGAGGTTGCGCTTCCACTTTTCTTTTTAGTAACTTTTGTATGTTCTTTATGGAAGTATGACCTCAAGCTCTTAATTTTGTTCGACTTGCTTTGGTGTTATACTGTATTTTGTACATAATTCCTGAACAGCATCATTACGTATAATCCGGTTTTTGTAATTAGGATCTTCACATCGCCATAAACAAGTGAAATTTCTATAGGAGTCGATAAACTCAATGGTTCTATCATTGTTCCATTCCATTTTGACGTAAAAATGCGAAGAGGACGCAAAGAAACTCCCACGAGTCGCGGGAAACACTGCGTCTCTTTGCCTTTTGACGCAAACGATTGGTGCGCTTTAAAAAGCGCATGCAGAGACGCATGCATCATAGTTGCGCTACTACGCATGCATCATGATGCACGAAAAAAGGCACCGTCTAAAGCCAGCTTAAAAGATGTTTGGATTTATTCTGTCATGCTCTCCGAGCATTTCTATCCTTTGTTACATTTGGAGAAAACAAAGGATAGGGATACTCTATTAACGCCCCAGAACAATCGCGAAGCTAGTGGTCTCGCATAGAGCATAAAGTTTATTTTTATCCTTGTTAGTCATGTGGAATTAGGCGATGTTTCTGCTCGCTTTAATTGTGAATAAACCACAGAATACAGAATATATCCAGTGTTTTTTTCCTTCCTAAAAAATTGTTCTATTTTAAATTTCTAACGAATGGTATCGGTTTGACGGTTTGGTATCGGTGTTCGTTCAAACTTGTTTCAATTTTTGCGGATTATCCCTTTCAACTTGTTTTTTGAGTACACCAAGTTCTCTCAAGTACATATTTTGAAAATTCAATCCAAGATGATATGTTGGGGTAAGTTTTAGACATTTTTTAAATTTAAAATTATATTACGTATACGCTTGTTAAGCAAAAAATCGTTGAGGTGTTTTTCATCCAATGAATTTGACCAAGACAAAAAGAACGTTTTTAACACTTATTAAGTACTGGATTAATCCAGAAACAGTCCCACCTAACGCATCATTAAATTAAATAATTTGTGTTCTTGAATACCTATACATACATAATTATTTATGTACCAGATACTTTGGTATTTTAAAATTACACTTCTTATGTATACCCAGTGATGGGCGCTGGGTAAATACCCAACGGGTAAGTAAAAAATTTGGGCATATACCGGGTATGTATATAGTGTCGGGTCGGATACATACCGCGGGAGGTATAGGTATACAGGGTTCTCCTTTTCTGGAATGTCGGGGAAATCTGGGAGTGTCGGGGAAAACTAGTTGAAAACCTGGAAAATTTGCCTTTTACAGTTTTAGATAAAATTAATTTAAGTAATTTCCTAACAAAACTAAAAATAATCTGGATCTGTCTTATCAATTAAAATAATTTCATTTCATAACAAAATCGAAAATAAGGTAATAAAAGTAGGCAATAAACGATCTATAAACCATAAAAAGTAATTTACTTGCTCGGTAAGTTTCTTTTTAGTCATGGAATGTCAGGGAATTTGATTTAAAAATTGTGGTGGGAACCGTAACCCTGTATATACCTACCTACCCATTGAGGAATCTTGGATATATATGTACATACCTGGTTTGTACCCAATATATACCTGGTTTAGTCCCGATATTTATTAGTATTATTTATTATTACTATTTCTTTACGAAACAAGCCGGCAAAAATTTTAATAAAAATGTTAATTTTGTTAAAAAGTATATATTTATGCATGAATTTTTTAGAATTACAATTTTTATTTTTGTTAATTTGTCCTTTTCATTTCTATTTTTATTAAATATTTTCTCTGTTCATGACTTATTTAAAGGTAAATCTTTGTAGGTAGATACATTATTTTTAGTTTCTAATCGATCGAATCGAACTACAATAAATTGTTAAAATACCATGAAAGTAAGTAATAATACTATATAATATAATAAGTAAAAGAAATACAATACTTGGGTATATACCTAACTCAGGTATTTACCCAAATTTCAATATACCCGCTATTTACCCATCACTGTCTATAATATGTACCTAACAACAAAAGAAAAGGAATATTTGAATGCTTTTACTAAGACCATATGCTTTATTGTTACCTACTAATAAAAACAAAATTTTTAAAGTTAGAAAGACATCACTATAGCAATTTTTGATTTGATCGGGGAGGCCAGGGGCCCCCAAATTTATTTTATGGGTTTGGTTTTAAGAGTAGTTATCAGAAATATTTGAACTTATGGAAGATTAAAAATAATATCATATTTGTCAAGAAATATTCGCCTTTTTATAGCTTGCATTGACAGAAATTTGAAATTGTGATACCTATGTGTCCCCCCAAAGCTTTAGGTCACGAGTCACCACTGCTGGGAATAGTCGAAACTTTACTGTACAGTTGCCGAGGGATAGCAGAGGGTTCAAGATTGTAGAATACCTCATATTACATACATATAAGCCCTGTTCGCAGAACAGTCTCAAACCAGTCAGAGCCAATGAAATTACTGGAAACCAGTCCGCAAACTGTCACGTTACCAAATAACTAAAATTTGATTGGCGCTGATCGGTTTGTGATTTCTCTACGAACAGAGCTAAAGAGTGCATTTTTTTTTACTCCATGTTAGACCCTGTTCTATAGAAATATAAAGGTAACTCCTGACATAAGATTATGTTAATTTGCCAAATATGCCAAACCAGCTCCAGAAAATACACAAAAATGCATTGAAAATTGTTACAATCAAGTTTTAAATATCAGAAAACGTGTGTCACCTTTACTTGGTACGAAGAGCTAAAAAAAAACTACATTGGGTGTAAAAAATTACGGCCAGATTTTCCAACGCTAGTCCGGTCGGTGTAATTTGACAATGCAAAAGTTTTAAACTGACAAGGGTAAGAATAAGACAACTAAGCTGTATACTATGAATTTTTCTGCGTTTTTTCGCAATTTTATAAATAAATGGGCAATTTTAGTACGTTTTTTTCGACAATAATAATAGAACTAAATTCATTGTAGCAACCCGTTCCAAGCAGCGGCGTAGCAAGGGGGGGCGGGGGGGGGGGCGGTCCGCCCCGGGTACCAGACCAAGGGGGGTACAGGAAAGTACATTTTTTTAAACAGTGCTTCGAAAAAGGCTTTGAATATTCATACATATTTCAAAAAATCGTTTTTGAAAGTAATTTAATACAGAGTAACATCATAGCAACACAAGGAAATGTAAACCTGACCGAACACAAAAACGGTTCGTTTAGGTTAGTTCAGAATATTTTTGTCATTTTTTCATTGACATTTTCTAAGCCAGTAGAATTCATAATTTAAATTTAGAAAGACTATGTTTTCTAAAATATTTTATTTTCGGAAAATATATTTTTGAACGATTCTTTTTAAAAAATATATTTTCGGGAAAATTTTGTAGATCCATTTCCGAAAAAGCATCTATCGAAGAAGCTGTGTCTCGAAAAAATTTACCTAATTTAACATTAAAAAAACAGAACATTTGGTCATCTTAGCTTACATGCGAAAGGACAAATTGTTTGATTAATATGAATGTGTAAATATCGTAGCATTTTTGTACTTATGCCTTCTGCTCATTTGGGGGGATAATCTTACACATACTTACGGAAGCATAATTTTTCTAAAACCTATTTTTCAATTTTTTTTAGAGCATTTCTTAAAAATACATTTTTTCAGAGAACATCTTTTTCGAAATTAAATTTTTTCGGATATTCATTTTTTCAGATATGTATTAATAGAATTCATAAATAAAACGTCAATTTTATTATGTATTTTTCACACTAATAGAACTGAATTCATCCTGGCAACACATCATTGGAAAACCAAGCATATCGTTGAAATATTTGAATAACTCATAAGTTTTTAATGACGACGCATTGACAATGACAGGAAAAAAACCTGTCAAAACCTAACTGATCAACTAGAAGATCATAATTTAAACCAGTACTGCATTCTAAAACTTTTTAGTGAATCTGCACGTTAATATTTTTGCAACAGTACAGAAATTCTTGGTAAAGTAGTCCCATTACTTTTGAACCATACATTTAATTGCATAGGAAATTTGAAATGCGATTATCTCGAAAACGGTTACCATAGGCGATTCTAGACCTCTATTTTTGGGGGGGGGGGGGCTTAAGCCCCCGGTTTACATATTTGGGAGGGCTTAAGTCCCTGGTTTATATATAGGCGGCTAGGTCACTCAGTTGGATTTGGGGGGGCTAATCCGAGATATGGGGGGCTTAGCCCCCCCAAGCCCCCACCTAGAAACGCCTATGCGTTACCCCTAGCGCCTTCAATATCGTATACCTTTTTGACGTAAAAGAAGTATAGGCCAAGCAACAGAGCAAAATATTAGCGATTTTTTGACATCAATCTTATTAGAAAACCGCCTCTGCCATCATCTGAAAGACGATCCGTAGATGATTCCTGTTATATTTCCAACTCTGAAATTTTTTCCTTTAATTTGTTATAAACATTTTTAAGCAAAAAACGCGATTTTTTTAGTTTGTTGCTTATAAAATGAAAAATAATAAAGCAATCTTAATGGTATAAATGGACGATTTGTAAGGAATAAAAATACGAACAAAATGAGAGGTCGAACGTCTCGATAGGATAAGTAGCAACGGAGAAAATCCGGAAAAACCGGAAAATTAAGTTTTTTTTTTTAATTCATAAATGGACCACTTTTAAACGTAGAGGGTTGAAACTTTGGGAAAAAGTAGTAGTTTATAGCTACTTTATGTGTGTAAAACCCCGACGCTGTCCGACGATTAGTTTTGGCACAATCGTCATTTTAATTTTTCAACACACTATTTTGCAACAGGTCTCGATGCTCTATGGATCGTCCGATTTTAATTATTGAAACGGATTTGAAAAGTACAGGTTTAATTGAACAATATGTATATTTTAATGTTTCCATAAAATGCTACGAAACCGGTTGAAAATGCACGTGAAGATGCGTGAAAATGACCGAGCGCGCGAATATTGGCTCCCCTTCGCTCCGCTGCTCTCCCGCTACGCGACATCTTTCGCGCGCTCTGCCAATTTCACGCATCTTTACGTGCATTTTCAACCGGTTTCGTAGCATTTTATGGAAAAACTAAAATGTACATATTGTTCAATTAAACTTGTACTTTTCTAATCCGTTTCAATAATTCAAATCGGATGATCCATAGAGCATCCAGACCTGTTGCAAAATAGTGTGTTGAAAAATTAAAATAACGATTGTGGCAAAACTAATCGTCGTTCAGCGTCGGGGTTTTGCACACATAAAGTAGCTATAAATTACTACTCTTTCCCAAAGCTTGAGCCCCCTACGTTTAAAAATGGCCGATTTATGAATTTAAAAATAAACTCTTAATTTTCCGGTTTTTCCGGATTTTCTCCGTTGCTACTTATCCTATCTTGATGTTCGACCTCTCATGTTGTTCGTATTTTTATTCTCTACAAATCGTCCATTTACACTATTAAGATTGCTTCATTACGTTCCATTTTATAAGCAAAAAACAAAAAAAATTGCGTTTTTTTTTGCTTAAAAATGTTTATAACAAATTAAAGCAAAAAATTTCAGAGTTGGAAATATAACAGGAATCATCTACGGATCGTCTTTCAGATGATGGCACAGGCGGTTTTCTAATAAGATTAATGTCACGACAAATCGCTCTATTGCTTGGCCTAGTAGGATAATCGGGTTTTTCAATAGTCAGATCGATATACTAAGCTTAAAAAATGTTATGGCATTGAAAAGAAGTGCGACAAGCCGCAGGTGACGCGCTCTACTAGTGACATTTAAAGTATAGACGAATTTGAATTCCTCACCTCAAAAAAAAAAACCAAATCCCTAATTTCGTGTCGGTATGTCGTTTTGTTGGAAATTATTGGAAAATTCGAAAATAAAATTAAAATTTTCACACCCTGTATCTTGGTTATTCAACTTTGGAATTAGGCAAGTTTAAATAAATCGCATTATTTCGATATAAATACTTTGCTGTTGTGTCCCATTAATTTTGGACCACCCTGTATAGAGAAGATAAAGAACACATTTTAAAATTTCAATAAAAAATTATTTTATTTTGCTGAACGACATTCATACGTATAAATTCATATTTGCCTGCATATTTTTAAGGAATTTTAAACGAGCCGGTTTTTGTGGGTACTTTAAACTTCTAGACCCTTTTTTATACACAATCGATAAAACGTACCTAAATCTGCACGCTGTGTGGTATGTTGCTTGCAGCTTCTAAAATATTTAAAATAATTTTCCAGTTAAATTGTGATCTTATGGGTGAAATGCCACGCAACGAACTTATAGGATAAGAGTTAAATTATCAGTTTGAATAGTAATTTTGTGTGTAACGAGTCACTAGTGGATAAAAACACGTGAGTTACACAATAACTATTTAACCAGTTAGGAAATGCTTTACTTTGTTGAACGAGTGTAATGTTTTGTAAATTTATACGAGTTAAAAAAATTGCATGTGTTTCATGCAAGATTTTTTCTAATTTTGAGAAAAATATATAAATAAAATTATTCATTTTACTTATGGTATCAAAACGTCTAAGTAGGCATTAGAAACTTTTATTTCATCTAGGAGGAACCAAGTAGAAAGTTGTCTGGGTTGTCATGATGTCATTTTGAAGTTTTATTTGTAAAGAAGTGTCTTGTCACAAATTAATTTTTTTCGTTTAAAAATTTTGAAAATGTGCGATTCCGAGACCCCAAGTAATATTGAAGAGGCAGCTCAAAACGCGTTATATTTTTTTGTACCCGAAAAGTCAAGATAAAAATACGAAATATTTTATTTTTGTGTTTAATTTTTTCGTAACTAGTTACGAAAAGTAAGATGTTTCAAAACTGTCATCGGTTTTGAAAAGTGTCACTTTATAATATATTAAAATTAGATAATACATAGTATATTGTTTTATTAGGAGTAAAAGCGATACTTTTATGACGAGTCTATAGGTAGACAATTACAGACGAGTCATAAGAAGTTGCTTTTACTACGAATAAAACATACTATTTTTTCTTCAAACGTTTAAATATAAAAAATAAAGATATAAAATTTTGTAAATTTTCCATTTAAAAATGTCGTTTCTAGTGAGCCTAGCGTTGCTATGGATTTATTATTGTATTGTTTGATACCGACGCGACGCGTCGTTCGATTTGACAAGTGTCAGTGTATGTTATTGCGAGCAACTTTCCTTAATTGTTACTATTTTAAAAATACTAGTTTTTAAAACCACACTCACTCCAAATTAAAATGTTAAACTCAGAATTTATTTTTTTATAACTTCCTTGTATTATTCGACATGTATTCATGAGCACACAGTCATACTTTTACTTCCGCTCTCAGCAGCAGAAAAAGTACTTTTACTTCCGCTGCCAATATCAACCGCCTACTGACAAAATATCAAAACTTTAACTTCAAAAAATTGTGTAGTGCAAATGTTATTAAAAACACATTTTTAGAATATTTTATTTTTGAACACAGTACCTACTAGAAAGTATGCCATTACAACGTTTTCCGAGAAAGAACTCGTGTTTTCGTTCTTGTGATACTTAGTCCATAACACGATTGTAGGCATATTCATATTTTTGTCTTGATTTTTTTAAAAGTAATTATAATCAGTGGCAGCTGGTGAAGTTTCGAAGTTGTATATCTCTGTTCCTACTTACATGACCCGTGCCAAATTTAGGGGTTTTAATAGTAAGCCCACTGGGAATGTTTTGGTAAAGAAAAAAAAACATTTTGTAATTTGCGAAAAAAGTTGAATTTTTGGTGTGCCCCTCCTAAGAAAAAATGAACACGTCTAGGTATTTTATTTATTATTTTTTCTAAACAAATTTTACATCATTTTGTCGACAGTTTTTAAATTTTGAGAGAAAAAAATGTGTTAGTAGAAAGTTGTAGTCATTTGAATTTTTTCTTAAATTGTACTTTAGGCTTAAAACAATTCAAATGACTATAACTTTCTACTAACACATTTTTTTCTCTCAAAATTTAAAAACTGTCGACAAAATGATGGAAAATTTGTTTAGAAAAAAGAATAAATAAAATGCCTAGACGTTTTCATTGTTTTCCTAGGAGGGGCACACCAAAAATTTAACTTTTTTTCGCAAATTACAAAATGTTTTTTTTTCTTTACCAAAACATTCCCAGTGGGCTCACTATTAAAACCCCTAAATTTGGCTCGGGTCCTGCAAGTAGGAACAGAGATATACAACTTCCAAATTTCACCAGTCGCCACTGATTATAATGTGACAGTATTTACTGCTTCCGCGAGTTCTGGAGGAGTTCCAGGAATGAAAAGTTCATCGTCACCCGTTATTTTGCATTTTTTTACTAAGATACAAAATATACAGGGTGATTCACGGTCGATGGTAGGTTAGACGTTTATGGAGAACGGAACGCGGGATTTTTTTGAAAATTTGGCAACGTGGGTAATTAGCTATGCTCTGTCCATCTAAAATATTTTCAGCATTGCGACGTTGCCGCTTCTATCAAAAAGTCCTAGCAACTTTATTTTTTTAAATGGAACACCCCATATATTAATAAATTTTTAGAATCGCTCTTTTATTACAATACTTTTTTGTTAATATTACCCTATACCTATCTCTATCGGTTTTCGAGATAAAAATTAGTTTGTGTTAAATATGGTCCAAAACATGGCCCTAATTACACGTAAGTAAATTAGTGCTCTCAATTCATGGAAAGTTGATATTTTGGCGGTAGTTTAGACAGACCCGATGTATTTATTTTTCACCATGAAATCGACTCCATATCATACAGGGCGTGCTAAGATTACTATTATTTCCGTTGTTCATAAAAGGGGTCAAATGTTCGTTTTTTTAAATGAAACCCCCTGTATATTAATCAATAAATTGAAAGACGAAGAAAAACGCTTTAAGATGGTACATCATATTCCTATACCTAAATCATCAAGTTTTCTTAATAAAAGCGCTTTTTTGTGAAAAAAAAAATAAAGACTTTAATTTTAAGTAACCATGGATATCAAACATCAAAATATCAAACTTACGACATTTTGACGACTGTGTTTAAAAAAATCTCCCAAAATGAACGCAGATAATCATTATTCAAACGAAGTTCTTATGAAATTATTTATTTTACACGGACAATGTGATCAAATCATTGCCAGAACTTGCAGAAAATTTAACCAAATGTATCCTGAATTGACACAAATGAACGAAAGGAAGTTTGTAAGATTACAAAATAATTTCATTAACATGTGAAAATAAATTAAATAACAAAATTAGGAAGGTTCAAAAAACAAAACTGTAAACAAAATAAGAAATTTTTACAATAAATGCTGGAAATGTTGTCCATTACATTCTAAACATTTTAGTATGTGCTTTTGTACGCGACTCGTAGTTGCTTTTTCAATTTCATGGGGATCCAGATCTTCAATACACCGAACTATTCGCCGTCGCAGTTCTTCTTTGGTAGGCACTGGAGTACTGTACACTCTTTCTTTTAAAACACCCCATAAATAAAAGTCAAGCGGCGTGAGATCGGGGGATCTCGGTGGCCAATCCCACGGCCCTAAGCGCCTAAACCAACGATCGTCAAATATTTCATAAAGTACCCTGGAAACTTCCTGGGTGCAATGAGCTGGCGCTCCGTCCAGTTGAAACCACGAATTCCTATAATCCTCTAAAGATAAATTTTCGACGAAATCGGTAACAGTCGTCCTTAGTATTTCGAGATATCTCTCAGCATTTAAAGTGGCATCATAAATAAAAAAGCTAATTTTGTGCTTTTTTAAAATACAAAAAACATTTAGGTCAAATTTTTCTTGAAATCCCATTTCTTTTGTCACGTGAGGATTATGATCAGCCCAAAAATGCTTATTTCTTCTATTAAAAATCCCATCCCTTGTAAATTTTGCTTCGTCGCTCCAAATGATTTTTGACAAAAACTCCGGATCCTCTTGTATACGTATTAAAAGGGTTTCGCAAAAATGCACTCTACGTTCAAAGTCTTCTGCTTTGAGGGCTTGCACTTTAGTAAATTTAAACGGATGCATTTCGTGATTTCCCAAAATTCGTTGTATTGAAGCATATGATACACCCAAATCTTTTTCTGCACTACGAATGGAAGCCTCTGGATATGCATAAAAATATGCCAAAACGTTGACAATATTATCTTCATTTGAAGTAACAGGTTTTGGTAATGTTAGAGGCGCTTTTAAATTTGAGCCATAGTTAATGAAATTATTTTGTAATCTTACAAACTTCCTTTCGTTCATTTGTGTCAATTCAGGATACATTTGGTTAAATTTTCTGCAAGTTCTGGCAATGATTTGATCACATTGTCCGTGTAAAATAAATAATTTCATAAGAACTTCGTTTGAATAATGATTATCTGCGTTCATTTTGGGAGATTTTTTTAAACACAGTCGTCAAAATGTCGTAAGTTTGATATTTTGATGTTTGATATCCATGGTTACTTAAAATTAAAGTCTTTATTTTTTTTTTCACAAAAAAGCGCTTTTATTAAGAAAACTTGATGATTTAGGTATAGGAATATGATGTACCATCTTAAAGCGTTTTTCTTCGTCTTTCAATTTATTGATTAATATACAGGGGGTTTCATTTAAAAAAACGAACATTTGACCCCTTTTATGAACAACGGAAATAATAGTAATCTTAGCACGCCCTGTATGATATGGAGTCGATTTCATGGTGAAAAATAAATACATCGGGTCTGTCTAAACTACCGCCAAAATATCAACTTTCCATGAATTGAGAGCACTAATTTACTTACGTGTAATTAGGGCCATGTTTTGGACCATATTTAACACAAACTAATTTTTATCTCGAAAACCGATAGAGATAGGTATAGGGTAATATTAACAAAAAAGTATTGTAATAAAAGAGCGATTCTAAAAATTTATTAATATATGGGGTGTTCCATTTAAAAAAATAAAGTTGCTAGGACTTTTTGATAGAAGCGGCAACGTCGCAATGCTGAAAATATTTTAGATGGACAGAGCATAGCTAATTACCCACGTTGCCAAATTTTCAAAAAAATCCCGCGTTCCGTTCTCCATAAACGTCTAACCTACCATCGACCGTGAATCACCCTGTATACGGCTGATCCAAATTAAGTGTCCATCATTGATAACTTTGTTATTTTTAAAGATACAAGTTTTTTAAATTAGCGAACTAGTAGTATTTTTAACGCTTATTAAAATAAAAGAACGCAAAAAACAATTGAGCATCGTGTTTTGCAGTTTTGACGGAAAATAATTTAAAATTTATTTTTTTAAATGGTAACCCCTGAATATTATATTTTTTTCTGTTGAAACTTTAAATTCAAAACAAAAAAGGTTATAATGAATTGTCTTCTAGGATAAAAATCAATGAGGCTATCAAGCCCAAACTGAAAGAATTAAGGTAGTTTTTAGTGATATACTATTTTTCATATTTATAAAGCGTAATATCGATTTTTTACTTTAAAAAAGAAAATTCATTATAAGATTTTTTGTTTTAAATCTGAAGTTTTAATTCAGAAAAAAATATAATGTACAGGGGTTTCCTTTCAAATTTTATTTTAGAAGATTATGTTTTCCTTCAAAACTGGAAAACACGATGCTCAATTGTTTTTGCGTTCTTTTATTTTAATAAGCTTTACAAATACTGTTAGTTTGCTTATTTAAACAATCTCTTGTATGTTTAATAATAACAAAGTTATTATTTGGATCAGCCTGTATACGGGGTGTTCGGAAAATGCGTCAGGTGATTTCTACGTGGTAAAATAAAGGTAGTAAACCATGTAACAAAAATTCGAAGTCTCAATATTTTTCTAGTTACAGTCTATCAAAGTTCAATTTTTTTCTTCTTATTTTTAACATGTTTCGATTATTTCTTAACTAATTAAATTGATATTTGGCACAGAGACTCAGCTTGGTGATTTATATCATTCTGTTATAAAAATGTTTCTCTAAAAGGGTTTAAGATTTAGTACTGGTTTAAATTAAGATCTTCTAGTTGATCAGTTGTGTTTTGACAGGTTTTTGTCCTGTCACTGTTAACAAGTCGTCATTAAAAAGTTGACAGTGACATCCCCAAAAATAGTTAAAGTTTGCTCGGGTTTCTATCTAAAAGAGCCTTATATTTGACAACCAGAAGTTTTAAACTGACAAGTGTAGTGTAAGAATAAGACAACTAGGTTTTGTACTATAAGTTTTTCACAAATTTATAAACCAGAAAGCAATTTTAGTAGGTACTTTCCACAATGATAAAACTAAATTCATCCTAACAACACGTTCCAATATGAAAATCATTTTGATAACAAACAATAACGCTACTTTAGAGAAGGTAAAAATCGTGTGATTTTTGTTAAAACATTTTTTTTCTATCTATAATAGTTTTCGAGATATTTAAGAATTACAGTTTTGACTATTTTAAGAAAATTCCCTGTAGATAAGAAACTGTAGATAATTAATTTGGCAACTCCGTAAACGGAATATAAGAAGAGACTACAAATGGCGCATTTTCTCTAATTTAACCGACCTTGTATCTTTTACCGTTTCGGAGATAGCAATAGTGGTATCACCTATTTTCGACACCCTGAATATAAAAGAAGAAACTGACTGACTGACATATCAACGCACAGCCCACACCGCTGCTTCTAGAAACTTGAAATTTTGCACAGAGGTTTCCTATATAACGTAGGCATCTACTAAGGAAGTTTTTTTTTAAATTCAACCCCGACGGGAGTGAAATAGGGGTTCAAACTTTGTATGGAGAAAAATATTAGATAGTCCTATTAAGTTGAAACTTCATAGAATTACTCTAAAAAAGAAATGTTTAAACAAGTGTTTTACAATTTTTAATAGATCAACCCCTAAGGAGTGAAATGGGAGTTCAAAGTTTGTAATGGAGTAAAATTGTTATACGATTCTATTTCCTTCAAACTAAGTAAAAGTATACCACGCGGACGGAGTCGCGGAAATTAGTAAACGATATATATGATGACATTTTTTTTGTTACTAGAACCTCAATCTTCTTTTAAAGTACAATTTTCATAAAATAATTATAAAATATCCTAGAACTTGTATTAATATGTTAAGAAATGCCTAGATACATAATACGAGTCTACCGTTAATATTGTAGAAATTCTCATACAAAAGAAAATTAAAGCAAAAAATTATACTAAAATAAAAGTAAGTTAGCAATAAATGGGTGTGGTCGGCAAATGAGGCATTATATTATTTCTATAAGGACTTTTTCTCAAATAAGTGTTAATAATGTTTGCAGTAACTAGCAAGCTCTTCTAATTTTATATACAGTCATTTTTTGTGTAAGAAAAAAGAGAGGTAACGGTGACAAGTGTAAGTATTGTAAAAAAGCTATCCGGCCAGAATTTTTGCTTTGTTAAAGGTATTTCACCAGCAAATATAACAATTACTGTCATAAATCATTTTGACATTAGTAGTTTCATATTTTTTTTCCTTTTGATATTACATATTAAATTTTTTTAAAATAAAAAATAATCTTGTGCCAGTAACTGAGAAGGGCCAATTAGCTCGAAACAATTATCGTCTCAAAGGTGAAGTAGTACGTAAATTTTTTAAAAATTATTCCTTAAGTTTTGTTTTTATTTTATATTTGAAAAAAATAAATGCTCACATCACAGGGTGTGAAAATTGTTGAGAATATAAATATAATGAACTCCTTATGATATTCTGTGGTAATGCTTTCCTTTCTATCTATTTACTATTCTGTGGTTAATTTAATATTATAGCATTTAATATAGAGATGGCGCTACTATATTAATCGAGTGTGTGTAGACTAAGGGTGTCAATTCCGACTGGATTTCTTAATCCCGGGATTTTCGAGATTTTGTTGTCTAATCCCGGGATTAGTCCCGAAAAAAATTTAAAGGATTCAAATATTAAAATTTGTATTTATTAAGTTTAAACATCTAAAAATTGACTCAAAAAACACCTAGACGACTTTTCTTTAAAAAAAATTGCCAGAAAAGTAAAATTATTTTACTTTCAGTGCTGTTTAATACTTCTTACTGTCCATGTAGTATATTATTAAACTAAGAGATTTTAATTTTGATTTGGTACATTTCATTGGAATACATTCTTATTTCGGTTGTTTTCTAATTTTTTGCAGTTATGTTTTTTAAAGCGGTGCATTTTCAAAAAATCTTTATGTGAATTTTCTTCAGTGACTGAGCATTTTCAAATATTTTAAGGATTCTAATTCTCGTTTTTTTTCACACCCCGCAAATTACTTCCTATTAATTTTTGACAACAGCCTTAATTCTAAACAGATCCTTGTCGCCAACTTTTTGGGACACGCCTTATACTTACTTGTTAGTTTTTATATCTGAAAAAAGACTTATTTGTCAGTATTTATAAAATGCTTAGGTTTGAAGAAGACCGCAGTATGTCAGTTGAAATTACCAAATCTTTATGCGGTTTATATTAGGGTGCTTCGTTTTCGTTTTAGACGACTATTTTTTTTTGGTGCATTGACGGAATATTGTTATAAACATATAAAAAAAATTCTTACCAAAGATGAGCTCTTAATTTTAATTTTAATTACTCGCGAAATGAATTTGAAAATTTCCCATTTAATTAACATGTAAATTTTATTTATTTTTTTTCAATTATCTATAGCTTTGCGACATTTCATGATATTTAATTGGCAATAGGTGGAAATTACAGAGGAATCGTTCCTCTTTAAAAGTGCCTGTAGCCAATTTATGTTTTGTAACCGACCTTTTTTTTTATTTTTCTCGTAAACCACTAACTTTACAACAAAATTGTATGTGAGTTTTGTAAGTATAGGGAATTTAATTTCCCACAAAAAAGTTATGTAAGCCATAACCGTAGAGCTAGTAGTTTTTGAGATAAATCCAATTAAACATCTCAAAATTTGAAAAATCGTTTTATACAAGATTTTAGTACTTTTTAATGAAATCATTGCTGAAAAAATACATAATGTATAAGAATGATATACAAATATATATTACACATTGGTAAGTAATCACCAGAAATATTTCGTGTAATATGAAGCCGTTTCTTATTACCGTATGCTAGATTTCAATACTTTTAATAATATTATGGCTGAAGAAATATATAACATATACTGGTAAATACATATTTACCAGTAATACGGTAATAAGAAACGGCTTCATATTACACGAAATATTTTTGGTGATTACTTACCAATGTGTATATATATTTTTATATTTCATTCTTATACATTATGTATTTTTTCAGCAATGATTTCATTAAAAAGTACTAAAATCTTGGATAAAACAGCGATTTTTCAAATTTTGAGATGTTTAATTGGATTTATCTCGAAAACTACTAGCTCTACGGTTATGGCTTACATAACTTTTTTTGTGGGAATTAAATTCCCTATACAAAACTTACATACAATTTTGTTGTAAGTTAGTGGTTTACGAGAAAAATAAAAAAAAACATGAAATTCGAGAAGAAATTGGCTTCAATGGCGAGGTCGGTTACAAAACATAACTTGGCTACAGGCACTTTTAAAGAGGAACGATTCCTCTGTAATTTCCACCTATTGCCAATTAAATATCATGAAATGTCGCAAAGCTATAGATACCTAATTGAAAAAAAAAAGAAATAAAATTTACATGTTAATTAAATGGGAAATTTTAAGATTCATTTCGCGAGTACTTAAAATTAAAATTAAGAGGTCATCTTTGGTAAGAACTTTTTTTTATATGTTTATAACATTATTCCGTCAATGCACCAAAAAAAAAATAGTCGCCTAAAACGAAGCAACCTAGTTTATATACATTTTTTAACTAAATGAAATGTTTTTGGTGAGTTTGCACAACAGTTTTAAAAAATGTTTTAGATATTGGATGATAAGAATGTGAGAAGACGGTTTCGGGCTAGTAACTACCAATCTACAACCAGAGTCAAACCATTTATATGCACTATGCCAATGAGGTTGGACGAAGGTTGGAACCAAATCCAATTTAATGTGGCAGATTTTACTCGAAGAGCTTATGGTACAAATTATGTGGAAACCTTGAGGGTACAGGTTCATGCGAACTGCCGAATACGACGGGTATACTTTAGTGATAGACTTTATTCTGAAGACGAATTGCCGGCAGAATTTAAATTATTTTTGCCTATTCAAAATAAGACTAGGACTTCTGTTGCTGTAAATAGTTAGTTTAAATATCAGAAATAATTTCAACTTAATACCCATGTCTTATTTGAATTTGTGGGTTTTAACAGATACATATTTTACTTGTTGCGTAAAAATATCTTGAATCAAGGCAGGACTTGTGTCAGTCGATTTAATGAAAGCAAAAAACCAATGAAATTGTTCCTATAAAAAATGCCAGAGGCAAAATATAGTAAATTAATGTTATAACATTGTCATTTCATTGTGTTTTACTTGTGTTGGCAGTGTTATAATGACACGTTTAACAGCCAATGTAAGATTATGCAATGCTGTCACTCTTTGTCACATTTCGAGATTTTTCAGTCTTTGTCATGTGGAGAAAACGGGTCGCGGTTACAATTTCGAAAACAACAATTTCGAATCTTTTTTTTGAAAGCACTTTGTTCGAGAACATTTTATTCGAAAGACATTTTGTTCGAAAGCATATTGTTCGAAAGTTAATTTGTTGCTTTCGAACAAATTAACTTTCGAATAATATGCTTTCGAACAAAATGTCTTTCAAATAAAATGTTCTCGAAGAAAGTGTTTTCGAAAAAAAACATTCGAAATTGTAACCGCGACCCGTAGAAAACATTAGATAGTTATATTTTGGCAGGTAGTTAAACGAATTTATATCAATTAAATAATACATTAACAATATTTTTATAAATAAAGAAAAATTTAGAGTCTGTTGATATTTCTGTTTTATTGGATTGCTGTCAGTGTTATAACTTTTTTTTATTGACAAGACTTCGGTTGTTTCAGCTAATTGCTAATTATTAAGTGATCTTCAACAATTAAACTATCTCATGTTTTCAGCATAATATAAGGGCGAAGAGGATTTAAATGTGACAAAGCTAGACAGTGCTGTATTTTCTGTTGACAAAACGTTTGACCAAAACACTGCTTACATAAATAAATGACAAAAAAATGTAATGTTGCCAACTGGATTTTGCCAAATATATTAAATAATATTCAGGAGAGTGCCTGCCCTGCAACACCAAAATCCTGTTAAATTTGAATTCTTTATACCCAAATTAGATATGTGACTGTTTAATAAGAATTACAAATAAATTCCGTTTGTTAAAGGGTCTAGCCGGTTAACTATATGAAAAGTGCCCCAACGTCGTTTCCATGTTGTAACCTAGTAAATTATTGTTCTTTGACAGAAACATTTTTACACCAAATTTCAAATCCCTCCTCTCAGTAATGAGGGAGATATGGGGGTGGCAACCCTTAACTTAAAAATTCATTATCTTTAAAACTATTTGAGATATCTCAATGAAATTCTAACTGTGCATAGTTATTTATAAGGTTTATATAATATAATGTTTTCAGATTTTTATCTCATTAATAAATGGTAAAAAAACAAGACGTTTAATTTTTAGGGGAGGTTTATCATACTTACCCCCGGAGTGACACCAACTAAAAAAAATCAGTATAATCGTCTATTCTCTAGTAATAACATAAAAAAATTACACAAAGCTCGAATAGGTGGAACATTATTAAAAAAAAAATCAATGTGTTATTCCCGATTCCTTCATTTGTACGACTTATACTTACATTAATTCGCCAAAATATATGCTTCATTTTATATGTCGAATTGATTTTTTTTTAACAATGTTCCACCTATTCGAACTTTGTGTAATTTTTTTATGTTATTACTAGAGAATAGATGATTATACTATTTTTTTTTGGTTGGTATCACTCCTGGGGTAAGTATGATAAACCACCCCTAAAAATTAAACATCTTGTTTTTTACTATTTATTAATGAGATAAAAATCTGAAAAAAATATATGATCTTAAATAACTATGCACAGTTAAAATTTCATTGAGATATCTCAAATAGTTTTAAAGATAATGCATTTTTAAGTTAAGGGTTGCCAGCCCATATCTCCCTCATTACTGAGAGGAGAGGTTTGAAATTTGATGTAAAAATGTTTCTGTCAAAGAACAATAATTTACTAGGTTACAACATGGAAACGACGTTGGGGCACTTTTCATATAGTTAACCGGCTAGACCCTTTTAATTTATCTGTTGAAACTTACAATGTACACTATCCTTTCTGTTGTATCTGTGAATTGTAATCCAAGATTTTTTCTCGATAAATTATTTATCAGAGTCATTAAATGCACCTGTGCCTTGTGATGTCATTTTAGTCTAGGTAATAATATATAAATTAACAATGATTTGTACCAATTAAATAAAAAGCAAAAAACATTTTTTTTTAATATAACTGATACCTTTCGAAAAGTGCGTTTGTGAATTTTTAGGGCAATAAAGTCAAGTGATTTTAAATTAGATAAATTAGTAAGTGTTGGTAATTTCTACTTTATGACCGTTAAACTGATAAAAGAATTGATTTAAAATTTTTAAATAGGGAAATGACTTGAATCTTTGATGTCTGATCTACTACTGTTATTAAAAGTAAAAAGAACTGAGCAAGTATCTAAAATTATTTTAACTGTAAGGAAATAAATTAAAAGCCAAACAATTTTCATAAATTCCACATTTTCTTACAAAAAGCGCCTAGGAGAAACAGATTTAAAAAAAACTTTTATTTTCCGTTTATTTTATATTCTTAAAATAATTTTAATTTTTCTAATCGGGTCTTTCTGCTTTTTTCCAACCACCAGGTACCGCAACGTCTTTTTTTTAAATTTATTGTTACCTGTTATATTTTCAGAAAAGTTAAAAAATGTTCTATTCGTTTAAGTGCATCCTAGTGCAATACCCATAAGAACAGAAATAATTTTGGTCCCAATCATGTTTTACATTTGTGTATACCTTCATATATTTCAGAACGCCAACGTATTGTTACATAGTTTTCTGTTATCTGTCAAATTCAGGGATTTCATAAAGAAATACAAAGGGTATTGCCCAAATATAAAACCAGCTTTGTTTTTAAATCTGTTTTCTCATCTCAGATAAAAGAAAACGATTTTATTCATTTTAGTTAGCGCTTTACTTACAGTTTTAGGAACTTCTATTACATAACGAAAAAAAAATTGACGCAAAATCGATCACATTATTTATGATATTTATTTAAATACGCCAAGTTAATTATTTTTAGAAACACCGCTACTAGAATATGTAAAATTATGTTTTATAATATTTTTATTATCCTGGTATAAATAATTCTAAAACACTGTGAGTTTTATTTAATATTAAGGCTGCTCATCAGAACTGAACACCAAAAGAACGTCGAATAGGCAGCGATACAGTTGGTAAATTCAGCAGCGGTGTAGAAGACTTCTAGGGTTCCTTTCCAAGTTGTTTTAAAGTTACCAGGGGGCAGCTTATTTTTCTACACAGTGATTGCCAAAAAATATAGCGTTTAACTATTCCAGTTTTTAACTTTTAAGTGAGTTAACTTTCGGAATCAATTTTTTCTTTATGTGTGCTTTGTGGTTACGGGACAGAGTCAAGTTTTTCCTTAAGTACTTTAAAAGTTATGACTTTAATAAGTGATGATTGTTAATCTCATTACTTTTAAAATCCATTAAAGATTTTTTTTTCAAAAATCGCACTGAACCTGTGTTTGCCATAAACATTGAAGTCTAAACTTGTTTTAACTTTTTGTTTCTTGTCTCATGTCTATCTTTGCCTTTGAAAAAATTGGTGATTTTATATAGCATATTGTGTTACACGGCGTGGTACCAGTTATACGTTATCAAATTTCAGGAAAGCTTTGCGTAAATTTGCTGGTGCTACGACACAATACGAAATATTTATATAGAAGCGTTTATCTTTTCAAAGACACTCTATATATGTGGAACGAGAAAAATCAATCAAATTTTGATTACAGTGTTTATTATAATGGCGGTCTATTGCAATTTCTTTTAAAAAATCCGCTGGGGTTCTAAAAGTAGTGAAAAAAGCGCTTCTTTATTTTAAACCTGAATTCTTGTGATTTTTGATCTGTTTTGGCATAAATAATGGTGGCTGTTAAGGGTTGCATGGAAATGTTGTTGCTCAGGTTTGGCATAAATAACGGTTGCTCTTAAGGGTTGCATGGAAATGTTTTTGCTTCTTCTTCAAGTTCTAGGGTACGAGCTTCACAGCTTATACATTTTAAATATTTCCATTAAGATATTGTTGTGTTATTTTTTATCTGATTTTTAACTTAATATTTAAATTATATCTCATTAACATCTCTATTTACCTATATTCACTAGTATATTTCTTCTACTTGAACAACGTAGAACTGGCTATATTTGAGAAGTACAAATAATACTATAATCCGTTAACAGAAGTTTTAAATCATCACCTGTCTCCTGCAAGGCTCTATTGAAAAAGTCTATTTTGCTGATACCAGGATGAAAGAACAAGTCTGTAGACCAATCAGAATCACACCAGTATAGTGTAAAACACATTTCTGAAGAACAATAAATCTAAAGTGACCGTAGCGTGCATTTTGGCTGCTGGATTGAGTAGGTAGCCGATGTACTGCATCACTGGACACTAAGATTAACATCAAATGATATTTGCTAGATAAAAATAATGAAGTATGCCATAACAGCAAGAAGCAGACCAAGTCGGAATAGATATTCTCAGTCTCTGTAACTGCCTGTCAAGCCATTGGTAACCAATCTAAGAAATGGAACCTACTTCTATTCCTCGTCCACAGGAAAATCAACAAGAGTAACTTAAGTTAATTCCACTGGATTTATTTTACAAAAAGTTCAATGTTTCTGCAACAGTCCATAGTCCGATGTTTACAGTTAACGGAATCCATAGAAAATTTCATTTGAAAATGGCACTAAAAAGCCTGACAAGAAAAACTTATCCAATATATGACAATGATGGAAAGCCTACCTGTACTCATAACTTGCTTATTAAGTAGGTTAAAACAACATGTCCGTTGTTTCATGATAATAATATGCATCCGTCAGAACCAATATATTCGTCCAGTGAGATGTGATAATAAATGGGAACAATATTCTTTTATCTTTATAGAAATGCTTAACAATTGGCAGTAAACAACTATATGTTTATTATATCCATGTCATTCGGCAGTAGGCGGTATTACCGATGAAACTGCCACAGATAATTTATTAAGGTTATATTCAACTAAAATACAGCAAGCTAGGAACTGTAATTTAAAAGTTTTCTACTAAGCTTGTCCAATTGCTTCAGTTTTTAAAAAATTGCACTGATGGCGAGCACAAGTTGTGGTGTCCTTTAAATCATTTCATGTATGTGCTATGTGATAACTTAAAAAATTCTTTTTGGTACTTTATGACATTTTTCTTATTGTATTTTCTTGCTGTTGCCCTCGAAATCCGAGTTTCACTTCTAGATATTTCAATCGTTAACAGAATAATAACCATTAATAATTTTATATGTTGGTATCAGGTCAGCTTTTAATCTCCTTTGCTATAAAGTTTTCAATTTAATATCACTTAACTGCTCTTGTTATGAAACGCCTTTTAAATAAGATATATGTATAATTTTATTTTAAACCAGAATTCTTGTGATTTTTGATCTGTTTTGGCATAAATAATGGTGGCTGTTAAGGGTTGCATGGAAATGTTTTTGCTCAGGTTTGGCATATGCTTTGCATATGGATTTTTCAGCTTATGGGTTCTGTTTCCGGTGAGTTTATTTTGTAGTTCTGGCTTTAGTTTTATGTGTTTAAAAATTTATATAAGGAACTATCTTCAATCGGTTCAGCATGCTGCTTAATTTATTTGCATCTAATTGCTGGCAAATTGCGTGTATATTCTCTTGAGCCTACTGTTGTCTGGTACTTTCTTGGCTCGTGAAATACAAATAAAGGTACTTGTGGCACTACACTAAGAAAATTTCGTCCTGCTGTTAGTACAATTTAATGGCGACAGTAAAATATGTACAGTTTTAAACGAATGACAATTATTTTAGTAAAAACCAGTCCGAAAGTCGAAGGTGAAATTTATACTAGTCTGTTTCTAATACAGCCTGTATTTTGCAACATTTTAAAAGAATCAAACCCTAGAAGTTCAACGTGAAATTTGGCTATTTTATTTTTATAACATCCTGCATTATTTTGAAAAAAGTCTTGAAGTTCAACAAACTTATTATAATATCTTGTTTTTCGCATTTGATATATGGTCGACGAAGAAATTTTATGACCAGCGAGTCTTAAAAATAAAAATTAAACGATGGGTAAGAACTCTCAGGCTGTGCTGAGATCAGTGTTGAATTAAATTAAATTGAACTTTCTCTGGTTTAGGACGAAATGCCTTTAAAAATAACTATTTTCTGCGGTAGGTACCGCAGCGTTGTTGCCAATAAACTTCATCCCTAGCAAACAAGACAAAATTCTGTTAATCTCCAATGGCTAGACAATATTTTATTATAAAGTTAAAACATATAATAATGCTTTATGGTTTACTTTTAAAGATCCTAACCATATTTACACTGTAGCGCTGTTTTGAAAAGTCAGAAATCAAGGGTATTGCATGCTCTCACAACGATTCTGTTGTTTCTCAAAATTTTGAATAGCATGCTTTAAAATCTGAATAGATAGACACATACGTGTCGCATGTTTGGCGTTAAATTCAATATTTGGTCTGCTTGAAAATGAATTCTCAGTTGATTTCTAAAAGCTCAATTCTGGAAACAAAACTTTGAATTTCTGTTATCTTTTAAGATATTTCTAAAGAGTCTGTACCAGCTTTATGCAGCTCAAAGTGTTCATGATACCACAGACTTTGAAAATAAAATAACTTTCTGACAAATGGCCAGTATACTTTCTTGAACCTGAAAATGTCCGAAGAATTTTTGTCAGGGTTTTCCTACCACCTAAAAATGTCTTATCGATGCCTTAATTTACAAACCTGCTAACTCCAAAAATGGTAATTTTACGGGAGGGCAAAAAACGATTCTCGAGATTTCGGGATTTTGTTGGCATTTATTCTATGGAGGTGGAAATAAAACAGTTTTATAAAGAAAAACACTTGATTTAACACTCAATTATGAGTCTACAGCCATAATATGGAGTTAGACGTTGTTGTATATACGCATAAAATGTTTTTTGGAGGACGTTTTTATCCCCCTGAGACCCCCGTGAACTACGATGTACACGACATTTAAAAATGGAAATTTTGAAATTTGCTACCTTGTTTTTTTAAAGCATGTCCATTTGAATGGACAACCGGCCATAAACGTAAAAAAATACCATTTGTAAAGGCAATGTGTAATTTATTAAACCAACACTAACTAAGGCCTTAAGCAATTTTAAAAGATTTTAACCTACAGCAATATTATTCTACTCCTTTTTCATGTGAAATTTATAAAAACAGTTATGTTCTGCTGTAGAGAGTTTTTGAGATGTCCAGCTACAGCTGGTAGGTGCAAGTCTTTTTTTCTCGTTTTCAGGGGTGGTGGCGTTGAACTTGGTGATTCGTATCCCGGTATGTTGTTCAGGCGCGTATACAGGTGTCAGTTATGGGGGGGGGGTGTAATTTTCGATATCTGTATATAGAAAAGCGCCAAAGCGCCCCTTTGCGCCGCAAGCGAAAATTTTTTGGGTGCCACGCCCTTTTTTCATTAATGGTGCTACATTTTCAAGTAGGAAATATAAGTAGTAAAAAAAACTTCATTTTAAAAATATGATATGATTTATTACGAAACAGTAAATACAATACAACTTACAACACACTGTAATGTCAACAGACGACAGGTCACAGACGGGCAGACCCGATTCAACGATAACGACTCCACGCGATTGGATAATTCGACTACTTCGATTCCACGGTTGCCAAGGTTGTCGGCTTGTATTTTTTTAAAAGATTATAATTTGGACTACTTAACTGATTTTTGTTGGGACTGATTTGTTGTCAATGTTCATGTGATGGGGGGGGGGGGGGTAATTACCCCCAGTACCCCCCCTTGTATACGCGCCTGATATTGTTTCTTGTTCTTATCTTTAGGGTGCCGCAATTTCTTCATCAAAAGTTTTGGAAAATAGAAACTTGTCAGCAACACTTACTTTAAAATCTAAAAACTGCTGAATTTGTTGGGGCATCTCCCAGTTTTTTTCTGTCATGTTGATAGATGATCCAGGCATTTGCTATTGCTAAATCAACAAAATGTAAAACCGTCTTTACAGTCCACTTTTCTGTTATCTATCAAATTCAGGGATTTCATACAGAAATACAAAGGGTTTTTCATCTCAGATAGAAGAAAATGATTTTATTCATTTTAGTTAGCGCTTTACTTACAGTTTTAGGAACTAACCGAAAAAAATTAACGAAAAATCGGTCACATTATTTATGATATTTATTTAAATACACAAAGTTAATTATTTTTAAAAACACCGCTACTAGCATATTATGGAAAATTATGGTTTATAATATTTTTATTATCCTGGTATAAATAATTCTAAAATAAATTGAGTAATAGTTTTGTTTGCACGGCGGCCACGTAAGCATTATTATTTGGAAGAGCAGTTAAGGCTGATATAAAGTAAAGCATTTATGAGGGTTTTAAAACGATATGAGGCGGTTAAGTTTAAACATGAACAATCTTGTGACCGTGCAAATAAACCTATTGTGTTCACACCACTGCGAGTTTTATTTAATATTAAGGCTGCTCATCAGAACTGAACACCCAAAAAAACGTCGAATAGGCAGCGACACGGTAAATTCAGCAGCGGTGTAGAAGACTTCTAGGGTTCCATTCCAAGTTCTAAAGTTACCAGGGAGCGGCTTATTTTTCTACACAGTGATTGCCAAAAAATATAGCTTTCAACTATACCAATTTTTAACTTTTAAGCAGTGGCGGCTGGTGAAATTTCAAAGTTGTATATTTCTGTTCCTACTGACAGGACCCGTATCAAATTTAGGGGTTTTAATAGTGATGGGATGGGAATGTTTGGGTAAAAAAAAAATCATTTTGTAATTTGCGAAAAAAAGTTGATTTTTTGGTGTGCCCCTCCTAGGAGAAACATGAGCACGTCTAGGCTTTTTATTTATAATTTTTTTAAAACAAATATTACATCATTTTGTCGACATTTTTTAAATTTTGAGAGAAAAAAATGTGTTAGTAGAAAGTTATAGTCATCTGATTTTTTTTTTAAATTATTGTTTAGGCTTAAAAAAATTCAAATGACTATAACTTTCTACTAACACACTTTTTTCTCTCAAAATTTAAAAACTGTCGACAAAATGATGTAAAATTTGTTTAGAAAAAATCATAAATAAAATACCTAGACGTGTTCATTTTTTTCCTAGGAGGGGCACACCAAAAATTCAACTTTTTGTCGCAAATTACAAAATGATTTGTTTTTACCAAAACATTCCCAGTGGGCTCACTATTAAAACCCCTAAATTTGGTACGGGTCCTGTAAGTAGGAACAGAGATATGCAACTTTGAAATTTCACCAACCGCCACTGCTTTTAAGTAAGTTAACTTGCGGAATCATTTTTTTCTTTGTGTGTGCTTTGTGGTTGCGGGACAGGGTCAAGTTTTTACTTAAGTATTTTATAAGTTATTAGTTTAACAAGTGATGGTTGTTAATCTCATTACTTTTAAAATTCATTATAAAGATTTTTTTCAAAAATCGCACTGAACCTGTGTTTACCATAAACATTGAAATCTAAGCTTGTTTTAACTTTTTGTTTCTTGTCTCATGTCTATCTTTGCCTTTGAAAAAATTGGTGATTTTATATAGCATATTGTGTTACACGGCGTGGTACCAGTTATACGTTATCAAATTTCAGGAAAGCTTTGAGTAAATTTGCTGGTGCTACGACACAATACGAAATATTTATATAAAAGCGTTTATCTTTTCAAAGACACTCTATATACATATGTGGAACGAGAAAAAACAATCAAATTTTGATTACAATGTTTATTATAATGGCGGTCTATTGCAATTACTTTTAAAAAATTCGCTGGGGGTTCTAAAAGTAGTGAAAAAAGCGCTTCTTTATTTTAAACCTGAATTCTTGTGATTTTTGATCTGTTTCGGCATAAATAATGGTGGCTGTTAAGGGTTGCATGGAAATGTTGTTGCTCAGGTTTGGCATAAATAACGGTTGCTCTTAAGGGTTGCATGGAAATGTTTTTGCTTCTTCTTCAAGTTCTAGGGTAGGAACTTCACAGCTTATACATTTTAAATATTTCCATTAAGATATTGTTGTGTTATTTTTTATCTGATTTTTAACATAATATTTAAATTATATCTCATTAACATCTCTATTTACCTATATTCACTAGTATATTTCTTCTACTTGAACCGCGTATAACTGGCTATATTTGAGAAGTACAAATAATACTATAATCCGTTAACAGAAGTTTTAAATCATCACCTGTCTCCTGCAAGGCTCTATTGAAAAAGTCTATTTTGATGATACCAGGATGAAAGAACAAGTCTGTAGACCAATCAGAATCACACCAGTATAGTGTAAAACACATTTCTGAAGAATGATAAATCTAAAGTGACCATGGCGTACATTTTGGCTGCTGGATTGAGTAGGTAGCCGATGTACTGCATCACTGGATACTTAAGATTAACATAAAATGTTATTTGCTAGATAAAAATAATGAAGTATGCCACAACAGCAAGAAGCAGACCAAGTCGGAATGAATATTTTCAGTCTCTGTAACTGCCTGTCAAGCTATATGTAACCAGTCTAAGAAATATATCCTACTTCTATTCCTCGTCCACAGGAAAATCAACAGGAGTAACTTAATTCCACTGGCTTTATTTTACAAAAAGTTCAATGTTTCTGCTACAGTCCATAGTCCGATGTTTACAGTTAACGGAATCCATAGAAAATTTCATTTGAAAATGGCACTAAACAGTCTGAAAAGAAAAACATGTCAAATATATGACAATGATGGAGAGCCTACCTTTACTCATAAATTGCTTATTAAGTGGGTTAAAACAAAATGTCCGTTGTTTTATGAAAATATGCATCTGTCAGAACCAATATATTCGTCCAGTGAACAAAACTATCAATGTTCTACAAATATTAGGGCAAATTTCTTTATTGAAATAACAAGTTTAAAATTGCATACTCCTGCCTTGTTTGAATGTGGAGTAAACGTAATGTGAAATATAGGTAATTTTGAGATTTTATAATAAATGGGAACAACATTCTTTTATCTTTATAGAAATGCTTACTTAACAATTGACAGTAAACAACTATATTTTAATTTTATTCATGTCGTACGGCAGTAGGCGGTATTACCGATGAAACTGCCACAGATGATTTATTAAGGTTACATACAACTAAAATACAGCAAGGTAGGAACTGTAAGTTACAAGTTTTCTGCTAAGCTGGCCCAATTCCTTTTTCAGATTTAAAAAACAAGTGCACAGATGGAGAGCACAAGTTGTGGTCTCCTTTAAATCATTTTAGGTATATGCTATGTGATATCTAAAAAAAATCTTTTTGGTACTTTATGACATTTCCCTTATTGTATTTTCTTGCTTTGAGTTTCACTTCTATATGTTTCAGTCGTTAACAGAATAATAACCATTAATAATTTTATGGTATCAGGTCAGCTTTTAATCTCCTTTGTTGTAAAGTTGTCAGTTTAATATATTTGTCGTTTTTTATATGGAAGGTTTCGAAGTTCTAAAGAAATTTTTGTAATTTTTCTTTAAACTGTTTCCAAGGATTCTATATCTTTAAGATAATATGGATTCCAAAGGCACTGCGATGATTCTAAAACAGCTCTTATAAAGAACTACCAATTTTTTTAATCACTTAACTGCTCTTGTTATGAAACGCCTTTTAAATAAGATATATGTATAATTTTATTTTAAACCAGAATTCTTGTGATTTTTGATCTGTTTTGGCATAAATAAAGGTGACTGGTAAGGGTTGCATGGAAATGTTTTTGCTCAGGTTTGGCATATGCTTTGCAGATGGTTTTTTCAGCTTATGGGTTCTGTTTCCGGTTTAAAAACTTAAATAAGGAACTATCTCCAATCGGTTCAGCATGCTGCTTAATTTATTTGCATCTAATTACTGGCAAATTGGGTGTATATTTTCTTGAGCCTACTGTTGTCTGGTACTTTCTTGGCTCCTGAAATACAAATAAAGGTACTTGTGGCACTACACTAAGACAATTTCGTACTGCTGTTAGTACAATTTAATGACGACAGTAAAATATATACAGTTTTAAACGGATGACAATTATTTTAATAATAACCAGTCTGAAAGTTGAAGGTGAAATTTATACTCGTCTATTTCTAATACAGCCTGTATTTGGCAACATTTAAAAAAAATCAAACCCTAGAAGTTCAACGTGAAATTTGACTATTTTAATTTTATAGCATCCTGCATTTTGCATTATTTTGAACAAAGTCTTGATATCTGGTGAAATTTGACTATTTTATTTTTATAGCATCCTGCATTTTGCATTATTTTGAACAAAGTCTTGAAGTTCAACAAACTTATTATAATATCTTGTTTTTCGCATTTGATATCTGGTCGACGAAGTAATTTTATGACCAGTGAGTTAAGATTATACATTGGGTAAGAACTGTCAGGCTGTGCTGAGGTCAGTATTTTGCAACATTTAAAAAAAAATCAAACCCTAGAAGTTCAACGTGAAATTTGACTATTTTATTTTTATAGCATCCTGCATTTTGCATTATTTTGAACAAAGTCTTGAAGTTCAACAAACTTATTATAATATCTTGTTTTTCGCATTTGATATCTGGCGACGAAGAAATTTTATGACCAGTGAGTTAAGATTACACATTGGGTAAGAACGGTCAGGCTGTGCTGAGGTCAGTATTTTGCAACATTCAAAAAAATATCAAACCCTAGAAGTTCAACGTGAATGACAATTTTATTTTTATAGGATCCTGCATTTTGCATTATTTTGAACAAAGTCTTGAAATTCAACAAACTTATTATAATATCTTGTTTTTCGCATTTGATATCTGGTCGACGAAGAAATTTTATGACCAGTGAGTTAAGATTATACATTGGGTAAGAACTGTCAGGCTGTGCTGAGGTCAGTATTTTGCAACATTTAAAAAAATATCAAACCCTAGAAGTTCAACGTGAATGACTATTTTATTTTTATAGCATCCTGCATTTTGCATTATTTTGAACAAAGTCTTGAAGTTCAACAAACTTATTATAATATCTTGTTTTTCGCATTTGATATCTGGCCGACGAAGAAATTTTATGACCAGTGAGTTAAGATTATACATTGGGTAAGAACTGCCAGGCTGTGCTGAGGTCAGTGTTTTGCAACATTTAAAAAAATATCAAACCCTGGAAGTTCAACGTGAATGACTATTTTATTTTTATAGCATCCTGCATTTTGCATTATTTTGAACAAAGTCTTGAAGTTCAACAAACTTATTATAATATCTTGTTTTTCGCATTTGATATCTGGTCGACGAAGAAATTTTATGGCCAGCGAGTTAAGATTATACATTGGGTAAGACCTGTCAGGCCGTGCCGAGGTCAGTATTTTGCAACATTTAAAAAAATATCAAACCCTAGAAGTTCAACGTGAATGACTATTTTATTTTTATAGCATCCTGCATTTTGCATTATTTTGAACAAAGTCTTGAAGTTCAACAAACTTATTATAATATCTTGTTTTTCGCATTTGATATCTGGTCGACGAAGAAATTTTATGACCAGTGAGTTAAGATTATACATTGGGTAAGAACTGTCAGGCTGTGCTGAGGTCAGTATTTTGCAACATTTAAAAAAATATCAAACCCTAGAAGTTCAACGTGAATGACTATTTTATTTTTATAGCATCCTGCATTTTGCATTATTTTGAACAAAGTCTTGAAGTTCAACAAACTTATTATAATATCTTGTTTTTCGCTTTTGATATCTGTTCGACGAAGAAATTTTATGACCAGTGAGTTAAGATTACACATTGGGTAAGAACGGTCAGGATGTGCTGAGGTCAGTATTTTGCAACATTTAAAAAAATATCAAACCCTAGAAGTTCAACGTGAATGACAATTTTATTTTTATAGGATCCTGCATTTTGCATTATTTTGAACAAAGTCTTGAAGTTCAACAAACTTATTATAATATCTTGTTTTTCGCATTTGATATCTGGTCGACGAAGAAATTTTATGACCAGTGAGTTAAGATTATACATTGGGTAAGAACTGTCAGGCTGTGCTGAGGTCAGTATTTTGCAACATTTAAAAAAATATCAAACCCTGGAAGTTCAACGTGAATGACTATTTTATTTTTATAGCATCCTGCATTTTGCATTATTTTGAACAAAGTCTTGAAGTTCAACAAACTTATTATAATATCTTGTTTTTCGCATTTGATATCTGGTCGACGAAGTAATTTTATGACCAGTGAGTTAAGATTATACATTGGGTAAGAACTGTCAGGCTGTGCTGAGGTCAGTATTTTGCAACATTTAAAAAAAAATCAAACCCTAGAAGTTCAACGTGAAATTTGACTATTTTATTTTTATAGCATCCTGCATTTTGCATTATTTTGAACAAAGTCTTGAAGTTCAACAAAGTTATTATAATATCTTGTTTTTCGCATTTGATATCTGGTCGACGAAGAAATTTTATGACCAGTGAGTTAAGATTACACATTGGGTAAGAACGGTCAGGCTGTGCTGAGGTCAGTATTTTGCAACATTTAAAAAAATATCAAACCCTAGAAGTTCAACGTGAATGACAATTTTATTTTTATAGGATCCTGCATTTTGCATTATTTTGAACAAAGTCTTGAACTTCAACAAACTTATTATAATATCTTGTTTTTCGCATTTGATATCTGGTCGACGAAGAAATTTTATGACCAGTGAGTTAAGATTATACATTGGGTAAGAACTGTCAGGCTGTGCTGAGGTCAGTATTTTGCAACATTTAAAAAAATATCAAACCCTAGAAGTTCAACGTGAATGACTATTTTATTATTATAGCATCCTGCATTTTGCATTATTTTGAACAAAGTCTTGAAGTTCAACAAACTTATTATAATATTTTGTTTTTCGCATTTGATATCTGGCCGACGAAGAAATTTTATGACCAGTGAGTTAAGATTATACATTGGGTAAGAACTGCCAGGCTGTGCTGAGGTCAGTGTTTTGCAACATTTAAAAAAATATCAAACCCTGGAAGTTCAACGTGAATGACTATTTTATTTTTATAGCATCCTGCATTTTGCATTATTTTGAATAAAGTCTTGAAGTTCAACAAACTTATTATAATATCTTGTTTTTCGCATTTGATATCTGGTCGACGAAGAAATTTTATGGCCAGCGAGTTAAGATTATACATTGGGTAAGAACTGTCAGGCCGTGCCGAGGTCAGTATTTTGCAACATTTAAAAAAATATCAAACCCTGGAAGTTCAACGTGAATGACTATTTTATTTTTATAGCATCCTGCATTTTGCATTATTTTGAACAAAGTCTTGAAGTTCAACAAACTTATTATAATATTTTGTTTATCGCATTTGATATCTGGCCGACGAAGAAATTTTATGACCAGTGAGTTAAGATTATACATTGGGTAAGAACTGCCAGGCTGTGCTGAGGTCAGTGTTTTGCAACATTTAAAAAAATATCAAACCCTGGAAGTTCAACGTGAATGACTATTTTATTTTTATAGCATCCTGCATTTTGCATTATTTTGAATAAAGTCTTGAAGTTCAACAAACTTATTATAATATCTTGTTTTTCGCATTTGATATCTGGTCGACGAAGAAATTTTATGGCCAGCGAGTTAAGATTATACATTGGGTAAGAACTGTCAGGCCGTGCCGAGGTCAGTATTTTGCAACATTTAAAAAAATATCAAACCCTGGAAGTTCAACGTGAATGACTATTTTATTTTTATAGCATCCTGCATTTTGCATTATTTTGAACAAAGTCTTGAAGTTCAACAAACTTATTATAATATTTTGTTTTTCGCATTTGATATCTGGCCGACGAAGAAATTTTATGACCAGTGAGTTAAGATTATACATTGGGTAAGAACTGCCAGGCTGTGCTGAGGTCAGTGTTTTGCAACATTTAAAAAAATATCAAACCCTGGAAGTTCAACGTGAATGACTATTTTATTTTTATAGCATCCTGCATTTTGCATTATTTTGAACAAAGTCTTGAAGTTCAACAAACTTATTATAATATCTTGTTTTTCGCATTTGATATCTGGTCGACGAAGAAATTTTATGACCAGTGAGTTAAGATTATACATTGGGTAAGAACTGTCAGGCTGTGCTGAGGTCAGTATTTTGCAACATTTAAAAAAATATCAAACCCTAGAAGTTCAACGTGAATGACTATTTTATTTTTATAGCATCCTGCATTTTGCATTATTTTGAACAAAGTCTTGAAGTTCAACAAACTTATTATAATATCTTGTTTTTCGCTTTTGATATCTGTTCGACGAAGAAATTTTATGACCAGTGAGTTAAGATTACACATTGGGTAAGAACGGTCAGGCTGTGCTGAGGTCAGTATTTTGCAACATTTAAAAAAATATCAAACCCTAGAAGTTCAACGTGAATGACAATTTTATTTTTATAGGATCCTGCATTTTGCATTATTTTGAACAAAGTCTTGAAGTTCAACAAACTTATTATAATATCTTGTTTTTCGCATTTGATATCTGGTCGACGAAGAAATTTTATGACCAGTGAGTTAAGATTATACATTGGGTAAGAACTGTCAGGCTGTGCTGAGGTCAGTATTTTGCAACATTTAAAAAAATATCAAACCCTGGAAGTTCAACGTGAATGACTATTTTATTTTTATAGCATCCTGCATTTTGCATTATTTTGAACAAAGTCTTGAAGTTCAACAAACTTATAATATCTTGTTTTTCGCGTTTGATATCTGGTCGACGAAGAAATTTTATGACCAGCGAGTTAAGATTATACATTGGGTAAGAACTGTCAGGCTGTGCTGTGGTCAGTATTTTGCAACATTTAAAAAAATATCAAACCCTAGAAGTTCAACGTGAATGAATATTTTATTTTTATAGCATCCTGCATTTTGCATTATTTTGAACAAAGTCTTGAAGTTCAACAAACTTATTATACTTAATATCTTGTTTTTCGCATTTGATATCTGGTCGACGAAGAAATTTTATGACCAGTGAGTTAAGATTATACATTGGGTAAGAACTGTCAGGCTGTGCTGAGGTCAGTATTTTGCAACATTTAAAAAAATATCAAACCCTAGAAGTTCAACGTGAATGAATATTTTATTTTTATAGCATCCTGCATTTTGCATTATTTTGAACAAAGTCTTGAAGTTCAACAAACTTATTATAATATCTTGTTTTTCGCATTTGATATCTGGCGACGAAGAAATTTTATGACCAGTGAGTTAAGATTACACATTGGGTAAGAACGGTCAGGCTGTGCTGAGGTCAGTATTTTGCAACATTCAAAAAAATATCAAACCCTAGAAGTTCAACGTAAATGACAATTTTATTTTTATAGGATCCTGCATTTTGCATTATTTTGAACAAAGTCTTGAAATTCAACAAACTTATTATAATATCTTGTTTTTCGCATTTGATATCTGGTCGACGAAGAAATTTTATGACCAGTGAGTTAAGATTATACATTGGGTAAGAACCGTCAGGCTGTGCTGAGTTCAGTATTTTGCAACATTTAAAAAAATATCAAACCCTAGAAGTTCAACGTGAATGACTATTTTATTTTTATAGCATCCTGCATTTTGCATTATTTTGAACAAAGTCTTGAAGTTCAACAAACTTATTATAATATCTTGTTTTTCGCATTTGATATCTGGCCGACGAAGAAATTTTATGACCAGTGAGTTAAGATTATACATTGGGTAAGAACTGCCAGGCTGTGCTGAGGTCAGTGTTTTGCAACATTTAAAAAAATATCAAACCCTGGAAGTTCAACGTGAATGACTATTTTATTTTTATAGCATCCTGCATTTTGCATTATTTTGAACAAAGTCTTGAAGTTCAACAAACTTATTATAATATCTTGTTTTTCGCATTTGATATCTGGTCGACGAAGAAATTTTATGGCCAGCGAGTTAAGATTATACATTGGGTAAGAACTGTCAGGCCGTGCCGAGGTCAGTATTTTGCAACATTTAAAAAAATATCAAACCCTAGAAGTTCAACGTGAACGACTATTTTATTTTTATAGCATCCTGCATTTTGCATTATTTTGAACAAAGTCTTGAAGTTCAACAAACTTATTATAATATCTTGTTTTTCGCTTTTGATATCTGTTCGACGAAGAAATTTTATGACCTGTGAGTTAAGATTACACATTGGGTAAGAACGGCCAGGCTGTGCTGAGGTCAGTATTTTGCAACATTTAAAAAAATATCAACCCTAGAAGTTCAACGTGAATGACAATTTTATTTTTATAGGATCCTGCATTTTGCATTATTTTGAACAAAGTCTTGAAGTTCAACAAACTTATTATAATATCTTGTTTTTCGCATTTGATATCAGGTCGACGAAGAAATTTTATGACCAGTGAGTTAAGATTATACATTGGGTAAGAACTGTCAGGCTGTGCTGAGGTCAGTATTTTGCAACATTTAAAAAAATATCAAACCCTGGAAGTTCAACGTGAATGACTATTTTATTTTTATAGCATCCTGCATGTTGCATTATTTTGAACAAAGTCTTGAAGTTCAAGAAACTTATTATAATATCTTGTTTTTCGCATTTGATATCTGGTCGACGAAGTAATTTTATGACCAGTGAGTTAAGATTATACATTGGGTAAGAACTGTCAGGCTGTGCTGAGGTCAGTATTTTGCAACATTTAAAAAAAAATCAAACCCTAGAAGTTCAACGTGAATGACAATTTTATTTTTATAGGATCCTGCATTTTGCATTGTTTTGAACAAAGTCTTGAAGTTCAACAAAGTTATTATAATATCTTGTTTTTCGCATTTGATATCTGGTCGACGAAGAAATTTTATGACCAGTGAGTTAAGATTACACATTGGGTAAGAACGGTCAGGCTGTGCTGAGGTCAGTATTTTGCAACATTTAAAAAAATATCAAACCCTAGAAGTTCAACGTGAATGACAATTTTATTTTTATAGGATCCTGCATTTTGCATTATTTTGAACAAAGTCTTGAACTTCAACAAACTTATTATAATATCTTGTTTTTCGCATTTGATATCTGGTCGACGAAGAAATTTTATGACCAGTGAGTTAAGATTATACATTGGGTAAGAACTGTCAGGCTGTGCTGAGGTCAGTATTTTGCAACATTTAAAAAAATATCAAACCCTAGAAGTTCAACGTGAATGACTATTTTATTATTATAGCATCCTGCATTTTGCATTATTTTGAACAAAGTCTTGAAGTTCAACAAACTTATTATAATATTTTGTTTTTCGCATTTGATATCTGGCCGACGAAGAAATTTTATGACCAGTGAGTTAAGATTATACATTGGGTAAGAACTGCCAGGCTGTGCTGAGGTCAGTGTTTTGCAACATTTAAAAAAATATCAAACCCTGGAAGTTCAACGTGAATGACTATTTTATTTTTATAGCATCCTGCATTTTGCATTATTTTGAACAAAGTCTTGAAGTTCAACAAACTTATTATAATATCTTGTTTTTCGCATTTGATATCTGGTCGACGAAGGAATTTTATGGCCAGCGAGTTAAGATTATACATTGGGTAAGAACTGTCAGGCCGTGCCGAGGTCAGTATTTTGCAACATTTAAAAAAATATCAAACCCTAGAAGTTCAACGTGAATGACCATTTTATTTTTATAGCATCCTGCATTTTGCATTATTTTGAACAAAGTCTTGAAGTTCAACAAACTTATTATAATATCTTGTTTTTCGCATTTGATATCTGGTCGACGAAGAAATTTTATGACCAGTGAGTTAAGATTATACATTGGGTAAGAACTGTCAGGCTGTGCTGAGGTCAGTATTTTGCAACATATAAAAAATATCAAACCCTAGAAGTTCAACGTGAATGACTATTTTATTTTTATAGCATCCTGCATTTTGCATTATTTTGAACAAAGTCTTGAAGTTCAACAAACTTATTATAATATCTTGTTTTTCGCATTTGATATCTGGCCGACGAAGAAATTTTATGACCAGTGAGTTAAGATTATACATTGGGTAAGAACTGCCAGGCTGTGCTGAGGTCAGTGTTTTGCAACATTTAAAAAAATATCAAACCCTGGAAGTTCAACGTGAATGACTATTTTATTTTTATAGCATCCTGCATTTTGCATTATTTTGAACAAAGTCTTGAAGTTCAACAAACTTATTATAATATCTTGTTTTTCGCATTTGATATCTGGTCGACGAAGAAATTTTATGACCAGCGAGTTAAGATTATACATTGGGTAAGAACTGTCAGGCTGTGCTGAGGCCAGTATTTTGCAACATTTAAAAAAAATCAAACCCTAGAAGTTCAACGTGAAATTTGACTATTTGATTTTTATAGCATCCTGCATTTTGCATTATTTTGAACAAAGTCTTGAAGTTCAACAAACTTATTATAATATCTTGTTTTTCGCATTTGATATCTGGCCGACGACGAAATTTTATGACCAGTGAGTTAAGATTATACATTGGGTAAGAACTGCCAGGCTGTGCGGAGGTCAGTGTTTTGCAACATTTAAAAAAATATCAAACCCTGGAAGTTCAACGTGAATGACTATTTTATTTTTATAGCATCCTGCATTTTGCATTATTTTGAACAAAGTCTTGAAGTTCAACAAACTTATTATAATACCTTGTTTTTCGCATTTGATATCTGGTCGACGAAGAAATTTTATGGCCAGCGAGTTAAGATTATACATTGGGTAAGAACTGTCAGGCCGTGCCGAGGTCAGTATTTTGCAAAATTTAAAAAAATATCAAACCCTAGAAGTTCAACGTGAATGACTATTTTATTTTTATAGGATCCTGCATTTTCCATTATTTTGAACAAAGTCTTGAAGTTCAACAAACTTATTATAATATCTTGTTTTTCGCATTTGATATCTGGTCGACGAAGAAATTTTATGACCAGTGAGTTAAGATTATACATTGGGTAAGAACTGTCAGGCTGTGCTGAGGTCAGTATTTTGCAACATTAAAAAAAATATCAAACCCTAGAAGTTCAACGTGAATGACTATTTTATTTTTATAGCATCCTGCATTTTGCATTATTTTGAACAAAGTCTTGAAGTTCAACAAACTTATTATAATATCTTGATTTTCGCTTTTGATATCTGTTCGAAGAAGAAATTTTATGACCAGTGAGTTAAGATTACACATTGGGTAAGAACGGTCAGGCTGTGCTGAGGTCAGTATTTTGCAACATTTAAAAAAATATCAAACCCTAGAAGTTCAACGTGAATGACAATTTTATTTTTATAGGATCCTGCATTTTGCATTATTTTGAACAAAGTCTTGAAGTTCAACAAACTTATTATAATATCTTGTTTTTCGCATTTGATATCTGGTCGACGAAGAAATTTTATGACCAGTGAGTTAAGATTATACATTGGGTAAGAACTGTCAGGCTGTGCTGAGGTCAGTATTTTGCAACATTTAAAAAAATATCAAACCCTGGAAGTTCAACGTGAATGACTATTTTATTTTTATAGCATCCTGCATTTTGCATTATTTTGAACAAAGTCTTGAAGTTCAACAAACTTATAATATCTTGTTTTTCGCATTTGATATCTGGTCGACGAAGAAATTTTATGACCAGCGAGTTAGGTGTTGACTTGTGGCTAAAAATTTAATCAGAGATTAAACATGTTAAATTAACTCGACCGATGGGAAGATTTCTTAATATAAATGTCCAATTACATTTTTATATTTGACAATTGTGACTAGTGCTGTTTAATTTATTGTTGTGTTCCGGTTATGAAAAACAAATTAATTAACCAACACGTATCACTAACTAATTAAACTACAACTCTTCACAAAATGTGGAAAATGTCACTATTTTTAAGCAAGTCGTTTCATTAATTCAGGACTGTCATAAAAAGCTTTCATTTCATTGTTTCTCTAAAGCATGTTAATGTTTGCTTAGTAGCCCAGTCCCGCTGTCCAAAAACGTGCAAAAATTTTTAGAAGCATTTTGACTTCTAGGTTGAAGGGGAGGGGGGAGGGTTTCCAGCATCGAATATTTCTCCTCTAAATCTGTTTTTCTTTAGGGTTTTGCTTGGGTTTTTGGTTACTACTAACAATATGCTATACTTTCTATGAAAATAAAACAAACTCACCGTTTGCCGTTTTCCTTGTTGACAAACCTTCTACCTAAAAATTTAATTGGAGATTAAACGTACGCATGTGCGTACCATTCACAGTGGGCAAGCATTTTTGCCAACATAAGTACAAAAAAATTATTAAAATATAAGTCAATTAAATTTAAATTCTAACGTAGTTATTATTTAATGAATTAAAATATGGGGAAATTATTTATTTTTTTGCAATAACATGAATGAAATATTCTGAATAAAAATTAAAGTGAATAATGAAATTATTAACCCATTAACGCCCAAATTATTTTTTTCTTAAAATATTCAAATTATTACTTATTTTCGAAGTATTTTGAGCAAGATTAACACAAAAAATACCCCTAAATGTTAAATTCTTATCTGTTTTTTGCACAAATGACCGATCTATATATAGATCACTGGGCGAATAATAACAATATTTTTTGATTTTACTAACAGTTTTATTTTAGAATAGTTAACAATAATATACCTAATTCCTAAGGTGAAACTTTGAAAAACATGTTATACATAGTGTTACATTACATTTCTTACAATAGGTTAGGGGTCGACTTGTGTAAGATGGATATTGACACCGTCTTTGATTTGTTCTTTTTTCTAAAAAATGTCCTTTTTCATCTAGTCTAACGTCGTTTGGAACATTTGTCTTTGAGGTTGAAACAAAACTCACTGGTCTACCTTTTAACACACTTCTTCCATGTCCAATCTTGAGATAAGTCACTGCAATTTGCCGTCTAAAGTTTTTTATTGTTATAGAATTGTTTCCGTTTATTTTTCTATACAGTATAAAAGAATTTACAACAGCCATATCAATCATTCTGGTAAATAAACACCAATACCATTTTTTTCCACGTATTGCAATACAATGCTTTTCTAAAAGCCAGTCATGATGGTCGACTCCGCCCATAAATTTGTTATAATTATTAATCATTTTCGGTTGAGTAACTGGTACGCGAGCTTTTTGTACTTTATTCCATCGTGGTACTGAAGCTAGGGGTTCGATTGAATCAAAATTTGTTGCCACAGAAACACATTTATTGTCATTCCATTTTACAACCGAAATTTTGTTTATGTCATCAAATCGATAATCATAAATATGATCCCCTAGGTAATTTTTCCAAAGACTTTGATGGTTCCACTGTACATTTTTGCATTCGATTCTCTCTGATTGTTCCGGTAGCTCGAAACTGCATTTCTTTTAGTTGGTGAAGTAATGCATGACTATTGAAAAAGTTATCAAAATATATACAAAAACTTTTCGGATTTTCTATTATTGACAACATTTTTAACACTACTCTGGTACCAAGAGGAATTGATGCGCTATCATTGATAGTGTCTTTACCAGTGTAAAGGGAAAAAAAATAACAGTATCCATCTACGCCACACATTGCCCAAAGTTTGTAACCAAACCGAATAGGTTTTGATTTGATAAATTGTTTGAACGAGTGGTGACCAAAATATCTTACGATCATTTCATCAATTGAAAGGTTTTCGTGAAATATACCAAACTTACGAAAGTTTTGGTTGATTTTGTCCATAAGCGGTCTAATTTTAAAAGATTTATCGTTTTTGTTATTATTTGCGGTTGTATTATCTTGAAAATGAATAACGGACTTCAATTGTAAATACGCATTGCGGTCATAGCGTTTTTTACAATAGGTTCACCCAAGTCTTCATCATCAGACCAATAGTCTCGTTCACTAGGTAAGGTGTGATAGCCACTAAATAAAAGAAAGCCTACAACAATTTTTATATCATCTTGGGTGACCAAAAATCCTTGCTTATTTTTTTGAGTTGTAGCATATCTAATAGTTTCTTGCACAATTAGGTCATATATATCACTGTCAAAGAAATGTTCAAAAAGTTCTACCGGAGAACACTGGTCTAAATATATTTTTAGTTTATTTTCATTTTCTTGGTACTCCTGTCCTACTTCAAAAGCATCATAAACAGGGTCTGTTTTAGTCCAGTTCGTAGGCAACTTTTTGCTTTTTCTAATTTTGGTTTCTTCCTTACTTGCTGTACCAGATGTGACAGAGGTAGATCGTCTTCCGCATCGCTTTCTTCTTCATTTTCATTTACAAGAATTTCAGCAAAACCGGCGATATCTCTTACTGTAGGGATACCAGTATCTTCGTCATTTAGAACTTCCTCATCAGTCATTTCATCCACTTCGGGAGGTAAGGCAAGTATGTCGCTCTCGATTTGCTCCGAGTAAAGATAGTCAACAGCCTCTTCTAAAGTTTTAAACACTTGTCTGCTCATTTTATTACTTCTGAAACGAAAAAAAAATATTGCAACAAAGTATAAGAATATTATCAGAACATCCCAGTGATCTATTTATAGATCACTAAATTTAGTTCATAATAATTTGTAACTAATTTTAAAATTTTAACAATATTACTTTACAACACGCTTGAGTTACTGTCTCTAAATCTAAATTAAAAATATATTTTACCTACCTGTTTACAGTCTTGAAAAATAATAAATATCCTTAAGGGATGCACTGAACGTAAAACAACGTTTTTTTAACTGATGACCGCAGCTTTCAATAGGCAAGCAGAAACTAACTAAACCCAAATACCTATAATATTCGGGCGCAAGTCGCGGTAGAAGGGGTAAAGAATTCATCGGCCGTGCGTAGCGGGCAGACAACACGTGATATTTGTTTTGACCTCTAAATAGTACGCTGGGCGCTAATGGGTTAATTAAGGTTCTTCTTCGTCTTATCATTACTTACAATAATAAATGGTTTTTATATTTACTTTTAAACATCATCATCATCATCATCATTATCAATAAATTCGTCAAATTCCAATTCTTCGTCTACAATTTCTACTACCTTGGTTTCCATTGCTGACAATTTTAGCTCCAATCTTACATTGTGCAGCTCTACTTCTCGATTTTTCTGTTTTTAAGTTTTTAATCGTTCCTTAAACCCCAACTCCTGTCAAGTCGCTTCCTTGCCACAACTTAATTTTTGGAAAATAAGGTTTTCTCTGCTTGACAAAATTTTTTTCTCCAAATGTGGGTTGGGTTGGGTTTGTTGTTTTCCTAGTTCCTTCTGGCTAAAAATTTAATCGGAGATTAAACATCCTAAAATATGTTAAATTAACTCGACCGATGTGAAGATTTATTAAATAAATGTCCAATTACAATATTATATTTGGCAACTGTAACTAGTGCTGTTTAATTTATTGTTGTGTTCCGGTTAGTTTAAATTAAGGCATTTCGTCTTTTTCTCTCCTCCTTTCCTCCTCCTCCTTCTCTCGGGTTCGTCCGATCGGCTTCGGCGAGGTCGACGCTGCCAATTCTATGTCCAGCTACGCTGTGAAATAATAATATCTTCTGCCTAGAGGTGGAGAACTATCGATAGTTTTATGCTATGAGGTTTGATTGCCTTCCAGAACATCCGTCAAAGCCGGGTCATCTTGACGATTAAAAAAGCGTCCAAAACCCTAATTTTAAAACCTCCGAAATATTGATACTTATTTTCTATATACTCACAATTAAAATAATACTATAAATCAAAAATAGATAAAAATCACTAATGAAAATAACTATACGTCACAAATTAAAATACACTATACTTTCTCTGGTCCTGTTATGACTGATGAATGGAAGCAAGTTTTAAAAAAAAAGCGAAAACTGAATGTTCGTCCCACGAGTCTGCCGTGATAAAGACAAGGATGAAAGATAAAAAGCAACGAACACTAATACAGGATAAAAAGAGGATAAAAAATTAGTAGAGGTGGAGAACTATCGATAGTTTTATGCTATGAGGTTTGATTGCCTTCCAGAACATCCGTCAAAGCCGGGTCATCTTGACGATTAAAAAAGCGTCCAAAACCCTAATTTTAAAACCTCCGCAATATTGATACTTATTTTCTATACACTTACAATTAAAATAATACTATAAAAAATCACAAATTAAAATACACTATAAAAAATCACAAATTAAAATACCACAGCACCTTTCGGTGTTCTATTTCTGTTCCTGTTCTGAACTGTTAGTTACATTTGGAATTTTTTTTATACTCGCTTACAGTCTGAATCACATATTGTTTTTCATGTTCGTTTCTAGCTAAAATATTAACATATTCTTTGGTCAATTTTACCAAAATTCCGGTCGCTATAGAACGGCGAAAACTATATTGATCCATTTTTCCTTCATAGTTGCGGTGCAGCTGCCATGCGTTTTAAATTTCCATATTTGCCATGTTTCAGAATTGCAGAATATTATTGCCTATGTTTCAGAAGGCAACAAAGTTTTAAAACTGATTGCATCTTTCAATTTTTTCTTATTTATTCTTCTTTATATTATTTCTAATTATTCTTATTTAACCTTCATAAACCCGAGCGGGGTACATCTGTACCCCAGACATTAATTTTTGGGGATATTTTCTAAAATATCTTTTTTTACTTAATTTCCTTCGAGCTGTGTTTCTTAAATATATATCTAAATTGGTATACAAAATTTTGAATAAATTGCTTTTTACTGTAACTAATTATAGAGAGTTTTGTTGCTTGGGGTCCAGCTGCACCCCACTCGGTATATAACGACAGGTATAAATTTTGCCTACGTTAAAAACCAACCTTGGTACAAATAAACCCCAAAAACTGCAGTGCGCACTTGGACTAGCGTCTTAGTCCACGCGCGCACTACGACTTTTTAGTCATGGGATTGATGCAGTTTACATTTGCCTAAAACAGATTTTTTCAAATATCTTTACTTATACGCTTTTAAAACTGTTTTGGCCAAGTATTGCACCAGTCGCACGACTAAAAAACCGCAGTGCGCACTTGGACTAGCGGATTAGTCCAAGCGCGATTTGCAATTTTTGTATATTTCTTGCTCACTTATTACTGAACAACAGAAACAAAAACAAAGAAAAAGATTGAGGCATTGATAGCTTACATTAAAAATAAAATATAATATATAAAAATTCAATCTTTTTTGTGCATATATTACAGCAAAGTCCTGCAGCAGTAGTAAGCAGCAGTGTACTAAAGTTTGAGCATTTCTTTAAAATTGAAACAAAAAACAAGCAGAAAAACCTACGCAACAAAAACAATTAGAACTTACAGGCACTTCTAATTCTTCGTGAATTGATCCTACTTCTTTCTATATCCACTGGTTCCTTGGGATGCTGGGTGGCTTTTGGTTTTGGCTTGGGTGGCATTATGTTCAGACTGAAAAGAAAAAAATACATTTATGTTATAAACACTTGATTGATTTTTGTTGACAGTGTTTATACTTCATATATTATCCAACGATTTCTTCCATCACTATCCTTTTGGGAAAATTCGGATCCAATTCGTCGAAAACGAATTTTCCTTCTAATCCTGGTAAGTACTCCACTTTTCCCCATGAACGCGGCCCCCACATGTACATTTGCGTAAGTCTGCCTGGAAGCGGAATCTGAAAGAATTCAAAACACCACTTCTGTACCTCGAAAGCCCATTGTGTCCGAGAGCAAAAAGCGACAGTGATTGCCGGTTGACCCTTCCTGTCCAGTTGAACAGCGTGGCCTTCCAGCAATCTTTTCAAAATGGAAACATTATAGTTATGGAAGGCTATTTCTTCCATAACTATCATTTTGTGAAAATTGGGATCCAATTCGTCGAAAACGAATTTCCCTTCCAACCCTGCAAAAAATATATACCGCATCCAGTCGCGCTCGTCGGCAAACAAATGTTTCTGTACAAAACCACTTTTACCCATGAATTGCGGCCCCCACATATACATTTGAGTAAGTCGGTCTGGAAGCGGAGTATGGAAAAATTCGAAACACCACTTCTGTTCATCGAAAGACCATTGCGAACGATAGCAAAACGTAGGTAGGACAAACGGTGCTATATTTGCCTTACTTCTTGCTTGTGTTGCAGATATCCACCTCTCGATAGGTCTTTATACTTCGGATATAATTTAAATATGCAAATATTCATCCTTTCTATTTCTTCTTCTTTTTCCTCACCTAATACCTCCTCGTCACTTTATGAATCCTTATTCTCATCTTCATTCTTAATCTGGGAATCATTTAAAAAGGAGCAAATACGATCAATTAAGGTATCGGATGTACCCTCATAGTCTAAATCCAAAATATGGCAAATCGATACAAGATCAGCCGAATCTATTTGGCCTTTAACCTGACCGATTTTTTCCTTATATTCTTTTGAGTTTTTATCTAAATCAAATCCAGAAAATTCACATACATGTTTACGAGCAGCTCGTGGCTGACCTTCCACCCCATACAAGGTGTAATGCCTTCGCCGCTTTTAACTGACGCTTGGTTATATTATATTCAATTGTTTCAATATCCCCTAAGGAAGCCATTCCGAAAATAAGTTTAGATATACTTTTTCTCATAAAGAATCTTGTAAAGAAAAGCAAACGCGTCGAATAAAGACGAAAGGACCGTTACAAATTTAAATTATTACTTAAAATGTAACAAAACTTATCCTACCAATTTAAGAATAACTAAATCTATATACATCCTTGCACTTGACTCTGCAGAAACTTTTGATACACAAAATCATAAATAAAATACATATTTACATAAAACACCTTCTATAAACAAGTCCTTTAGTTTTAGTTTTTTTTTCAAAAAGAAAAATCTTTTCCCATAGCTCTTACACCCAACACATCATATATTAAATAAGGAAACAAATTTTTTCTACTAAAAAAATGCTCTATAGTTTATCAAAACCTTGAAGAAAATATTTTTTATTTCACTTAAAACATCCCTAACTAAAAATCTTATTCAAATATAAAATATTATATTATAAAACTTTTCCAATCAAAGTATTCATACTTATAAAAAATTAGTGTAATAATAAGTATGTCCATGAAGATTCAACAAAAGTAAAGGTACATCCTACCTTGTTGTTTAGATTGATATCAAAAACATTAATATTAGAAAACAAATTAATACTAGGTTTTATAATGAAAGAGTTTTAAAAATTGATTTATTTAAAATAATCTCATTTGTTAAAATATTAGCTAACAGTTCTTTATTTGATCTTAGGTGATTCCAGTTATTAATGTTAATAAACGAAATTGAATTTTCTAATCAATTATCAATTTTTTTTTTAAATCATTTTTAGGTTAAAAGTAAAGTCAGAAATCAAATTATATTGAAATTCAGAAATAATCGGACAGGACAAAAAAATAAAATTTGTGTTTAAGGAAAACTTAACTTTGTTCCATATGTTTTTCATTTCTGGACATTTATTATTTATAAAATCATTTGAGCCAGCAATTACAACTACATAGTAATATAGTCATGATAAGTAAAATCTTTCAAAATAATATTAAGATTATTAAGAATATTATTGAAGTTAGCTCCAGGTTTAATAATTGACACAAAAGAGTTCACACGATGTAAGGAAAAACTTTTGTTCTTGCACGCTTTTCAGTGCTACGCGCATACGCAATGTGATACGGCGTTGGTGCCGTCGGCGGCGGGTAGCGCGGTATATGGGCGGAGATCGAGCGGCCGAAGTTTCCCCAGGATAAGTGTGGGGCTGATGGCACTGAACACTAATTGTGCTTGCACTTTACCGATTTTTTTTATCTAAAGCGCTGTGAATTACTTGAAATGTTAAATACTAGATTCAGAGGCTTGTGAAAATAAAACACTTAAAAATCTGTATAAAGTATATTATGTAATGAGTATAGTTTTTTTTTGTTATCGCCCCCCCCCTTGTCGTTCTTGGGGTTTTCGGTGCCGCCTGGCTAAAATTGTGGCCCTCTAAGAGGCACCTTTGATCTGCGCCCATTCGACGCCGCTTGGCTGGAGGTTATGGTGGCTCCTCTTCTGGTGGCTCGACCTCCTCCGGCGGCTCCACCTCCAGGTTCCGGACTCTCTCCACATCCACTTCCTCCCATATACGCTCGATCACCTGCATTTCTTCATTATAGGGTAAAACACCCAGTAATTGGCACCTTTTAGGAATCTTGTTTGGATTTTGTAATATTTTTGAAACAATAATTATTTATTTTATATTTGTTCTGATGACTGAATTTGATTCTGGCAATATTATTTATTTATAAACCACTCTTAGTTTTAATTATTCGTGATTGCAAATTTATATAAAAAATTAAAACTTTTGAAAAAGCGTAAAATCCAGTTATTGGCACAACTCTACTAGTGATTGGCATGTTCATATACCAGTGATTGGTATGGTCATATACCAGTTATTGGCATAGGGTAATTATTTATGGGACTAAAGATGTTTAATGGAAAAAAATACCTTGTATATAGAAGTAACACTTATGTATCTATTAGTATTTAGGCGGATTTATTTTAACGAAATAATAGATAGATAGATAGATAGATATTTATTTTTATTTTCAATGTTTACAATTTCAATAAACAAAAAACCCATAGGGCGTTGAAAAATGTCAGACGGATTGACAACATTAGAATTAAAATTAATACTATATAACACTTATACAAAGATTTTTAAAATATACATTTATAAATAACAATTTTACTCACATAAAAAGAGACATATTTAAAATAATTAAAATAATTACTACAAATTTAAAATTGAATTTTTTCCTTATCGGGATCACCAAAAAATTCATTGATGTTATAAAATGCCTTACCAACTAAATATTTCTTTAAAACAGATTTAAGGTTATTCTTTGGTAAATTCCTAATTCTATCTGGAAAGCTGTTAAAAATTTTTATGATGCAATATTTAACATTTTTTTGCAGATATGTGAAGTTGTATTTTGCAGGTACCAAATTTGTTTTAAAACGAGTATCAAAGTCATGTTTTATGTTACATTCAGTAAAAAGATCTCTATTATCACAAACAAATATCACGGAATCCAAAATATACATTCCTACTACTGTTAAAATACTTTTTTCAGTAAAAATGGGTTTACAACTTTCCTGCTGTTTCGTTTTAAAAATACTACGAATACACCTCTTTTGCATGACCATAATTCTGTGTATGTCAGGCGAATCACCCCAAAATATTACCCCATATCTCAATCTAGACTGAATATATGAATGGTAAGCAATAATAGCGGCTTCAGTACTAACATGGTCAGTTATTACACGCAAGGCAAAACAGTATCTTGATATACTGTTGGCTACAGTTTCAACATGGAGTCTCCAGTCCAATCTTTTATCGATGTGCACACCTAAAAAACGCATACTCTAAAGATTTTAGCTCTTCACCATTGTAGAAGAGTTCAAAGGTATTATCTACTCTGTTTCCAAAAGCGAGAGTCTGCGTTTTTGACACATTCAGCAGCAGATCATTGGCCAAAAAATATGCATCAAGGGCATCCATTGCAGTATGCATTTGATGAAGAAATATTTCTTCATTTTCTTCGCTAAATATAAGAGATGTATCATCTGCATACAAAACAGTGTACTCCCCAGAGACATCAGGAAGCTCATTCGTATACACCACATACAGAAGAGGTCCCAAGATTGATCCCTGGGGAACCCCCCTGGAAACAACAATTTTCTCTCACTCTCTGTCACTAACTAATTAAACTACAACTCTTCACAAAATGTGGAAAATGTCACAATTTTTAAGCAAGTCGCTTCATTGATTCAGGACTGTCATAAAAAGCTTTCATTTCATTCTTTCTCTAAATCATGTTAATGTTTGCTAAGTAGCCCAGTCCCGCTGTCTAAAAACGTGCCAAATTTTTAGAAGCATTTTGACTGTTCTAGGTTGTATGGGGGGGAGTCCAGCATCGAATATTTCTACTCTAAATCTGTTTTTTTTTTGGGGGGGGTTTGATTGGGTTTTTGGTTACTACTAACAATATGTTGTATTTTCTATGAAAATAAAACAAACTCACCGTTTGCCGTTTTCCTTGTTGACAAACCTTCTACCTAAACATTTAATTAGAGATTAAACGTACGCATGTGCATACCATTCACAGTGGGCAAGCATTGTTGCCAACACAATAAGTACAAAAAAATTATTAAAATATAATTCAATTAAATTTAAATTCTAACGTAGTTATTAATTAAATTATTAGTAAATTAATGAAATTATTATTTTTTTGCAATAACATGAATGAAATATGAATAAAAATGAAACTAAATAATGAAATTATTAATTAAGGTTCTCTTCGTCTTATAATAACTTACAATAATAAATTGTTTTTATATTTATTTTTAAACATCATCATCATCATCATTATCAATAAATTCGTCGAATTCTAATTCTTCGTCTGCATTTTCTACTACCTTGGTTTCCATTGCTGACAATTTTAGCTCCAATCTTACATTAAGCTGTACTTCTCGATTTTTCTGTTTTTAAGTTTTTAATCGTTCCTTAAACCACAACTCCTTTCAAGCCGCCTCCTTGTCACTACTTAATTTTCGGAAAATAAGGTTTTCTCTGCTTGACATAAAAATAGGTAAATCCGTTTAAAAAAATACTCTACCTTTGCTTTCAGACTGGTTGCCGTTGCCGTTGTCGTCGTCCGCCCTCGTGCTCTAGGCTAAAAATTTAATCCGAGATTAAACATCCTAAAACATGTTAAATTAACTCGACCGATGTGAAGATTTATTAAATAAATATCCAATTACATTTTTATATTTGGCAATTGTAACTAGTGAGGTTTAATTTCTTGTTATATTCCGGCCATGAAAAACTAATTAATTAATTAACATTGATCACTAATCAATTGATCAAGTCGCCTCATTGTCACTACTTAATTTTCGGAAAATAAGGTTTTCTCTGCTTGACATAAAAATAGGTAAATCCGTTTAAAAAAAATACTCTACCTTTGTTTTTGGACCTTGCTTAGGCACCTTGGTTGGCGCTTTCCGCCCTCGTGCTTCAGGCTAAAAATTTAATCAGAGATTAAACATCCTAAAACATGTTAAATTAACTCGACCGATGTGAAGATTTATTAAATAAATATCCAATTACATTTTTATATTTGGTAATTGTAACTAGTGAGGATTAATTTCTTGTTATGTTCCGGCCATGAAAATCTAATTAATTAATTAACATTGATCACTAATCAATTGATCAAGTCGCCTCATTGTCACTACTTAATTTTCGGAAAATAAGGTTTTCTCTGCTTGACATAAAAATAGGTAAATCCGTTTAAAAAAAATACTCTACCTTTGTTTTTGGACCTTGCTTAGGCACCTTGGTTGGCGCTTTCCGCCCTCGTGCTGCAGGCTAAAAATTTAATCAGAGATTAAACATCCTAAAACATGTTAAATTAACTCGACCGATGTGAAGATTTATTAAATAAATATCCAATTACATTTTTATATTTGGCAATTGTAACTAGTGAGGTTTAATTTCTTGTTATGTTCCGGCCATGAAAAACTAATTAATTAATTAACATTGATCACTAATCAATTGATCAAGTCGCCTCATTGTCACTACTTAATTTTCGGAAAATAAGGTTTTCTCTGCTTGACATAAAAATAGGTAAATCTGTTTAAAAAAATACTCTACCTTGGTTTCCAGTCTCGAAAATTTCTCCTCCAAATCTGGGTTTGCTTGGGTTTTTGGTTGTTTCTAAAAATATGTAACTAAAAATATGTTATACTTTCTATGAAAATAAAACAAACTCGCCGTTTGCCGTTTTCCTTGTTGACAAATCTTCTACCTGAAAATTTAATTAGAGATTAAACGTAGCATGTGCACGTGCATTTTTGCCAACACAACAAGTACAAAAAAATTATTAAAATATAATTCAATTAAATTAAAATTCTAACGTAGTTATTAATTAATGAATTACAATATGGGAAAATTACCTATTATTTGTTTTTGCAATAACCTGAATGAAATATTATGAATAAAAATTAAAGTAAATAATGAAATTATTAATTAAGGTTATTCTTCGTCTTATAATTACTTACAATAATAAATTGTTTTTATATTTATTTTTAAACATCATCATTGTCAATAAATTCGTCAAATTCTAATTCTTCGTCTTCATTTTCTACTACCTTGGTTTCCATTGCTGACAATTTTAGCTCCAATCTTACATTATGCAGCTCTACTTCTCGATTTTTCTGTTTCAAAACCGTCTCACTTGGTTTCAACAATAGTGGCACATCTTACAAATAACGCTTTTTTTAAAAACAAAAAAGTAGCTTAACAGTCCCCAAATATTTAGCACAGAAAAACCCACCTATAATCACAGTCAAGTTCATTAATAATATTCAAATGACATTACAACATGAAAAATTAAAATAACTGAAATTTTAACTTCAGTTTTCTCAATAATGTTTTATTTTGAGTTGTGCCGCTATTGTCGCCGGTGAGCGATATATGAATTTACCAAAAATACAAATTTTAAAATTTAATTGGCGGGGGAGATGGTGGTGGTGGCGGCTGTTCTTCGAGGGCCGGACCTCTCTCGTCCACCCTTTCGATCATCTTAAGTTCATCATTATATTTAGCACAGAAAAACCCACCTATAATCACAGTCAAGTTTATTAATAATATTCAAATGACATTACAACATGAAAAATTAAAATAACTGAAATTTTAACTTCAGTTTTCTCAATAATGTTTTATTTTGAGTTGTGCCGCTATTGTCGCCGGTGAGCGATATATGAATTTACCAAAAATACAAATTTTAAAATTTAATTGGCGGGGGACATGGTGGTGGTGGCGGCTGTTCTTCGAGGGCCGGACCTCTCTCGTCCACCCTTTCGATCATCTTAAGTTCATCATTATATTTAAGTTTAAAAAACTTAAGATGGGACCGGACTACACCAGTGTATTTTTTTGACATGGTCCGGTCCTTAGAAGAATTTTTTAGTTTTGACGATTTAGACACCGCGGTGGAGACCACCGGCCCCACCACAACCCTATTTGTATCTATATCCTCTATTGCCGACTTTAAACTGTGTAAAAAAAACGTGGGTCCTGCTGCTTGTAATTCGCCAATCAGGTCATCAAATACCGTAAACTGCTGTATTAAAGGTGTATCACTTTGTAGTTTTAAATTGAGCAGTCTTTCTCAGTGCCAACTGAGAAGCTAGACTTTTTCGTTCGTCTTTCTCAGTGCCAACTGAGAAGCTAGACTTTTTCGTTCGTAAATAGTGTCTAACTTTTGCAAAATTTCTTTTGCATTGCTTTCTGCTTTCGCAAAACCAAGAAATGAGTCCGACAAATAGTCCACTATCACACTTTTTTCTATTCGTTCAGATTTATTCCACTCATCTGTGAGAGGATTAGGAATGTCATTGTCTATTACTTGTATCACGTCAAGTTCGGATAAAATAGCCCTTATTCAAAATTTCCACAGACTGTATTTTTCACCATCAAATGGTTTAATGGTTCTTTTTGCACCTTTATTTTCCATTTTCTTTAACTAAAGTCACTTCGTAATATTTAAGTCACCAATAACTCCTTTTAACAAAGTCACTAAAAACTAACTAAATAAATAATTCGCACCGTTGTTTGAATTTTACTTAGTATTCTATTCAGACTCTTTTATAAGCCAAGCACTTGAAAGGTCTCTTGTCTATCTAATGACTTAAGGCTAACAACTCCCACTTATTCCTGTTTAAATCACTAACACATTTCTAAAAGTCTTACTTAGCATTTCTATTCGTAAACTAATCTCTATTTCGTAAACTTATTTAGGCATAAAATATATTAGGAAAAATAATGGAGCCTTGTTTCTGTATCGTTTCCGACATTTATGTTATAAACACTTGATTGATTTTTGTTGACACAGTGTTTATACTTCGTATATTATCCAACGATTTCTTCCATCACCATAATTGTGTGAAAATTCGGATACAATCCGTCGAAAACGAATTTGCCTTCTAATCCTGGTACTCCACTTTTCCCCATGAACTGCGGCCCCCGCATGTACATTTGCGTGTCTGTCTGGAAGCGGAATCTGAAAGAATTCAAAACACCCCTTCTGTACCTCGAAAGCCCATTGTGACCGAAAGCAAAAAGCGACAGTGATTGCAGGTTGACCCTTCCTGTCCAGTTGAACAGCGTGGCCTTCCAGCAATATTTTCAAAATGGAAACATTATAGTTATGGAAGGCTGTTTCTTCCATAACTATCATTTTGTGAAAATTGGGATCCAGTCGCGCTCGTCGGCAAAACAAATGTTTCTGTACAAGACCACTTTTACCCATGAATTGCGGCCCCCACATATACATTTGAGTAAGTCGGTCTGGAAGCGGAATATGGAAAAATTCGGAACACCACTTCTGTACATCGAAAGACCATTGAGAACGATAGCAAAACGTAGGTAGGACAAACGGTGCTATATATGCCTTACTTACTTTTTGCTTGTATTGCAGATATCCACCTCTCAATAGATCTTTATACCTCGGATATAATTTAAATATGCAAATATTCATCCTTTCTATTTTTTCTTCTTCTTCCTCGCCTGAGTGAAAATTCGGATCCAATCCGTCGAATTTTCCTTCTAATCCTGCAAAAAAATATACCGCATCCACTCACGATCGTCTGAAAACAAATGCTTCTGTACCAAACTACTTTTCCCCATGAACTGCGGCCCCCACATGTACATTTCCGTAAGTCTGTCTGGAAGCGGAATCTGAAAGAATTCAAAACACCACTTCTGTACCTCGAAAGCCCATTGTGACCGAGAGCAAAAAGCGACAGTGATTGCCGGTTGACCCTTCCTGTCCAGTTGAACAGCGTGGCCTTCCGGCAATCTTTTCAAAATGGAAACATTATAGTTATGGAAGGCTATTTCTTCCATAACTATCATTTGCGAGGGCGGTTACGCGTGGCTTGGATGCTTGGCGCCATTTGGCCATCTGTTTTTTTTTGTAGCTAGAGAAATTGACCTGGAAGACCCTTTTTATGTAGACTTGTACCGTTTTCGACGTTTTTATACTATTTTAAACCAGAGGTTTTTATGCATTCATATTATTAGAATTTTATAGTTTAGAATATTCATTTTTCTTTAGAGATCTTGCAAAATTTCCCAGATATAACGACCCGGGTACCCCGTTTCAGTAATTTCAGAGGAACTTCGTTTAAAAAAGAATTGTAATTAGGTACTTACTTGTTAATGAAGTATTTGGCTGGTTTAGATTGATATCAAAAACATCAATACTAGAAATCAAATTAATACTAGGTTTTATAAATGAAAGAGTTTTAAAAATTGATTTATTTAAAATAATCTCATTTCTCAAAATAGTAGCTAAGAGTTATTTTTATTTGATCTTAGGTGATTCCAGTTATTAATGTTAATAAACGAAATTGAATTTTCTAAGCAATTATCCATTTTTTTTTAAACATTTTTGGGTTAAAATTAAAGTCAGAAATCAAATTATATCGAAGTTCAGAAATAATCGGACAGGACAAAAAATTAAATTTGTGTTTAAGGAAAACTTAATTTTGTTCCATATGTTTTAAATTTCTGAACATTTATTATTTATAAAATATTCAGATTATTATTGAAGTTAGCTCCAGGTTTAATAATTGACAAAAAATATTTCACAAGATGTAAGGAACAACTTTTGTTCTTGCACGCTTTTCAGAGCTCCGCGCATGCGCAATGTGATACGGCGTTGGAGCCGTCGGCGACGGGTAGCGCCGTAGATGGGCGGAGATCGGGCGGCTGAAGTTTCCTCAGGTTGATTCAGATTCAGAAGCTTGTGAAAATAAAGCACTTAAAAATCTGTATAATGTATATTATGTAATAAATGAGTATAGTTTTTTTTGTTATCGTCTCCCCCTTGCCGTTCTTGGGAGTTTCGGTGCCGGCTGGCTAAAATTGTGGCCCTCTAAGAGGCACCTTTGATTCGCGCCCATTCGACGCCGCTTGGCGGGATGTTGTGGTGGCTCCTCTTCTGGTGGCTCGACCTCCTCCGGCGGCTCCACCTCCAGATCCCGAGCTCTCTCCACATCCACTTCTTCCCATATACGCTCGATCACCTGCATTTCTTCATTATATATAAGTTTGAAGAAATGCAGATGCGAGCGCACCAGGGACGAATACAATTTGGAAAGTCCGGTCCTGGGTACGATTTTTCTGCTTCGAGGTCGCCATCACCAAAGAGGACACCACTGCCCCCACCACAACCCCCTGGGTCCTGAGGGCCCCAATCCTCGTTTGGATGTCTTGTACTACTTCTTCAAAATACAATTTGGAAAGTCCGGTCCTGGGTACGATTTTTCAGCTTAGAGGCCACCATCACCGAACAGGACACCACCGCCCCCACCACAACCCCCTGGCTCCTGAGGGCCGCAATCCTCGTTTGGATTTCTTGGACTACTTATTCAAAATACAATTTGGAAAGTCCTGTCCTGGGTACGATTTTTCAGCTTAGAGGTCGCCATCACCGAAGAGGACACAGGACACCACCTCCCCACCACAACCCCCTGGATCCTAAGGGCCGCAATCCTCGTTTGGATTTCTTGTACTACTTCTTCAAAATACAATTTGGAAAGTCCGGTCCTAGGTACGATTTTTCAGCTTAGAGGTCGCCATCACCGAAGAGGACACCACCGCCCCCACCACAACCCCCTGGGTCCTGAGGGCCTCAATCCTCGTTTGGATTTCTTGTACTACTTCTTCAACCTTTAAAATAACAAAAGTTCCCTTGTTCTAAGGACGGAGACGCCTTGTGTCAAAGATACAGGGTGTTAAAGTTTTAATTTGTTCATAGATTTTATCTTAAAAGTTTTTTGAGATTATTGTCCCAAAATTTTAAAGCCAAATTGTACTACTTTTTACCAAGTTTTTCGAAAGCTTCCCAAACAATACATAGAGTAATATTTCTTCTGAGGCCATGGCCCCTTTTTACTTTCCCGAACTTTCTTAATGACGCCATTGAATACTTTTATTAAAATAGTTAGTACTCGTGTTTTAAGACTTTAGGTTTTTTACATTTTTTTTTTACATTATATTGCATCGTTTAGAATTTATTTCAAAAAATATTTGTGGCTGAATACTCTATCTTAAGACAAAAATACTTTTTTTGAACAGGTACGCACGGACGAATATTTATATATTATTTTGTCGTAAAAGAGAATACTGAAGATACCTGCCATAATCATCACATAAAATCAATAATTTTTCCTGTTAGCAGAATTTAAAATATTTTTATTTATTCCATTTTTTCCATGTATTTCATTATTTGCTGAATTTTCCACCACAGCTTTCATAGAATCATTATTTTTAGTTAAATTTTGATCTTCTTTTTTAACATTACCATTCATTGTTTTCATTACAGGACACTGACCATGTTTCGTTTTGATATGTTTCTCCAATTGCGTTAAGTCTCTAATAAGAGTGGACTAGACACTGAACGGCTTGGAGAATCGCGCATACGTTTTCTTCCACAATGTAATGTATAATGGCAAGGTCGTCATTAATGGTATACATTACCCGAACCGATTTGTTCTTTTTTTCTGCCACCTCTTCTGGGGCGTCTTCAGTTACCTGATTACCATCTCTTCCCGTTGGGGCGTCCCGAATCGGCGTCGATGTGCGCTCTTTCATACCGCTTTGTTTAACGCAATTGGGAACCCGCTTTTTTTCGGAGTTAATCACCACCTGTGGATGAAACAAAATTCCATTTTTTCTCTCCAGCTCATACTGAGCTACCGCCGCCTAACAGAACACGACAATTAGGACTATTTCTTGTAGTTCATTTTTGTTTATGGATCTATTATTTTTTCTATTGGTTTTAACAGAAACTTGACAGCTGGTATTAAGTGTGGTTACTATTTCAGAAGTAGATATATCATTATTCTGTTCTTTTTTATTAAGAAGACGTTTCATTAGATCTAATTGTTCTTGAATTATTTGTATTTGTCTAATAATTGATAAATTTAAATTTTTGGGAGTATTCACAAATGCGTTCATCATTTGATAGGATTTTAATCCGTACTCTCTCCACGTGAGTAGTGTTTGGTCCTTGATTCCGGTATTGACCAATGTTTAATTTGCCAGAAATGCTGAGCCATTTTGTTTGCAGTTACTACAAATCCAATAAACAACATCTTTTATTTTGTTAAACAAATCATATTCTTGTTTTGATAAACTAGCGCATGACATATGAAAAGACTTTTTACAGTGGCCATCACATGATATTTTGTTTTGATAACTTCTAATAGTTTTCATACAAAAATTACAACAGGCAGAAACACTCTTCTTGCTATTTTCATAATTTCGATTTTTTAATTTGACTTCATTAATATCACTTGCAACATTTGAAATTTTTATATTAGAGTTTATTTTAGGATAATTATTTTCTCTGTTATTAGATATATTTCCAGAAAATCCTGCTTGCTTCAAATCCTGACTAGAAATTTTGAATGTTTTAACAAAATCTTTAAAAACATTATCTTGTGGATGCTTCTTTTATAAATACTCTTCATCGCAGGATATGGTTGCTTTTAATTTTGTCCAATATTTCAAAGCTTTTTAATTTAGATGATACTGGTGATTTAATTTTGACTTCTGACGTTGACAGTGACAAATTTTTATTTAATTTTGAACCTTTTTTTCTTTTTTGGTTTATATACCATTTTCTATAGTGACAAGTATTAATCTCCAATATATTGTAGAGCTGGATACTTGGTCTTCAATTAAGTACTTATAGTTTCTATTAATTATCTTTCTGAAAATATTGTATAAAAACTTGTAAAACTAGGAATAAAAAGGTAAAATGTATAAGGTATAATTTTTTTTGTCTTCAGAAATGCCATATCGTCGTAACCATTGCACATTATTATCGGGGGGAACCTGCGGCCTTACCCCGTCGACATTCATCTGAGCATTTCTAGTTTCGTCCGCAACTGGCACGTTGTCTTTATAGGGAAATTGAGATATGTCTAAAAAAAATTGTTTAACGTTTGGCCGTTCTATTATCAATTGCGGCACGATCGGCACCGTAACGAAAAAATTTTTCTGTCTTAACTGCCGCTGCGGACGCCCTCGCCTCGGCTGCTGATCCGCGTCCGCCGGTCCTCCCGCAGGTTGTGGCACTGGATCCCCAGGTGGACCAGGTGGTCCATTGCCTGGTGGACCAGGAGGCCCACCACCTAGAGGCGGTCGCTTCCCGGGCGGTTATTGTCCACCTCGAGATGGATCATTAATCGGCAGTCCGGCAGGTGGCTGAGCACCTGCGAGTGATCGATTACCAGGCGGCCTTCTTCCGCTTGGTTGCCCACCTCCCCGCCTAGGTCCGCCTGGTGGTCAAATACCTATCGGTAATACGTCTGCGACAGACCCGGCAGCTGCAGATCCGCCTCCTTGCCCTACGCGCGATCTACCGCGCTACAAAATGCACCGCAATAAGGGCCAGATGCTAGCATCCGTTTAGGCCGTAATAATAAATTATTTTTTACACCTGGCGTAATATTTATTGGCCGCGCACAACCTGATGTGACTTATTGTTGTTTTTGTTGTTGCGGTGGTGATGCATAATATTGGTGCTGTTGTGGTTTATGTTGAGGTAGTGGTGAATGTTGTTCTGCGCTCTGCACGGTACCGCCATTTTTTTGCGTATTGCAATGCATTCTGGCTATCTGAACCTAAACAAACCTATAACACTCATAACATTACACCATCATAGACCATCGCACCAAAACGTGCCTTACCGTATATCACACAGCAAATTTAAACGTTCTCTCGCTGCTTACTACGCCTGTACTGCTCTATGGTGATGGTTGATATGTTAATAAATGTCCATCTACCACGCACAGGGTTTTTCTTTTTCTCCCGTTTTTACCCTCGGCGATACTTTATTGAAATTGACGTTAAGTTCTTAATCTTAGAGAGTACTATGATATGATCCTGGGGTACCAGACCTCATCCTGCCTCAACCCCTAACATTATAAAATTAATTAAAATTTCTATTGCTTTATTAGACGCTCTATGTATGTATGTTAGCAATAAAAATGAAATTCGACTTCTATTATATGGTTTTTATTTTTGTAATTATGTGTGAAACAATTAAGCAGTAAAAGTAATTATTCATTAATTACTTTTCTAAAACAAAGCCTAATTGATGCTAAAACTTTATCAAAATTAATGCGTATTTTATATTGTTACATAAGAAAGAAGAAAAAACTATTGCCCTTGCTTTGTCAAAATGAACGGGTCTCACAGCAGTGTTTTACTAATATGGTTTGCAGTGTTTTTTATTTTTCAAACGGTATTAATTTCAGGTAAAATATTTTAAATAATGGAGTTATTTTTGATTTAGTGTATAAATTAACAAAAGGGTATCCAAAAGAATTAACAGACCTTTTATTTTCCTTTTTTTAGAAGCACCAAGGACCAAGAAGGGATAAAAAATGTCCACCATGTATTTTTAACGATATGTTTTTTATTTAACATTTATTTCACTTCAAACTTACACTAGTTTTTAAACCTTAAAGCTAAAATAATAAAAGCATATTTAAAATTATACTAATTAGTCAGAGTCCTCGTCCTCAATGGTAACGGGAACTTGACAAGTTAAGCGCATATTGGACTTCTTACTGTATTTACTGCATACATATTTATTACATTTTGAGCAAACTACTGTTGTTTTTGCTAACTTGTTTGTCTTCTCTTTTTTGGATTTTACTATCTTGCAACAGGAATGGCACCTTTTCCAGCTTGTGACGGTCTGGAAAAACCAGCTTGGACAAGTTTTCGGTCCAATATGTTTTCCATAGCAAAAACTGTAGAAGAGTGTAGACCAATTATATTCTCAGTTCTCTTTTCAATATTTGGTAATGTCAAGGCAAGGCCTAGTTCTTGCAGGAATAGACGGCGGCGGATATTTTTTTTTCATTCCACTGAGGAAAGTTTAGTAAAAAAAGTGAATAAGCAATATTGCTGCAATATCCAACATTGTAAAGAAAATAGATAGTGGCCATCGCCTGGTAAATCGTTTTGTTGTGTATTTTCTTGCCATCTGATCTATTGTATCGACACCACCTTTAGTACCATTATAAAAAAGGTTTATATGTGATTTCTGTTTTTCGTCATCACTCACAGCATCATCAGGTTGGTAAACACACATTCTTGCATCTTGTACTGTACCTATTTTCTCAAGTTTCTTTAGTAACTTAGAAATAAAGCTGTTTTGGATGGAATATGGTTTCTTCCAGATTCCCCACGGCATTTTCTAGCTGTTTCGACTATACTTTCCCCATATTGTAATAGGATTTTATTATAAACATGCGTTGTTATACCGTATAGCGTTCCATAATTAAACAATGTGATGCTTTTACTACACAAATGTTAACTGTCCCACGACAGATAACTAGGAAAAAAATGGCGCGTAATTGAAAAAGCAACCTCCAATTTAAACACCTTTTACTTACGCTTACATCACCTCTGTAAGGGTAACTTTCCAACAAGAGTGTTGTATTTTAAATGTATTTGTGACTTTTATTCGCAGATTTATTAAGAAAAGTATATTTGTGTTTTTACTAAGGTCATTTTCGCACTATGTACTCACAGTCGCAAAAGTAACACGATTTGAAACAGCTGATGATGATCCAACTCACATTCTTCTTCTCCTCTTGGCTCCTGGGGTCGGTTGTAACGTTCACCCACGGAAGAGTTTGGGGCGACCATGGTGGCCTGGTTGACTCGCTCCCCCATCCGGGCCTGCGCCATCGATTGGAGTACTTAAGCATGAGCGGTATAAAAGCCCGTAAATCGGTCACAGACATCCTCCCCAGCGGGGTAGGCATGCCGTAGATAACTAAAGGTTGCAGTTCGAACGGACTGGGATCCTCTTCAACTGCCGTCAGTTCGAACGGAGTGGGATCCTCTTGAACTGCCGCCCATTCACACCGAGTGGGAGCCTCTTTAGTTGGCGGATGCGTCTGTAAATTGAACGTAAAAATTGTAGATATATTAGGCGCGGCCTGTGAGTTTTTTTACAGGTGGGTCAAAATTTTGTGGGCAACCAGTTATATCGGCGCAACAAGCAAAATACACTTTTTTAATTCCTTGATTTATCCTGTTTTCCAGGTTACACCTCTATATCACCACACACCTATAACCAAAAATGTATTTATTTTACCTGCATAAAATGCGTATTTAATTTGTAATTTGACCAGATCCATTTTTAATTAATAATATTTCCTTTTGTATTACAGCATCGTTAAAAGAAGTTTTTCAAAACCCTGAAAGTACACGACATAAAAGACATATCGGTGAAGAGCTGATGTATACAAGTTCAAAGGTAATCATTTAGGAAGCTTGTTTTACAGTAGTATTTTAACGCGCATGAGATTTTCCCAAGAAATTAATTTTAACACTGGCACCGGTTGGATTTGACAGTTATGAATTAGTTTACAATGACTGGTATATAAGAATAAGCTAGATAAATTTTATATTGTAATAGTAATTTACACACTAGTCCAGTAAGTGGCTTGTAAGAAAACACAAGCTGTTTCTGTGACAATCCCTTAACGGGTGGATATCGTACATTTTGCTCCATATAATGCTTTCGATATTAGGCGATTTACCTTTGTTAATTTAATATTCTGTCCCCAGCACACACACGGTACATTATTCCATAGGCTTGGGTCTTCATGGGCTGTCATAAGATAAAATAAAATAAAACAAAAGTTGTCACTGCGTGTTGACCTGTTTTTGTTTGTGTATCGACTGTTCGCGTGTTTTACTTATACGTTTATTAAAATTTGTCTTTTGTCAAAATAATGTTGCAAACTACCTCCAGCAACCTTTTTCCGGTTCTGTAAAACCGTATTTACCGGACTAAAATTTGCCAGATGGAATTTTTAGTACATTTTATTCTACCACTATACAGTATGTCCGCTGGCGCTGATGGGGTTTAGAAGAGGAGAAATGGACCAGATTTTCCAAGATACGCAAAAATGTCATTCCTAATAAAAGGTTTTGCTTGTAAAAAAATACGATTTACGTTATGAAAAATTTAATTTTTTATACAGGTAGCATAAAAAATATGAAAACGTTACTTCGCGTAAGAGTAAAAATACCTTGTTTATCATTTTCTACCAAAAGACCAACTATGAAATATGTTTGAAAATAAACCCTAAGCCGAAGTACAAGATTTTATTAAAAATTTTAAATATTAAAAGTAAGGAGTTTTATCACATTATTTTTTTAAAGCCCGAACTATTCTCTTTCACACCCTTAACCAGAGAATTAGTTTCTACATATTATGTATTAAATAATAATGACACCTATGGACATGTTTGTCAATGTCTTTATTAAATGAAGCAATTATTTAATTTAAAATACTTGTTATCAAAATGCTATTTACTGAACATCAGTGGTATCATACCGCTACATCATGGAACAATTTAGCGAGAAATGTGTAGGACTCCAAATTTACTGAAATGATAATCTACAACACAGTAAAAAAGTTGCACAGAACTGGTTCAGTTTTGAATCTTAAGAAGAAAAAATATGACCAAAACGATGCTGCCACAGTTTTAGTTCTTCGGTCTCTTACAGCAACTCTTGTGATGTCCCTTAGAAATCGTGCTAAACATCGTATAGAAGTTGTGAAAAAAACTCATTTAGATGACTTAATAGAAAATTAATTATTTCCATTCAAACCGCACTTTAATCAAACATTGGAAGAGCGAAAGACTAAATTTTTGTTTATGGGTGGGAGACCAAATTTTAAGTGGAAATATCAATTTTTATAAATTTCTTATGTCTTGTGATGAATGTACATTTTCTCCTAATGGAACTGTAGCATGCCAGCATGTTAGAATTAGCAGAGTGTGAGTGAGTCCTTCCCGCCGTTTCAGCAGTGTTTCCCAAGGCAAGCATAGCGCTTGTGCATTGTCACGATAAATACTAAAGTTTGATCCCGTCAAAAATGTACATAGCATTTTTACGGTCGCCGCTTGGTCTTATAGCTAAGTTAAATAACTTTTCATAAAAGATTTTTGTCTGGGTTATATCAAACTATTTTTTCTAAAAAATTAGCAGTTCTCTCTTTTGCCACCACTTCCCTTGCAAAAAGTTCTGTTTTCTTTTGTAAATAAAAACACTTCTCTTCATTTCTTGCCTTGGTTAGCTCTATTAATTTATCATTTCTCGTTTGCTATCAATGATTGGTTCAATCTTTCATTTCGGGAATATTTAGTTTTATTTGGATGCTCCGTTTTATTTTCTTTGGTTTATTTTCTTGTTCCCATTTATTGAATGAGTCTTGGTCTTTCTCCTTCCTTTACTGTGGGTATTTGTGCTGGTACATTGGTGCCATTTTCCACATATCGATACTCAAAGTGCAAAAGGTCGTATGTCTAAAAGCTGCATTTTTCAGGAGAGCAAAAAAACTAATTTTTTCCTTAGGATTTGATTCTATTATTATATATTTTGGATTTTGTTCTTAGCTAGCGTATATTATTGCATGAAACACTAACTTGGGCACTAAGCTATTTTAAAAGAGATTTATCCAAACATACGAAGTTTTGTAATTAAATTTAGAGCTAATTTTCAACATACGATATTTTGCACATAGACATACAACTACTGGAAAGTAAATAATTTGAAAAAAATAGACATACCTACGATATTTTACAATGCTCTTTTATTCATGTATCTTTCATAATACTACATTTTTTTTAAATCAAATTCATTTTGACATTAAAATAATATATCGCTAATTTGGCAGTAGTTACAAAAACAGTGCTATACAAAAAATAATTTAAAGAAAACTGTATAACTAACTGTTATCAACATGTTCTAATGAAATTAAATAAAATTTACTTCACAAAGTGTACATTTTTGAAATAAAAAGAAAAATTTTTTAATTGCAAAATCTATTTTTTCCATAGTTACAAAATAGTGCAATCCAAAAAGTTCACTTTAAAAAAACCGTACATTTTTTAAACAAAAAACTAGGTTAATTTACATTTGCATGTTTTAACTCAAAATATTTAGGTTCCATAGTAACACTAATATAATGCATTAGTTTTTGATGTGATCACATGGTGGTTCACAGTTGCCATGGAGCAGGCCATTGTAAAATGGATAGTAATCCTCTTCCAGGTTTGACTTTAAGTCCTGCAGATCTTTAAACTTTCTCTCCTGGATAGCCAAAGGTTTGTTGTAGAGCGGTTTCAATTGTGTGTATACATTGGGTCTCCGGTGGCTGAGTTGGTACGGCGCCAGCTCTGCAACCGAGAGGCGTGGGTTCGAATCCCGCTTCGAACATGGACATTTTGTGATTGTTGTTGGAAGATGGTAGAGGAATTCTTCCTCGACCGAGGTGGTGCCACCCCACACATCCTCTTAAAGGGCTGGCGAAATCCCTACGGATGTTTCCAGCTCTGGATGTGTAAGTCGATTAGTACACCCACGGTACATAGTACTTAGACTTCGGTCTTCGTGGGCTGAAGATAAAAAAAATACATCCTTGACTGATTTAGGTCTTCGGGGCAGTTCCTTCCACTCATCAGAGAAATTTAATTTATACCAAATATGACCATCAGTTTGAAATTTTAGGCATTTCAAGTCTGTAACACATGGATCCCCTTTCTGTGATCTAGGCCGGCTACTTTTGCAGTAGCCGTCAGAATAACAAAAAGTCTTTGTATGTCAGACTTTCTACAACATAAGGTTTGGGATTGATCCTAGCCGCCCTAATTACTCTTACATAGTCTGCAGGCACAAAATGTTCCTGTTTCCTAATTTTCTTCTCTATAAGGCTGTGCATACTATCTACCTCAATCTGTGTATGACCAACTTCTAGGTATTTCTGGTACACAGTAACTCCTTTACTAACAGCAAAGTGAAGAAGAGCGTTTGACACGTTTTCACATCTATTTTGGTAAATGCACCCATCGCTCCAAATAATTATTTCAGTGACATGTGGTTTATTTCCCACTCTTTGTTTAAGAATTTCACAATCATTGAAGCAAACAGATCGCTGTCTAAATCTTCGTTGCCCTCATGCCAGATATAGCAAGTTCCATCCGATCTGCACTAGGAACCAGTCAACCATACGACTATTTGCAGTTACAATAATCGGCTACAAAAACATAAAACCTTTTGACATTTGGTTGTACCTTTTATTGGATCAGCTGATGGCATAAGAGATTTTGCCACCAGGTGGGAATCACAAAATGCCTCATATAGGAATAATAAAAGAAAAAATGGAATTTTTGACATGCGACCTTTTGCACTTTGAGTATCGATATGTAGTTTCAAATACCATCTCATTAACTGGGTAATATAATAATCATGATCAATTTGATCTTTCTCTTCATATATACAGGTGGATTTCTTTACTGTTGGGTTACCTTCCACTACGATGGGCATAATAATAATAATTTGTTCTTCCTTTGTTAATTTTATATCTAATAAAGGTCTCCCACCTGTTCCTTTTTGATGCGATTTTATCAGGATGTTCTTCTTTTTAACTTGTGATTTTAAGTCTTGCCACGTCTAAAATAAATGAAGATTGATTATTTAAAGTGGATAAAGTATAATATCTAAATTTCCATAGGTCTCAACATATCTGTTTTAAAAACAATCCAAAATTTTATTATGTACTATTGCGGCCCAAAAATATACGACGTGGCATGCTTAACACCAAATTTCTTGTAAATTCTGAAGTTATTTCATTCCATGCTTCAAGTATCTTCTGTCGGAGTTTGATTGGCTTCTTGGTCTTAAATCATGCCTATACATATATTTTGTCATTTCTCCCAAAAAGTTCTCAATAGGATTGAGGTCTGTTCTCTTTGAACTCCATGGTAAGACGTAAACTTTTTTTTTTGGGTGAATTCTTGAACAATTATTGCCTTGTGGATTGGTGCATTGTCATGCTGTAAGATGTAATCTTTCCATATACCACTCCAACCGATTGAATCATGATTCGACGAAGAATATCTCGATAAACAGCAGCCGTCAGTCTTCCGTGAACAATTTGCAAAACTCCTGGTTCCCTAGCACTGATCCAGCCCCAAATATTAATCGAAAAACATCCACTTTAATTAGTTTTGTGGGTATATCTCTCAACATACCTCATGTTTCTGGGTCTATATACACAAATTTTGCCGTTGGTCCACGATTGAAATGTTTTTTCGTCAGAAAATATTACTCTTTCCCATAAATTATTCTGGTTGAGATATTTCCTACAAAATTCTACTTTTCTTTGTTTGTTTTCATTAGTCAAAAATATTTTGTTAGCAGCACATAGGTTTTTTTTATATCTGACGCGCCTATTTTACGTCTTGCTGTTGTGGAGGATCCGGGGAAATTCATTTCCTCTTTCGCGTTTAAGGCTGTCTTGGAAGGATGTTCTCTTAGAAAGTTGACAACTTTTAAACATCTTTATCCTCCAGCTCTTCCTCCTACAACCTGGTTTTCTCCTAATTTCCCCGTACTCTTCAATTTTTTTCGTGCATGATATCACTGTATTCTTGCTTACTCTCAATTCCGCAGCAACATTTCTTACAGGTACCCTGTCCCTCAATCTGGTGTGAATTATAGCTTTTTATTCTGCAGTTAATGCCTCCCTAATCGTTTTTTATATAGCAAATATTGATGACAATATATTATTTGACAAGTTGATGACAACAAATCAAAACTTAGGTAGGATTACCTACCTGCAAATTAACATGTTACCTATAATAGTCCAGGAGATTAAAGTAAATTTCTTTGTCCCAGTATTTTTTGGCCGCAATGGTATATATCTTTCGCCACTGCTTCCACTCCTTTTGTGCTCCGGGCAAGGAGTTTAAACGCTCTCCTAATTCAGTCCATAACTTCTGGGCCATATATTATTTTTTTTTTTTTTTGGTCAGACGCTACAGACCCTGATCTTTTTCTACTATTTTGGTAAACCATATTGTTAACTGCGATTTTCTTTTGGAAAATTGTATTACATACTTTACAATGATTGTCTTGATAAAAGAATGCAAATTGATCGCTGACAAACATTATTAAATGCTCTACCTCTTTTCGGTTCCCGTGGAACATCGATACATTTTTGATATTGTCACTACGGTATGCCTCCGAATTTGCTTCGAACGCGAATTGTTATTCGCATGGTGTTCAAAAATAGATAAGGGAAATCGTATTCGAAAATTTATCATCCGAGCGCGATCTTCTTCGATCACGCTCAAATATACGGGCCCTGGTCTCGAGAAAACCCCGAATTTAGAGTAACGAGGCGAAGGCAACATTTTACAAAAGTGAACGTGTATGCGATATCTGTCCATGACATTACAGGACCATCTTTTTTTAATAACACCTGCAATAGAATATCTTACTTAGAAGTGATGGATACATTTTTTAGCGATGAACTCTGTGACAGGTCATTTTTGTCACCGAATTAGTTTTTGTTTTAATAATTAGTTTATTCACGAATGCCTGTTTTCTTAGTTATTTACCTTGATTCAGAAGATCTATTTTCGTTCTTCCGCTATGTGGCCCCCTTCCCTTGCTGTCCAGGCTACCCCCTGGGGGTGTTGATTGCCCTTTTATCTGGTCCAAATCGGCTTAACATGAGCTTGTCCATCTGTTGTAGTCTGCTTTAAAATCTTTCTTTCTGGCTTGGGCCTGAATTTTCGCCTTGCTTAAGGCCTTCCTGTGTGTACAGACAGTCGCCTTTAGTCTATTTATGATAACATATTTTTAGAGAATAAATTTTAAAAGACTACCTACATTTTGAATGAGATTTAATCCCGGTGTTTTCCACTGCCTTCACTGTCCTGGATTTCTGAATCTAGCGTTCTCTATTAATTAAACTCCAAGATTTCCTTCTCTTTTCTTTTCCAAGATCTTGTTTTGAATTTTGTAAACATTTAATTGAGTTATATGAGAAGGTTAGAATTTTTGGTTGAACTGACAGGCTGACACTGTCAGAGTCTTGCAGTGCTGCCAAACCGGAGGGGTAAAATTTGTACTGTATCGTTAAGCATTTTCGCGTGGGTTGGTTTGGCAGGCTTTCGTTGCTATTTTGTTCAGGCCACCGGCGTAGGTATAACTTTCTGTATTTCCGTGACTTTATTGTTTCACGCCCGGGGTCTCTGTACAATAGTAGTGTCTTTGTTTGGTGGCGTGGCGACAGTTGGAGTAATTAGTGCAGGGCGGAAATTCTTCGGAACCATCTTGGATATGTGTCTGTGGTGGGAGGAAGTGTCATATGATTCTTCCGACACGAGGCATAGGCCGGTCACTTCCACTCTATCCTTCGAAGCAATTGTTCCATGGTCCCTATCTGAAAATTTCAATTTGGAAATTCTAGTTTTTTTTTGGATTAAAAAGTCAGGGACCGCGTTTAAATTCTTGAAGAATTTGTTTCTGCAAGACGCAGGATATTTTTGGGCGACTTCGATGATAGGTGAGTGCTTTTTTATATAGATGGTTTTTTGCTAGTCTGCCACGTGCATGGTAAAATTTTTCAATGACTAAGGATTCCTTTCTTTATTTCTATCAAGCCACGAACATCGGCAACAGTTTGGAGGTCCAAACCCTGTGGTAACCTTTGCTGTGTGGTGCCCTTTTGCTGCCTGCAGTTCTGGAATTTAGTTTGTCAAGCCCTCCTTATCTTGGATCAAGGGGTGAGTTAAACCTTGAAGCTTGAAGTTTTTTTTGTTTAGGGCCTTGCCTTTTTCTTAGATACGTATTTGCCCATTTTGTGCCCCTAAATTTTAATTAAAATTTTAGCGAACCGTAATTGTTGAAACTCGGTTTTAAAGTATTTTGTTCTAAGCCTAGTTTTGTAGCTCGGTGTGCTACTTCTTATTTTGAATAATAATAACTGACTAAACTATTAATATAATAGTCAAGCCTTCAATTTCTTAAATATTAATATCACTTTACCTAATTTGCGAATAACTTTTTCAGTCTTGATGGTTGGCAGTAAAGCTCGTACAATCTATAATTTTTGTTTAAGACCTCTTTATACCAGCTTACGAGCCAGATTTTATTTGATTTTAAGTACGTCAGTAACTATCTTAGTAAATGTAGATTGTTTAAATCGTTTCCTTTTTTTTTTTAATAACTTTACCGCAAAGCACATGCAGGAGTAAATTGGGCTAACTGTAGTACTCATTTCAAGCAGTGATTTATATAGTTATAAGGGAATTTGTGTTCTGAATAAGTGCCACAAAACCTTTTTTTTATGAGTTAAAATATGTACGGGCTCAGGGTTTCACGGGTTTTATCTCTGGGAAGTTGGATAATTTAGATTTGTTTTTGCTTTTGGTACAAAGATTTGGTTAAATAATATTTTTATGTTTTTAGAGGGGTCAATCAACCTACTATTTAATTTGCAAATTTGACATCTGACTATAATTTTGGGGTAAAGTAACTTATAGCTCGTACATGTTTTACACCCATTTATTATATCGTACGATTTGGAACTTAGGGTAGTTTAGCTGCATAGATGCTATATAATTAGTTAAACCTGCTTTTGTTGTATCGTATTATTTGCATTGGGAACCTAAGGTACTTAATTAGTTGCTTGAATAGTACTGATATAATTGCTTGTAACTTAAGCTTTGTGTCTTATAAATGTACATAAGGGGTATATTTTTGATTAATTTTATTTAAGCGGTCGATCCCTATAAGGGGTGATTTCTCTTCCTGTCAATGACCAAAATTTTTCTGAAAGCAATTATTATGTTTTTTTTTTTATGTTATCTTACATTGTTACGGTTTACTCGATTAGTGCTAAACCTTAGCTTTTAAGTCAAGCTAAATGGGGCTTCACCTCTTTAATTACCATTTATTTTTCTTTTGTTGTACTTTTATTATTATTTTTTTTTATTGTTAATGTAAGATAACATAATGAAGTGCTAAACTGGTCAGTTGATGAACATTTAATTTTTGTAAATATTAACGCTTATCGCTGAGTATCAAGGAACTGTACAATTTTATTTAGTTATCAATGCCCTTGCGTAATAATTTCTTTTGTTTAGTAACGTAACTTTTTTTAAATCTTACCATGAGTTTGTTTAAATTTTGCAATCTGGTTTTCAGCGATTACTTATTTTATTGATAGTTTTTTTTTTAACTAAAGTAACTTCACACTTTGTTTTTTCTAACTTTACCTAAATTTTGCATTTGATTTCAAGCCACCGTCTTTCTCATTTATTATTAGCCTTTTATCTAATATTCTTAAATTTTGCGGATTAGTTTCAGTGAATTATTTATCCAAATATTAACTTTGTTTATTAAGGTAACTTTTTAATATTATCCTAAGCTCGTTTAAATTTTGCAAATAATTGCTTTCTCTTTTATTAGTGGTTTTTTATATTGACGAAGCTTCTTATTTTTTTTAAAATATTTTTCTACTTATCTAATTTTTTTTTTTCTTCGATTCTGTTCAGGCCAGTGACTTTCTCTTTTAATATTGGATTACTTAATTGATAAAGAACTAATTAAATTTCGGCGCTTTAGTTCCAGTAAATTGTTTCTTTCCAAATTTTAACTCTTTCTATTAACGTAACTTTTGTTTTTAATTATTAACGTGACTTCAAATATATTTTTTTTTTTTTTACTGATTACATTTGAATTACTGTAATTACTGGGAATTGTTTTATTCCTAGGGTCTTTGGTAGGGGCCACGAACCTCCCTACTTCTTCCATAGGGGCTACAAAGCGTCCCTCTTAGTTGTTTTGGTAGAGGATACGAACCATCCCTATTTCTGTTTGGTGGGTGCTAAGAAGCCACCCTATGAATTTTTGTATGTGAGGACAAACTTCCTCACGAAGTTTTGGTTTAATTTAATTTATTTATTTTTGCGAGGGCAAAATCGCCCAACCTTATTTGTCACCACTTGTAACCTTTTTTTTTTCAGTGTACAAATAAATGTATATAGGGTAAACTTATTAAGTTGTTTTTATCCAGCTCACTGCGCCCTCTGTTTAATTTTTAAGTATGAATAGCAGGTTTGTTGTGTGAGAAGCAGGTCCCTAGACCAACTAGGCGACTTCCAGTTTGCGTCGGTGTAAAAAACTGGTGGCGTCCAATAGAACCTACCCAGCCTAACTGAGCTGAGGGCTAATTTGCAACGCGCTCTACTACACCTGCTTCCCTCAGAACACCCTGTTGTTCCTGTGTTTCTCTCTAGAGTACCTTTAAGAGTGATTGTAATGTTTTCAAGTTAAGCGGTAAGTACTTGGTCAATGATACTCATCATAGTATCTTTGACGGTTTTTAATCAAACACTTTTTTTGAACAAAGTGCGTCGCAAATTTTTGGCGCCCAACGTGGGGCCTATTTAAAAAAATTACCGCTTTTTTTTTCCTAATTTTACTCTTGTGCGTCTAGTGAGCTGGATGGAACTTTGAAAATTTCCATCAATTTTAACTCTAACTGTACTAGCCCTGTATTACTGCATTTGATTTTGGCGATTTATTATCGATTTTATTTTGCTTATTACGTAACTTTGATTTTCTTTGATTTGGCGATTTATTACCGATTTTAATTTACTTGTTTACGTAACTTTGTCTTTGAATTTGTGGTATATTACCGATTTTATTTTGCGTATTACGTAACTTTGATTGTCTTTGAATTTGTGGTTTGTTACCGATTTTATTTTACCTATTACGTAACTTTGATTTTGTTGATATTGCGATTTCTTATCGATTTTATTTTATTCATTTACGTGACTTTGATGATCTTTGCGTACTGAATTATGATTGCTGGTTTACGTGATTTACCTTTTTATTATTTCTTGCTATTTTCGCTGATTTAATTACCTTTATTTGCTATATTTGACTACACTATTGGTGTAGTTTTGCTAAATTTATTCGATTTACGCGATTGTACCTAGATTTGACTTTTTACGTTGACTTTTGAGTTGCTATTGTTTTTGTTCACTCCAAAATGGATTATAATATGCAGGTTAACCATCTTAGGAAAGAAATGCTAATTTATGAACTTACGATTCGTGGAGTACCGGCTAGTTATGCCAATACGGTAAAAGAACTTCTAGTAGCGTTACGTCCAATTTTAGAAATGGAAAGGAAGGGTAAAGTTTTTGCTCGTCTGGCCTATACTTGTGTTTTTGTCGATGAATGTAACTATATAACTAGAACCTTGCATAATATTGATAGCGCGATTAAAAATGTCACCGGTGAATCCGCTAAAGAAAAATTTGAACGTTTACAATCTCAACTTGTTCACTTATTTACCCGCGTTCATCGTATTCCGGTTGCGAACCTTAGTGCCGCGGAATCGCAAACCCGTTCTGACTTGTTGCTCAAAATTTTAGGCAAATTAAACTGTTTGGACAGTCTCTTAAGACAAGATCCGAATTTAAGCACCTTGCTCGCTCGAGTTCATTCGGACGGTTCGGATTCGGATGCGTCGGATTCGGATGCGTCGAGAAATAGCAATGCGTCCAACAGTCGCTTGCGTCACACACGCTCGTCGCCCAAAGTCACTCCAACCGTGGTTAGTCCCAATGTAACAGCTGCTGCCGCTTCCGTTTGCCATCATTCGTGTAGCAAAGCGCATCGTGTTGAAAAGTGGGGTATTAAATTTACCGGCGAGGCTGGACAGATGTCCGTGCATAATTTCTTGGAGCGAGTTTCGGAACTACGCGAAGCTCGAGGTTTTTCTGAACGCGAACTATTTGTATCCGCTGTCGATTTATTTACTGGTAAAGCACTAAATTGGTTTCGTGCAAATCGTCATCGCTTTTCTGACTGGTCTGGTTTGTCTGACCTTCTCTGTAAACATTTCGAACCGCCAGATTATCGTCATCGATTATTTAAGGAAATTCTGGATAGGACTCAGGATTCGACTGAGAGTATAGTCGATTACCTTTCTAATATGAGTGCGTTGTTTAGACGACATGGCTCCATCTCAGAGGACGTTCAACTTGACATCATTATACGAAACTTGTCACCTTTTTATGCTACCCAACTTCCGGTAGTCAGCAAGTTAGAAGAATTAGAAGGAGAATGTCTCAAGCTGGAGTTGAAGAAATATCGTGCAGAGAACTATGTACCACCTCCTAGGAAAAGACATAATTTTGTAGAACCAGACTTCGCGTTTATGCCTGCTGACGCATCGGGTTCGAAAGACGATGAACGGTTACCAGCCGTTGACGTAGTTACCGCATCATCTCCAGCACCATCAACATCTCGAGACGTGAGACAGTTACCCAGAGAGACACATCCACCATCTCCAAAAATAGCCAGATCAATCTTGTGCTGGAACTGTAATAAGCCAGGTCATCGGAATAGTCAGTGCTCCGAACAGCGCAGAATCCATTGTTACCGCTGCGGCGCACCAAATGTGACCAGTAAAAGCTGCCCTAAGTGTTTATTGACAGAGAAACGATTCTCGAGAGAGCCGATAGATCGTAAGACTACTCCCGTTACTCTCACTTTACCGACCAACAACTTTCCTTCCAATGAAAACGCTTCGCTGAACAACAACTCCGTTCCCAATAAAACCCTTCTACCGACCAAGAACATTCTTTCCGATGAAAACCTTTCACCAACCCACCTTTTTCTTTCTAACGAAAATCGTTCACTCCCTAACAATTCTGCGTCCAATAAAAATCTTTTGCCAACCGATAACTTTCTTTCTGATGAAAACCTTTCGTCAACCAATATCTCTAAAACTCATTCACCCGTTAATAACTCTTTTCCAAATAAAAAATTATTGGACTTTATCATAGCTCATGCGCATGGCGACCAGCGCCCCTATTTGGAAATTTCAATTTTAGGTTACAAAATGTTAGGCTTATTGGATTCTGGAGCATCACGCACTATTGTAGGTCAACCTGGTCTCCGAATTTTAGAAAGTTTGGGCCTAAAACTTATTAAGCATCAAACTGACTGTACCGTCGCGAACGGCCAGACTTGCTCTAGTTTAGGATATTTTCAGGCTCCTGTAACGTTATTAACTAGAACTCGGGTGATCGATATTTTAGTTCTTCCAGAACTGTCCCACCAACTGATCCTAGGAATCGACTTCTGGAGATCCATGGAAGTTATCCCCGATTTGAAGCAGGATGTCTGGCATTTTTCTAATGATGACCAACCTACAGAAATTTTTAGCATTATAGATGGCGACTCTTTAACTGAAACCGACCGAACAACTCTGAATACACTGGTTAGAGAGAAAATATCAGAAATGGGTACTGGTCTTGGCTGCTGCAAAGTAGCAGAACATGTAATAGAACTTGAAGCGGGCACCAAGCCGATTAAACAACGATATTACCCAGTTTCTCCATTTAAGCAGCGGATTATGGACAAGGAGATCGATGAAATGTTGAGGCTTGGATTGATTGAGCCCTCTAAAAGTCCTTGGTCCAGTCCAGTGTGTTTGGAACGCCAGAGCGATGATAGCTATAAGTTTTCCATAGATTTCCGAAAACTTAATAGTAAGACTAAGAAGTCTTATAACATTCCATATTTTTCAGTCATTTTAGATCGCCTCAGAGACGCCCGCTATATTAGCTCCATCGACATAAAATCAGCCTTCTGGCAAGTACCTCTTGGTGAGTCCTCCCGCGAATTGACTGCTTTCACCGTTCCAGGTAGGAATCTCTATCATTTTGTGCGCATGCCCTTTGGCTTAACCAATGCGCCTGTCACCTGGCAACGTATTGTAGACCGTGTACTGGGTGTCGACTTGGAAAAGCATGTAATAGTGTACCTGGAGGATATAATTATCATCTCCAGAACCTTTCCCGAACACCTTAAGATCCTAGGCCTTGTTTTTGATCGCCTCAAGGATGCAGGATTCATAGTTCCGGAGGAGAAATGTCACTTCTGTAAGCCTGAGTTGAAGTACCTTGGTTACGTCGTAGATGCCAAAGGTTTGAGACCTGATCCAGAGAGAGTACAGGCAATTGTAAATATAGCACCCCCACGAAACATCGTAGAAATTCGTCGTTTTATTGGCACTGCTTCTTGGTACAGGCGTTTTGTGCCGAACTTTTCAGCTATTATAGCCCCAATTACCCGGCTTACCAAGAAAAATGTCAAGTGGGAATGGACTTCCGAATGCCATCAGTCCTTCAACTTGATTAAAGAAGCTCTTATCACAGCTCCCGTGCTTACAAGTCCAGATTTCAACCGCACATTTACTTTACAGACTGATGCGTCATGTTATGGCTTAGGAGCCGTTCTGACTCAGCAATTTGATGACGGAGAAAGAGTTATTTCCTATCTTTCACGTTCTCTCACCAAACAAGAGATGAAATTATCCGTCACCGAAAAAGAGTGCCTTGCAGTAATTTGGAGTGTGGAAAAGCTTCGTCACTATCTGGAGGGTGTACACTTTAAAGTCATAACCGATCACCATTCTTTGTTATGGCTTCATAATCTAAAAGATCCACAAGGACGTCTCGCTCGATGGGCTCTCCGTTTACAACCTTACGACCTTGAATTGATCCACCGTAAAGGCCGAGATCACGTCGTGCCAGATTTTCTTTCTAGGTCAGTGCCAGTGACTACTGATTCTGTCGCAGCCGTTGACGAACCACCGTCATCATTTTCTGACACCTCAGACAAATGGTACAAAGGCATGATGCAGAAACTAGAAGAACGTCCTGATAAATATCCTTGCTGGCGAGTCGAGAATGGCAATCTCTTTAAATATGTCAAGACAAACAATCCAAGTTTTCCAGATCATTCCACTTACTGGAAAATAGTAGTACCAAAGGATAAACGAAAAGAGATATTCCTTCGATGCCATGATAATCCAGCAGCAGGGCACGTGGGTGTTTTTAAGACATTTTGGAAAGTCGCCGAGAGATATTATTGGCCGAAAATGAGATCTGACGTTGCTAGTTATGTCCGTGCTTGTAGAACTTGTGCTCAGAACAAAGTAGAGCAGAAACGTCCAGCTGGTCTAATGGGTAACCGCCCAGACATAAAAGAGCCTTGGCAAGCCATCAGCCTAGACTACATAGGTCCTTTACCTCGTTCTAAACAGGGTAACACTCATATTTTGGTGGTCACCGATTATTTTAGCAAGTACGTCGTGTTATTCCCGTGTCGATCGGCAACAGCAAAATCGTTGGTAAAGTGTGTCGAAGACGGCATCTTCTTAGTTTACGGAGCTCCTCAATTCTTAACGTGCGACAACGGAACTCAAATGAAATCCAAAGAATTTCAAGCCCTTTGCGATAAATATAAGGTTAGAATATTTTACACTGCCAATTATTATCCTAGAGCAGATCATACTGAACGCGTTAATAGAGTTATTAAAACGATGTTGCGCTCTTACGTTCAACAAAATAACCATCGAACTTGGGAAGACAATTTAACTGCTATCGGTTGCGCCATTCGCACTTCGCGACACGAAACTACGGGCTTCACCCCATACTGCGTTAATTTTGGCAGGGAACACAAGCTATTCGGTTCGGACTATGCTGAGGGTGTTCCTCAAGTAGAAACTGAGCGTCAAAATTACATTCGGGAACGAATAGAAGCTTTCAAACAATTATTTAGAAAAGTTCACACTAAAATCGAAGCTTCTCGTGTTAAAAATCGACATAACTATAATTTGCGCCGACGCCCAGTAAGCTTTGTTCCTGGTCAAGAAGTCTGGCGTAAGAATAAAAGTATATCCGATGCAGCGAAGTATTATAGCGCAAAGTTGGCTCCGGAATTTGTAGGTCCGTTCAAGATCGTAGAAAAGACCGGCACGTGTACTTATGAGCTTGAAGATGAACACGGTGTTAGTAAGGGCATTTGGCATGTACAAGACCTTAAACCGGTATATGCCGAAACTGCATTTGGTGGTCCGTAGGAGTGAATAAATTGTTAGGCAACTCAAAGTCATTATTTACTTTATTACATTCCGTTGATTTTACTGTCATTAATTTAATATTACGTTTTACGTGTCATTTTGCTTCAATTTATTTATCAATCTATTGATTTCTGAATTTATTAACTTTCGAGTCCATAGCTTCAATTTGGTTAATTACATTTAATTTTTTTTTTTCCTTCTTCTTTCGGTAATAATGGCTTTAGTGAGTTTTCTTTTATCGTTGCGTTAATTTTGACTTTTGGCCCAGTTTAAATTCTTGTTTTTTTTTACTTTCCTTGCTCAGTCGTGAGCAATTTTCATGCTCTGCAGTGTGGGCGTGATTGTGTTTGGATCCATCTGGGCGCGAGACTTGATGGATTTGGACACTGTCACTTAGAATAGCGCTGCACTGGGTTTACTAGGTGGGGTAGGAGTCCCCTGAAAGCCGTGGCAAGGTAAGCCTTCAGCTGCCTTGCTTCTATTGTTTGTAGTAGGTAAGCCCTCAGCTGCCTTACTACTTTCACTTGCCAACACCGCCTTACGCCTCGTTATCTTTTATCTGTCATTACCTGATTATCTTTACCTTATCGTCACTTGGTTTATAGTATAGTCACGTATAGTAACGTTTATGGTCATTTACTGTAGCTTACCTTTTTGCGTTTATCAGTCTCACGCAGATACCCATCTCGGCGCGAGACGAGATGAGGGTCGGTGTGTCACATGGTAATTTAAGTTTGATTACTTGGTTAGAAGGCGGTGATTAATTAATTTTGGACCTAATTTTCTTTATCGTTTTTTTTTATCTGCATTCACTATTAAGGGTTTTTTTTTACTAAAGACTAGGGCCAAAAGTCTTTATTTATTATCTTAATTGGACCTTTTTTTTACCTTGATTTGACGTATTTACCTTGATGTGACCTTTTACTTTGATTTGGCTTAATTTTCTCTACCTTGACGTGATTTTATTATTATTCCCTACTTGTGTCTGGAAATTTCGGTTACTTGAACTAGTATGTGTTTTTGCTCGAGTACGACTTTGTCTTTCCTTTGGGGATTTAGAGTAGAAACACAATTTTCTTTCTCTCCTTTTGCTGATTTTGTGAAGTTGAGAATACCACTTATGGTGGGATTCACTGCTAGTTGTTGGCAAGTAACCCAATTTTCTTTATCTCGATTTGCGAACCTTTAGTTTGATGTACTTGTTTCATTTACTTTTGGTTAATTACCTTTTTTTATATTTGCGTTTGTCTTTGCGATAATTTACTTACCTTTGCGATAAATTTGCTTACTTTTGCGATAAATTTTCTTACCTTTGCGATAATTTGCTTACCTTTGCGGAATTTTGAATACATTTACTTTGGTTTATTTCGATTACCTTGTATTTTGATTTACTTACCTTTATTTTGATTTACTTACCTTACCGTGATTGGCCTTTGATAGGCTTTAATTTGCTTTGATACCTTTGGGTTTTTTTTCCTCTATTATTTGGATTTGTCTTAGGTCTAGGTTTTGGTAGGACTATATGTTAGTCTCCGGCCATCTCAGTTTACTGGTTTTGCGCCTAGGTCCTTATTGATATATTTCGTCTATTCACCTTTTAGACGAAATAAAACTATCCCGATTGCGACTTTACTTTATCTTGACTTTATATCGATTTAGACATTTGTCCCTATCTCGTTTTACCGGCTGCACGGTGTTGGGTGCTACCGGATGTCGCTTCGACGCTCTTTGTTAGATCATGGATCCTTCGGAGAGCAGACCGACTGGAAGGGCTGTTCAGGGGGGGCGGAAGTCTGACCCCTGGGGTAACAGTTTGCCCATCGAACTTGTTCGGCGGGCCAGGGGAGGACCAAGCTACTTTGTTCGGCCTGAGCTCAAGTCGGCCTGTTAGGTTGCGACAGGCCGGTGGCAGTGCCACCGCTCAGGACACCCTGATTAATTTTTTTTTGTTGTATACAGGGACCGATGTGCTTCCCATTTGGTACATCTTTTAGCTTGGTGGATGCTACAATCCACTCCCTTTTGTATGGTGGATCATCTGGGCTATCCCTCTTTTCTTATCATTTTACTTATGTTGTATTATATTTATCTTTTCCTTTTTAGTTGTCCACCCTTTGGTTGGTTTGACACATGTCAATTGGTGATTTAATTCGGGACGATTCTACGGTGTGAGGCTAGTAAACGAGGTTCCCCACAATATTTTTGGGTGTAACGCAATGCTAGCTCCCTTACCAACTTAGGGTTTACGTTCCACACCGAATCTTCCTGGAGGAGGTCGCTGGGTGACTAGTGGCAAAGGGACCAAAGATTTCTTTGAGTATTTAGTTATTTTAAGATTGAGTTATCAGTCTTGTTAGTTAGTATTAGTTATATGGTACTACCTTGGGTTCCCACGTATCTTCACTTATGTTTTTTTATTGGCGCCAGCATAGCGCAGGTAATTCGTTTTCTTTTTCAATTTTCCTGTATCTACAGAGAGCCTCTGATCCTTATCGTCGGTTAATTTTCATTGGAAAATTTCCCTCCTTTCGTAGGAAAGGGGGAGTTGTGACAGGTCATTTTTGTCACCGAATTAGTTTTTGTTTTAATAATTAGTTTATTCACGAATGCCTGTTTTCTTAGTTATTTACCTTGATTCAGAAGATCTATTTTCGTTCTTCCGCTATGTGGCCCCCTTCCCTTGCTGTCCAGGCTACCCCCTGGGGGTGTTGATTGCCCTTTTATCTGGTCCAAATCGGCTTAACATGAGCTTGTCCATCTGTTGTAGTCTGCTTTAAAATCTTTCTTTCTGGCTTGGGCCTGAATTTTCGCCTTGCTTAAGGCCTTCCTGTGTGTACAGACAGTCGCCTTTAGTCTATTTATGATAACATATTTTTAGAGAATAAATTTTAAAAGACTACCTACATTTTGAATGAGATTTAATCCCGGTGTTTTCCACTGCCTTCACTGTCCTGGATTTCTGAATCTAGCGTTCTCTATTAATTAAACTCCAAGATTTCCTTCTCTTTTCTTTTCCAAGATCTTGTTTTGAATTTTGTAAACATTTAATTGAGTTATATGAGAAGGTTAGAATTTTTGGTTGAACTGACAGGCTGACACTGTCAGAGTCTTGCAGTGCTGCCAAACCGGAGGGGTAAAATTTGTACTGTATCGTTAAGCATTTTCGCGTGGGTTGGTTTGGCAGGCTTTCGTTGCTATTTTGTTCAGGCCACCGGCGTAGGTATAACTTTCTGTATTTCCGTGACTTTATTGTTTCACGCCCGGGGTCTCTGTACAATAGTAGTGTCTTTGTTTGGTGGCGTGGCGACAGTTGGAGTAATTAGTGCAGGGCGGAAATTCTTCGGAACCATCTTGGATATGTGTCTGTGGTGGGAGGAAGTGTCATATGATTCTTCCGACACGAGGCATAGGCCGGTCACTTCCACTCTATCCTTCGAAGCAATTGTTCCATGGTCCCTATCTGAAAATTTCAATTTGGAAATTCTAGTTTTTTTTTGGATTAAAAAGTCAGGGACCGCGTTTAAATTCTTGAAGAATTTGTTTCTGCAAGACGCAGGATATTTTTGGGCGACTTCGATGATAGGTGAGTGCTTTTTTATATAGATGGTTTTTTGCTAGTGTGCCACGTGCATGGTAAAATTTTTCAATGACTAAGGATTCCTTTCTTTATTTCTATCAAGCCACGAACATCGGCAACAGTTTGGAGGTCCAAACCCTGTGGTAACCTTTGCTGTGTGGTGCCCTTTTGCTGCCTGCAGTTCTGGAATTTAGTTTGTCAAGCCCTCCTTATCTTGGATCAAGGGGTGAGTTAAACCTTGAAGCTTGAAGTTTTTTTTGTTTAGGGCCTTGCCTTTTTCTTAGATACGTATTTGCCCATTTTGTGCCCCTAAATTTTAATTAAAATTTTAGCGAACCGTAATTGTTGAAACTCGGTTTTAAAGTATTTTGTTCTAAGCCTAGTTTTGTAGCTCGGTGTGCTACTTCTTATTTTGAATAATAATAACTGACTAAACTATTAATATAATAGTCAAGCCTTCAATTTCTTAAATATTAATATCACTTTACCTAATTTGCGAATAACTTTTTCAGTCTTGATGGTTGGCAGTAAAGCTCGTACAATCTATAATTTTTGTTTAAGACCTCTTTATACCAGCTTACGAGCCAGATTTTATTTGATTTTAAGTACGTCAGTAACTATCTTAGTAAATGTAGATTGTTTAAATCGTTTCCTTTTTTTTTTTTAATAACTTTACCGCAAAGCACATGCAGGAGTAAATTGGGCTAACTGTAGTACTCATTTCAAGCAGTGATTTATATAGTTATAAGGGAATTTGTGTTCTGAATAAGTGCCACAAAACCTTTTTTTTATGAGTTAAAATATGTACGGGCTCAGGGTTTCACGGGTTTTATCTCTGGGAAGTTGGATAATTTAGATTTGTTTTTGCTTTTGGTACAAAGATTTGGTTAAATAATATTTTTATGTTTTTAGAGGGGTCAATCAACCTACTATTTAATTTGCAAATTTGACATCTGACTATAATTTTGGGGTAAAGTAACTTATAGCTCGTACATGTTTTACACCCATTTATTATATCGTACGATTTGGAACTTAGGGTAGTTTAGCTGCATAGATGCTATATAATTAGTTAAACCTGCTTTTGTTGTATCGTATTATTTGCATTGGGAACCTAAGGTACTTAATTAGTTGCTTGAATAGTACTGATATAATTGCTTGTAACTTAAGCTTTGTGTCTTATAAATGTACATAAGGGGTATATTTTTGATTAATTTTATTTAAGCGGTCGATCCCTATAAGGGGTGATTTCTCTTCCTGTCAATGACCAAAATTTTTCTGAAAGCAATTATTATGTTTTTTTTTTATGTTATCTTACATTGTTACGGTTTACTCGATTAGTGCTAAACCTTAGCTTTTAAGTCAAGCTAAATGGGGCTTCACCTCTTTAATTACCATTTATTTTTCTTTTGTTGTACTTTTATTATTATTTTTTTTTATTGTTAATGTAAGATAACATAATGAAGTGCTAAACTGGTCAGTTGATGAACATTTAATTTTTGTAAATATTAACGCTTATCGCTGAGTATCAAGGAACTGTACAATTTTATTTAGTTATCAATGCCCTTGCGTAATAATTTCTTTTGTTTAGTAACGTAACTTTTTTTAAATCTTACCATGAGTTTGTTTAAATTTTGCAATCTGGTTTTCAGCGATTACTTATTTTATTGATAGTTTTTTTTTTAACTAAAGTAACTTCACACTTTGTTTTTTCTAACTTTACCTAAATTTTGCATTTGATTTCAAGCCACCGTCTTTCTCATTTATTATTAGCCTTTTATCTAATATTCTTAAATTTTGCGGATTAGTTTCAGTGAATTATTTATCCAAATATTAACTTTGTTTATTAAGGTAACTTTTTAATATTATCCTAAGCTCGTTTAAATTTTGCAAATAATTGCTTTCTCTTTTATTAGTGGTTTTTTATATTGACGAAGCTTCTTATTTTTTTTAAAATATTTTTCTACTTATCTAATTTTTTTTTTTCTTCGATTCTGTTCAGGCCAGTGACTTTCTCTTTTAATATTGGATTACTTAATTGATAAAGAACTAATTAAATTTCGGCGCTTTAGTTCCAGTAAATTGTTTCTTTCCAAATTTTAACTCTTTCTATTAACGTAACTTTTGTTTTTAATTATTAACGTGACTTCAAATATATTTTTTTTTTTTTACTGATTACATTTGAATTACTGTAATTACTGGGAATTGTTTTATTCCTAGGGTCTTTGGTAGGGGCCACGAACCTCCCTACTTCTTCCATAGGGGCTACAAAGCGTCCCTCTTAGTTGTTTTGGTAGAGGATACGAACCATCCCTATTTCTGTTTGGTGGGTGCTAAGAAGCCACCCTATGAATTTTTGTATGTGAGGACAAACTTCCTCACGAAGTTTTGGTTTAATTTAATTTATTTATTTTTGCGAGGGCAAAATCGCCCAACCTTATTTGTCACCACTTGTAACCTTTTTTTTTTCAGTGTACAAATAAATGTATATAGGGTAAACTTATTAAGTTGTTTTTATCCAGCTCACTGCGCCCTCTGTTTAATTTTTAAGTATGAATAGCAGGTTTGTTGTGTGAGAAGCAGGTCCCTAGACCAACTAGGCGACTTCCAGTTTGCGTCGGTGTAAAAAACTGGTGGCGTCCAATAGAACCTACCCAGCCTAACTGAGCTGAGGGCTAATTTGCAACGCGCTCTACTACACCTGCTTCCCTCAGAACACCCTGTTGTTCCTGTGTTTCTCTCTAGAGTACCTTTAAGAGTGATTGTAATGTTTTCAAGTTAAGCGGTAAGTACTTGGTCAATGATACTCATCATAGTATCTTTGACGGTTTTTAATCAAACACTTTTTTTGAACAAAGTGCGTCGCAACTCGAAAATTTGCTGTTAAACTTTCGCCGAAAAATGTATTTTCAACAAGATGGTTGTCCAGCACAATGATATTGATGATATTTTGGCGGTTTAAAACAAATATGGCACTCCGATACCAAATAATATTGACGTACTAAATGGCAGAAATACCCAGGCTGTTCGTTTAATATTCCAAGAACAAACCAGAAATTCCTTTAGATATCTAAGGAAGCAATTCGAAAAATGTGTTGCATATGGGGGTGGAGTTTTTGAATTTTGATATATTTTTTGTATTGCTTAGTTTATATTATATTCTTTTGAGTTTAATTAAATGTTCTTATTATTTAAAAATTTCACTTGAATAAGAAGTATTTTGAATTAAATAATTGCTTCAGTTAATAAAGACATGATAAATATGTCCAGAGGCAATATTTTTGTTTAATATGTAGAAATTAGTACTCTTATTAAAGATATCAGAGAATAGCTGGGACTTAAAAAAAATAATGTGGTAAAACTCGTTACTTTTAATATTTATATTTTTCAATAAAATCTTTTATTTTGGCTTTAATTTAAATATATATATTTCATATTTGTTGTTTGGGTAGAAAATGATAAACACAAAGTATATTTGGCGGTCCGGCGGGAAAAGTAGTATAAGTCGAAAATTGTGTACCATGAGTTATGTACATATCTAAACCCGTCTGGTCGTCTTGTATATTTGGGAATAGAAAAATCTACGAGCCATACAAAGTGAGTTATGTAATGTGACTTGTCGTATATCTCCACTTTTGTACACGACATTATTGTGAATACGAGTATATGTCAACATATCTTACATATTTTAAGAGGTTTGGGGGTAGAAAAATGGGAATAGTAATATAACTTTAATTAATCCTATTTGCCACCTTAATTTATACGTTCTTTCAAAAGGGAAAAGAATAGCACACACACACTGACACACTCGCATGGAGTGCGACGCTGATCACTCCACAATAGAAAGAAAAAAGGCAAAATATCCAGTTTCTGTTGACCACCCTAGAGACTGGGTTCAGCTTGTACGAACTTGTGGAAATGTCAAGCCTTTCATAGTAAAGGAAATGCAGCCTGATGACTTTTTCGAATTTTCTTCACTTTTAAAGAACTATTTGGTTCAAAAGAAAGTAAACGAAGATGGAGAGAAGGTCGTTTGGAAAAATATAAAATGGTTGAGATACAACCAAGAAGTTGGTGTAATAGAGAACCTTTGGAGGAAATACACCTTTTAATAGAATTAACTTTCTTCGCAAAACTTTACCTGAGAATATCTCGCTGCCTTTCTCATATAACGCAGCAGTTCCAATAAGTGAAGAAAAGAAATCTTATTGAGCTGTTACCATATATTGACCGAAATTTTCATGATTTTACAAAAATTTACCTTATACGCGACACACTAGATGGAGATAGTGATGACGAATAAATAGTACGTTTCGTTTAACTTGAGATCAAACCATTCGAAGGCATTTAGTTGATTTTTTTAATGAAAGTTTGTTTAAATTACTATTAACCTTAAAATAACAATAAGATTTACAATAATGTAAAGCAAAGTATTCAGGTATGAAAAAAAGTGTAAACTTGTTTAAGTTTATTTGGCCTTGTAAATCAAAGTGACAAACAATATAAATTGTTATTTTTTCTTTAAATATCACAGATCAATATTTTTTGAAAAGTCCCTCAAAAAGTACTTTTTATTGCCTATTTCACCGAATAAAATACTTTTGTCAAAAACTTGTACATTAAAAACCCTATAGTGTTAATATAAAACGTTAAATATTTCAGAACTACGTTTTTTGACTTATACTACTTTTCCCGCCGGACCGCCATTTACTCTTACGCAAAATAAAATTATCGTAGTTTTTATGCTCCCTGTATAAGAAATTAAATTTTTCATAACGTGAATCGTATTTGTTTTACAAGCAAAAACTTTTATTAGTGACATTTTTACGTGTCTGGCAAAATTTGGTCCATTTTTCCTCTTCTAAACCCCATCCACGATCATATTATTTACGTACTTTTTTGTTTTTTCTTAGATTTTTCCCCGTACACTATCCGTATTGAACTCAAGTGCTCAGATTGGTGTGGTGGTAGATGCTGCTAATGAGAAAGTAGCAATTTTAAATGGAGAGACTGGACGTGGGATTGTTATTGATAAACCATTGCGTATGGGAGTAGTAGTAGAAAGGTCGGTAAAACTTGGGTTTCCAATTTTTCACTATAATTTAGCCATGCTTATATAATACTAGTACTGCAACAAAAGTTACATTCGCATTTCTGATCCTAGAGAGGCTCTGCGCAAATTCTGTGTATCTGTTTGTACGTACAAAGTAGCCGTAGCACCTAAAACGGACCTTTTTCTTAGCCCAGCGATAAATATATTTTTGCGGTGTATGCATTTTGATCACCAAGTGCTTCTTTAGACTAGGAGAATTTAAATGATGCATAAAGAACTGTCGGTATCGATTTTTTCCAAATTTATTAATAAAAATATTTGCCTCTTACTGCATCAACTGATTAATTTTTATTTTAGAGATGGTTGGCTTAATATTCAAACTTCCCTAAAGGATTATCTAAGGAACTGTGATGTAGCTTCTTTAATGGAGCGAAATTCAGACAACAGTTTTCAGCTGGATGATCAGGATAGCTCCAGCGAGGCCACCAAACTGATTGAAAGCAATCTTGTTTACTTTGGCGAGGATTTGGCTTCACGGGTTTTACAGGCAGGAGGTTGGTTACTTCGGTTGGTTGGTTAATTTTTTCTTCTGTAGTCCCTGTCAAATTTTCTGAATATTAGCGAAAATACGCCATAATGATTATCAAATTTTATATTCCGAGCTGATATGGACCTTCTCACAAGGCATTCAAATTTTGTTTTTCAAATTATTAAGTTTTGTTACTTTATTTACTTTTTAATAAACTTATTGAATCCTTTCCGAGTCAAACTACACGACGGATTAGATCCAACGAATCTTAAATATTATATTTGTTCATGTTATTTTCTTTTCATGTCTTTTTCATAAACACCAGTAAAGTCATATAATTTCTAACATGACCGTCTGTCAATATTTATTTTTAGAGACGGAACACTATACTAATATTAAGTTACTAGGTACTAGGGTTGCCACTTTTTTATTGTTGTTGACCTGGAGACTAGGCTGTGGCGGCTCGTGGCTTCCAAAAATAATAAAAATATACGAAAAAAACGCCTCAAGATAACATTTTTGCGGTGCATTCACCATTTTGTCGAAATTACATAAACCCAACCTTACAAAATTATTTAATGTTTTGTAAAAACTTTTTATATGTTGGAACCAATTTGCTACATATTTTATAGATAAAAATATAATTAATTTATAAAATAAAATGAACTATATTATTTAAAACACTCACTATCGCTCATATTACAAAATCAAAGGATTACACTAATTGCAGAAAACTCACTTGACCACGCACGTCGCCGACGAGCAAACACTACGCATTTGTTTGTCAGAGACAGGCATAAACAAGTCTTACCTAATGCGAGGAGGATAAAATGACGTGCAAACGAATTTCGCTTTTTCTTGCGACGCGATGTTGCCAAAAAGCCTAAAAATTACCGAATATTGTAAAATTACAATTTAATTAAATGGGTAGCTGGGAATTTACTTTTATAATCTTAACTAAAATTATAACACTAGATATAAAAATAAAACGCGTATATTAAAATATTAAACAAATAAACAAAAAACGAAGCAGTAAATAAGCGCGCGCTACGGCAGTCAAGGAGCAAGTCCCAGTTTCCCCGCCTTCGATCCCAGTCCTCAACCCGTCGTGCGGACCATTTTGCTGCCATTTGCAGATTCTGGTTCGGGGAACCATGACATCACCGACTCGAGCTCCAATCTTCATGATTGAAATGCTTACACTTTGTTAAGGGTTAAATGATACTTCTGCTGGAGAAATGGACGTATGACCCGTAGCCTGGGGCCTGAGGGCTCAAACATGGAGACTCCAGGTCAAACCTGGAGAGGTGGCAACCCTACTAGGTACTCTAGTAGAGATGCAATCTTTCCCCAGAATTTAAAATTTCGTTATAAATAAAATGAAAAAAAAAGAAAAATGAACCAGAAATAATATGTATATTGATATTCAGTTTTCTTGTTGGGGTTCAACAAACCTTCATAAGTGAGCTTACTTCGTGACATTTTGAACTCCAATCTCCAACGGTTATAAAGTAAAAACTTTTTTCTGCTAACTGAAACGTTGTGAACTGACGTACAAATAAAAACAATGAATGGGTGAAAAATGAGTTTCGATAAACTTCACTTATGATTTTTAGGTAATTTAATTAACCTGACGCTGGATTTGTTTTCAATGGTTATGCATCCCTTGAAAAATGTGCTAGGTCCTGTGATAAACATTGCTATGGAGGGATGGGTAGTTATTAAAGGTGGGATTTTAGCGTTATTAAATGTATTTTATTGGATGGGAAAACTTGTATCATATGTAGCTGGAGGGTTCGTCAGGCTTGTCGCTAAAGCTGTTAGGTGAGTTCACTTATAAAAATTACTCTTGGCTCTACTAAGCCTTTTACGTTAAAATAAAGTACTCATTTCGTTTTGGTAAATTTTCATATTAAAGATTTTTGAATTATGCACCATACGATATGATTGCTACAACATAAACTCAATTAACAACATTTAAGCAGTTATTAATTTTTTATTGTTGGGAGTTTGGAATGCGCATTTAAAAATATGTACATAAACCAAGAAACTTAAAAATAAAAAATATGACCGCCCAATATTTCCTCAGCTTCAGCATCTGGAAGAGAACGAATAAGTTTTCTTGGTCGTGCAGGTCGTCGTTTATCTATACCAGTTTCTTTTTTACCGAAAAAATACGTATTTAAAAATATGTACATAAAATAAAAATGTTACCTCTGAAGATTTCCTGTCTAGCGTCTGGGAGGGAACGAATGTTTCCTTGGTCTTCCAACTCGTCGGTTTCCCTGCACCAGTTTCTTCTTAACCGAAAAAAATACATATTTAAAAATGTGTACATAACATAAAAAACTTAAAAATAAAAATGTTACCTCTGAACATTTCCTCAACTCCGGCGCCTGGGAGAGAACGAATATGTTTCCTTGGTCTTCCAGGTCGTCGTTTTTCTACATCAGTTTCTGATTTGCCAAAAAAAAATGTGTATTTAAAAATATGTACATTAAACAAAAAACTTAAGAATAAAAGATGTTACCTCTGACCTCTGAAGATTTCCTCAACTCCAGCGTCTGGCAGAGAACGAATATGTTTCCTTGGTCTTCCAGGTCGTCGTTTTTCTATACCAATTTCCTCTTTACCAAAAAAATACATATTTAAAAATACGTACATAAAACAAAAAACTTAAAAATAAAAAATGTTACCTCTGAAGATTTCCGCAAATTCAGCGGCTGGGAGAGAACGAATATGTTTCCTTGGTGTTCCAGGTCGTCGTTTTTCTACACCAGTTTCTTCTTTACCGAAAAAATGCGTATTTAAAAATATGTACATAAAGCCTTAAACAAAAATGAAATAGTACCTTTCAGCATTTCAACTCCAGCGTCTGGGACAAAAGGTTTTCTAGGTCGTCCGGGTCGTCTTTTTTTGCAGCAGTTTCTTCTTTACCGAAAAAAATACGTATTTAAAAATATGTACATACAACAAGAAACTTAAACAAAAAAAAATAGCACTTTTCAACATTTCAACTCTAGCGTCTGGGACAGAAGGTTTTCTAGGTCGCCAGGTCGTCTTTTTTTGCAGCAGTTTCTTTTTAACTTTTTCAACCCCCTTAAGGGGTTACGCTAGGGAGTTGAGATCAAAAATTTTAATTGGAACCCTTCGCCGTGGTACCTCGATTTAGAGGTCTTCAAAAAAGAAACATTTTACGGCAAACCTGAGGTTCGTATCTTAATTCGCTTTTACATGGCAAGCCTTTAAAAATTAAAAATCGTAGGAAAAAAATTAAAAATTTAAAAACTTTAAAAGTTGTTCAAAATGACACCATGAACTTATTGGCAGTAATTTAGTCGATTTTGGAACTCACTTCTCACATTTTTGAGAATGACAGGCGGTACTTCTTGGTGGAGTTCCAAAATCGACTTTATTACTGCCAAGAAGTTCACGGTGGTCAATTTGATTAACTTTTAAAGTAATGAGAGAAATAAAGGTATTTAAATTTTTACGTTTTTTTCACGATTTTTAATTTTTACAGGCTTGCCATGTAAAAAAAGAACTAGGGTACCGACCTCGAGTTAACGTTAAAATGCTTCTCTTCTAAACACCTTTAAAATTAGGTATCACACGGCATAGGGTTGCGTTTAAAAAAAAACTCAGCACCCTAGCGTCACCCCTCAAGGGAGTTCAAAAGGTTAAACTACATGAAAAAGTACATTTATCAACCAATAAGATACACCTAAAATTTGATGTCTTCATCTGTACTAATAGCAAGGATCTTTGCCCATACTAAGACTTAGGACACCCTGTATATTGTTTTTATTATAATTCATCCTTGGATTCGTACAGAATATAACCTATATATTACTTCATATTTACAAGTTTACAATTTTTTCGCGCTAAATATACTTTCTAGTTTATTTTATTACATTGAATTTTAGATTCCCTTTGACTATAATTGTAACAGCTCTGGATGGCGCTCGAGCTTTTTTCCACATGCTTAAGGAACTTACCGTTAACTTTGACCTGATAGAGATTCTAAGAACTGTATTGACTGTTCCTGCGGAAATTGCTCGTTTCATAGCAGGATTGGGTAAGTCCGTCAACTAAAATTGGTGACAGAAATTTTTTAGTATTTGTAAAATATATACTTGCACTGCATATATACCTTTTTATAAGTCAGCGTCAACGTCGACTTTATTTTCATTTTCGATATTAATCCCTATTCATTTTTCTTTTACTTCGTTCTCTTTCTTTCATTGTCCGGGTGAATAATGATCTTGCAAACCAATAATAAAGTTGTTATTTAATATAGTAGGTTAGGTAAATATTTATTATCGTTTTGTGCTTCTATTATTGATTCCTGCTCTAGGTTGCTTTGGGTATTTTGGTTTGTACTAGTTTGAAAGTATTTTTATTGTCTTACGGAGTCCAAAAAATTCAATAAACTTTGAAACATATTTACTGGGCATTGGGAACCAGCTGTAAAACTTTATTCCTTGGCAAGACTCTGTAAAGTAATTAATATATCTCTAAAATTATCTCTCTTCTAAAATTAAAACCAGGTTGTTCGGTCGTATTTTGTTTTTGTTAAAAATAGCCATGACTAGAAGTTATAGTTTATAATTTATTTTAAGTGCATAGAGATCCACAAATACCATAAGTTCAGAAAAATAAGCCGAAAACCCTTTTTCTTTATCTGTGCGGACTCCCTTTTTGTACTTTTTAGAATCCCATATAATTTGAACCGATAAGCTAGAATTCCTGGACACACAAATTAATATATTTTAATTGTATGTTTGCCCTTTCAATTCTAGATTCTCTTTATTTTGTTGTTCTGGTTTTATTTTGTTTTTTACACCACAAATTGTTATTGGGTTCTCTATTTCTCAATATTTTTTATAGTCGTAAATCTAATTGTTCTTTTAATATTATTAGGTGACCGGTTATAGTTATAGGTAAAATGGACGGTCTGCAACAAATAAGCTACTAAATATACAAGATATTTTATACATATTTCAAAAAAATTTTAATGGTATTCGCGACTTTATTGTAGGTAAAACAAGAGTTGCATAAGTAAAAAATCCTTTTAAAAAACTGAAACCCGACATGCAAAATATCAACTGAAAATTTAGCAAAAATTGTATACATTCTAGTTCGCCGACTCGCCAGACTTGTATATGTACCTTTTTATATATGAGCCTATGAAAGTCAGAGTGGTTCAAATCAATTTTTTGGTTTTACGTTTTTTGACAATATCGTATTGTTTACGTAGTAATCCACCTCTGGATAAAATATGAAATTTCTATCTTCAGTACAACACTAACAGATATCGCTACTAACATGGATGTAAAACCCATCCACATATACCAATGAAAGCCATAGTGGGCCAAGTCTGACTTAGACCATTATGCCCGTAAATATTTAGTATCGACTGTTAAATACTGCTCTCCTTAACAATGAATATTAGTGATTCTGAAGCTGAACCATATCAAGAAAGTAAGAGGGAATATGAGCCATCAGCATCTATTGTATCTGGTTCTACAATCTCAAGTATATAAAACGTAAAAAAAAATATATTTTTTACATATCGTAACCGAATTTTTTATTTTGGATTAATCAAAAGTTAAATTACATGCTTTGGATTTAAAATTGTTTAAATTTATCGATAAGAAGCAGCCATACAAATTTTTTTATAAAGAAATCCTCAAGAAATCTTCCGAAGTTATTTCGTTTAAAGAAATGGATTTGGTTCCAAAGAATAAAAAGGGTAGATTGATGATCATTGATGGATTTCAAGCATATTGACCTGTCCCTTCTTTATGACCCTAGCCTCCCGGTGAGTGCAAGCAAGAAAAAAACATGGAAGAAATATTTCAGTTGATACCACCCGTCTACCAAGACTATTTTCGATCATTGAAGGATGATGGAGAAAATAGCAATGCTCCAGAAGGTATTGGTCCCCTAGAAGACCATTTGTCTAATAATGATGAATACTAATTAATATAAGTTATAATCTAAGTCTTTGATAATAATTTTGATAATATAAATTGAAAACAAACAATTGAGGGACCTAGTTCCAAAGTGAACAATCTCCAGTTTGAACAAATCGATAATAAAGTTTTTTTCCTCTTTCCAACTCTATCCATAGACACACTGTATACACAAATAACAAGTCTGGTGAGTTGGCGCACTAGAATATATTAATTGCGTGTCTGTAAATGGGATTTACATTTAAAGTTGTATTTCAAATCTTTTTGTAGATAAAAACTTTCTTCTCTGTTTTCTTAATTATCGTTGTTAATGAAGTATCACATGATTTTGTTAATGATATTTCTTCCTCCTTCTAGTAATCTTAATCTAGTTTGGCATATTTCCATACTTTGGTAGACTGTCTATTTGCCGATCTACTTAACTCTCTAATAATTCATACTTTAACTAAAGGGGGAAATAATATTTTAAAGGCCAACACTAGAGAAAGTATTTTTATTTTTACAAGCACACCTCTATTATAACAGAAATACATAAATTTGGTAGTCCTGAATAACGCCATCTGTAATTCTTTTTTAAGTACATCTTCAGATGTAAATACTTACCATTTTCCTTCCAATATAAGGACCATGAATGTCGTCAGCAGATATTTAGATGCGATCTTTAAGGTATTATTTAACTTGTCGCATATACTGGTGCTCTAAATAAGCAAGATATGTGTTCCATATATAGGTACTAAATTTTTTTAAAATTGTCTCCTTAAGGGTAATTATTAACAATGACACCTGGACAAAAACTTGTCAAAACCTAACTAGTATATTTAAATGTACATCACTACTCAGTATTTATCCTTTTTGGTTAATCTCGGGGTAAGACTTTTCTATAAGAAACATTTTAAAGAAATAAGACGATTCAAACTTCTATATATTTCAATTTGTGTTTCTCAAAAGCTGAACCATCGTCTCTACACCTTTGCCAAGAGAAAATCTTCCTTAACTAACCAAATGTTTACGTCGAAAGATAAAAGGCGTTAAGTAAAGTGGTTATTATACTAATACCAAATGCTAAATAAGTGAGTGTAAAATTGTTCGGTGTAAGTAACTTAAAAATAAAGTTGAAGTGAAGTTGCGCCAAATCATTTGCTTACATGTATTTGTACAAATTTGCAATTTATAGCTCGAGTTTGTCGACCAAGTTGGCAAAATTACCAGCAAGATCAAGTGTACATATGATTTGTTCTTCCTAATTCTATTTCTAGAGGTATCATTTACCTTGCTGGTAACTTCGCTGGACATTTGGATAATTTGACCCTTAATAACCTAAATGTATTATAAATATTCTGACTACCTTGTCATCATAAAATATGCATTCCCTGAAGCTATATCTTTTTGGGATGATATGTTATTTGTTGATAAATAATGATTTGCGTTTATAGGAGGTGAATTAGCTGAAGGAATTACAGGAGTGTTTACTATCTTCGCAAAAATTTTTGAGTTTGCCGCTTCCGGAGTGATTTTTGCAATTCAAGGATTTGTCGACATATTGTTACGATTCTTTGGAGGACAACGTCCAAATTACCGGGAAGTTCAAAGAAGTGCTAGTGAGTTGCTTACTATTGCCGACGATCAAGAAAGAAGGTAATTTCTAATCAGTTTTAATTTAAATACGCCCACTCAGCGACGACTACAGAACTGGAGTAGTCAGATAAAGAAACATCTATAATTTCTGCATAACTTCTTTACAGTGAAACTTTATGTAACTAGATACTGTAAACATTTTTCTAAGCTTTGTGGAAAAAACTAGGATGGTGAAACTAAGTGATATATGTGCCAATGTGACATAATATAGCTCACACTGCAGGTCAAGATCAAAGTATGGTCGGGAAGTCATTGGTTCTGTTATCACTTCTTTTAAAATTTTAGACATTTTGCATTTTACACTTGGATCAACTTGGTGCAGCTGAGCCAGTACCGTCTAAGGTCCTGAAGAGCTTCACATTTTTACCATCTTCGACATTCTGCATTTTACAGCGTTTTGCGGTAAAATCCGTATTTCAAACTCAAACTCAAAATGCTTTTATTGCCACAAGATTTTCTTATTAACAAAGCTATTTAAAACTTTGAAATCTTCTGACAAAATCAGCAAGTCAAAACACAACACGTGGATAATAATATGGCACTGAAATCAACTATAGTTTCCTAATGCATGAAGATCATGTGCACTAACTAGTACAAAGGATTCAGATCGTGCAAATTGTATCTTAAAATCAGTATGACCCTAAGAGAGAGAGAGAGAGATCCGTTGTCTCGGCAAAGTCCCCTGAAAGCAGCAGTAGCCGACATACTAGGATATCTTTGGTAATAATTGCTTTCAAGGTATTTCTCTACTACTGCTAAAACTAAAGTTATTATTGAACCTATTGATCTAAATATTCCAGTTCTCCGCGAGATATTCACTAACCTTCGTCGGTTATATTCCACTATTTTTGATCATGTTTCTGTCTGTCGATGATTAAAGTGCAAAAACTCGTATGCCGATTTATTAAAATTTTACAGGAGGAAGAAAAAATATTTACACAGTTTAATTGTAAACTTAGCTATACTTGCGAGGTTTTCTAATGTAGTAACCACATTGGTAATGTTGACAAAGGATAATTGAAATACAATAATATTAGCAAAAAATAAATTTGCAAAAATTTACTAAAATAATCTAGGAACTGAAAAAAAAACTGGTGGCACAGAAACAATTGCAAAAAAAAATACTTTAGATACTCTTAAAACTACTTAACTCTCTAATCCAACAAACTAATGTAAGAAATGTTTAATTTTTAATCATGTAAAAGACGGTCATAAATTGCCTAAAATCTGCACGTATAATTTTTTTTTTAATTCCTATAGGTAATTGAACTTATCGGCTTTTATTTTGATTGGTTCGTGATATACACTTACAAGCAAAAATAACGCACAACCAAAAATTATGCTCAATTTCAAAGTTGATTTTCTCGCTAACCGATTAATCGATTTCGATCATTTTTTTTTTGAACTGTAGCTTTTTTCTTTGGTAATTGCACTGTTATAGAATTTTTTATTAAGATTTTAGTTTTAGACTTATACAGGGTGCAAAAATGGGAATAGTATTTTTACGTGAAATTTGAGACACCCTGTAGGGAGCATTCGCAACAACAACGGATGCATGATGAAATCATACTGTAGCCTCATGTTTTCTAAACATTTTGTTTTTTTAATTTCTCTGATATCTATAAAATCAAAGAAAATACACAGTTTTATACCAGAACATGTTTTTTTAATTAGAATAACATTTTGACAACATTAAACTAAGAATAACACAACAATAATTAACAATAAATAGCAAAAAAAGTACATTAGTAGCGCGTGTTTCCACCTCTACTTCTAATGCTTCACATCGCCTCGTCATACTCGATATTAAATTGGATATTTGATTTTGGTCAGGTCCTTGCCAAATATCGGTAACCATTATTTGGATATCTTGCAGGTTGGCAGGAGGGGGATGATGCTGTCTTAGTGCCCTACCAATAATATCCCGAGAGTTCGAATATTTACTTCATGTAAATATTCATTGACGATGCGCGCTACATGAGGTCTTGCGTTATCGTGCATTAGTAAAAAATTGTTCCCAATGTACGGAGCGAAAGGGACAACGTGCTCAGACAAAATGTCACTGATATACCTTTCGCTATTTAAAGAACCCGCATGTAAAGATACGATATCCGTCCTCGATGTTAAGGAAATTCCAGCCCAAAACATCACAGATCCTCCATTAAATAAAGTTGTTTCACGTATGTTGCATTGTACACAACGCTCACCTGGCCGGCGGATAACTCTTAGACGTCTATCGGAGCTATATAGACAAAACCTAGATTCGTCTGTAAATAAAACGTGTTCCCAGTCCTCAATAGTCCAGTTTACATGCTCCCTGGCGAATTGCAGTCTAGCTCTGCGGTGGTCTGCATTTAATCTAGGGCCTGTCGCTGGAACTCTGACACATAAATTGTGTTCAGAAAGACGTCTCCTCACAGTATCAATGCTTGGTTGAATATTATGAACTGCACTGAGTTGTGTCAAAAGTTTCCTTGCCGTGGTAAAACGTTCTCTTAAAGCACGCAGTCTAATATAGCGATCTTGAACAACTGTAGTTACCCGAGGTCTGCCTTGTCGTGGACGTATGATATAGTCATTAGTTTCCCTGAAGCGTTGGACAACACGAGAAATTGTTGTATGTGAAAATCCTAATCTCAAACCAATGGCGTTGTAGCTTGCTCCTTCGTTATGTAACGTAACTGCTTGAACACATTCATCACGAGTCATATTCCTTCTAACACGTTCCATTGTCACGAAAAAACAATAAATCAGAAATTATGAATTTAATTTTATTGAAGAAAAACATGTTCTGGTATAAAACTGTGTATTTTCTTTGATTTTATAGATATCAGAGAAATTAAAAAAACAAAATGTTTAGAAAACATGAGGCTACAGTATGATTTCATCATGCATCCGTTGTTGTTGCGAATGCTCCCTACAGGGTGTCTCAAATTTCACGTAAAAATACTATTCCCATTTTTGCACCCTGTATAAGTCTAAAACTAAAATCTTAATAAAAAATTCTATAACAGTGCAATTACCAAAGAAAAAAGCTACAGTTCAAAAAAAAAACAATGATCGAAATCGATTAATCGGTTAGCGAGAAAATCAACTTTGAAATTGAGCATAATTTTTGGTTGTGCGTTATTTTTGCTTGTAAGTGTACTTTAGGAATACTCAGGTTCTCTTGCTGTTTTTTTATCCGCCTTGGAAGTTTTACCCAGTTGTCATAACTTATTTTATAGTCAATAGAGCCATCTATCCTGTAGGCCAGACATCGAATATCGGTCACTTTAGGATCTTTGATCGTATTGCCAGGACGAATCGAGGAATAGTTAGTTAAAACAGAATATTTGTCAAAAAATTCGTAGGAGATGAACTTTGTACGGATCTTTTAGTTTTGATTGGTAGAATTGGTTTGATTGAAAGATTTCAAGGTATAGCTCATTTATGTTTCACTGGGAATCTAAATATAATTTAATTGTGTCCTTGCTGCAATAATGTCTACTCATCTTGAGAAGTTCAGACAGAAATCCAATCGTAAATTCCTTACCTTTAGAGACTGGTTTAATATTTCGATTTTTCATCCAACTATAAAAACCACTCTCCAATAGCAAGGGTTGCAAGAAACATTTTTTTGCAAACTCATTTTCGCATGTTTCCTTTTTTGAGATGAAGATACATTTCACGGCTTACTTTTAATATCCAAAAAAATAAAAAGTATTATTTTAAAAAGTAACTATGTAAGTTAAAAACATTTTACCAGTCCGGTGAAATTTAACAGGTGCTGCATCAACTAGTCCTGTTATATAAATCTTTTTCCATTCCAATCTAAGTTTTCCAAAAACTGTCAAAAATCGACTGTCTTTCTCGGAAAAGGTTTAGCAACAAAACTTTTTGATTTTTTAACATGTTGCAGTTACAAGCAGGTCCCATTTCTCTTGATTCCTTTTCAACTTTGTTGTATTTTTTGGTTTCCTTGTGTAATTTAATTAGCAGTGTACTTTTCTTCTTTCATTCTTTTAAGTTTATTTTTATTGCGTTCCCAATTAGAGCTATTTACTTTTTTCCCTTTGGGTCTTTTTCTTCTCTTAGCAACTATCGTTTCGTCTTGATCATTTTCTGGGGAAATTTCGGACTCTGAAGAGCCCGGACGTTATTCCGATTCAGAAAGTTCTGAATTGCCATACTCAGAACCGCTGTCTTGGAAAGGCTCACTCTCGGGCTCACTGCTGTCGTCATCACTGTTCTGATTTTCTGATTCAGTCATGTTAATGTTGCATTGCTCTTGTTCATGGATATCTATGGATTCATTTAGTGATGTCGTTGGCACAATAAAATGGATTGGCAGGTTTTCCTTAATATTAGTATTTTCTTATTAGGGCTCCTCCCTGGGCTAAAGTTATTGCTTGTTGGTTGTGTCTCAGTAAATTTGTTCAGATTTAAATCCTTTTCAGTAATAATGCTACTACTCGCTTCTAAATCTGATATCTAAACATTACTCTGATCCGGATCTTCGCAGAAATCGTCTTGAATTTCAGTTTTATTTTGCACACTACAAAACAGTTAATATGACAAATAGGCCATTTAAGTTAATAAACAATGCAAAGTACCTTACCCATTTTTATTTTTGTTGACCGTTAAACTCACAATATATTTACCACGAGTAGCTAATTATTTGATTCCAAGGCTTAAAAACACACCATATTCTTGCCGAAACTCAACTTATTTAACACGTCATATCTTCAGTTTTAATTTTATGTCGTCAACAAAACAACTTCAATGTGAAAACCTCGTAAGTCAACTAATGAGGTTTCCTGCGTTACCTATTCGCCATATTAGTTTTACTAGGTTTTGAAAGATGAAGCTACAAGTATTTAAAACAGGGAATACGAGACTTTGCAGTTTAAAGGTATCCGCTATTTGCAAACTTGTCCTACCAAAAATGCATAAATGACAAAAAATCGACTTACGAGGTTTTGCACTTTAACCACGCTATATTATTATACCTATTTATATTCCTTCATGATTGCCAATTTTCAGTAGACTGTGGTAATTTTATTTTTTACACAACAGCTGCGGACTGCACCATCTAGTCACAATATTACAGCTTAAGGAAGGACATTTGGACTTAAACCATATAGCTGTGTATTAGCAGATTATTTAGCCACACATAAGTGAATTCCTTTATTTCACCCTGAGATCTCTTAGCTTTTCCACTCTGCAATTACTAATAATGTGTTGGTATTTTCCTTCATCCACACTTGCGGTTATTCTTTAAATTTTAATAAAAGAACGTTAATAGAACACCCCGAAACAAAATTATATGTGTATGTCACATAGTTACTTACACGGATTTTGCTCTGAAGAACTAACCGGTATTATTCCCCCCTTGACTGTTCCTAACAGAACAACAAGAGGCGCGTTACGTATGCATCCCTTTACTGTCCAGTTACAAGAGCCTAGAATAGACCATTTCTCTAACTCATTCATACCTAAGATGTCCAGATTATGGAAAAAATTGCCTGCAGATGTTTTCCCTTCCCGTCCCAACTTCCAATCCTTTAAATCCCGTGTCAATAGACTGCATTTACCTTCTCTTCACACGCCCCGGTACGTTAGTACTTTGGTTTAAAGTCTACGTGGGATGTCTTTGATAAAAAATATGTTGATCGTTTTTTCACTTCCTTCGCTGAAAGAAAGTATTGTAATCGTGAAAAAATTACCTCTGGGGATATTTTCACATTTTTGCATTTGAGGGTTGGGATCACACATAATGTCCTAATGCAAGAAGATCATGTGCACTAGTACCAAAGATTGAGATGATGCAAATTGTATCTCAAAATCCGTAGGTATGAATCCTAAGAGAGGGGTCCTTTGTCCCGGCAAAGCCTCCTGAAGACAGCGGTGCCTACATACTAGGATATCTTTGATAATAATTTCTTGGGTGCTGCATGCAAATTAAACCGCGCGGCCCGTGAGTTCTACCTGCTGAAACTGAAGTTAATATTAATCTTGTGGATCCAAAATTTGCAGGATCTGCAAGATGTTCACTGACATTCATGGGTTATATTACTATTACGATTTTTGTTGGGTTTTCTATCTACATTATTACACCTATTTATATTCCTTCATTTTTGCAAATTTTCAGTAAAAGGTTGTCATAAAATGTATTTTTACACAATAACTATGGATTTTAAATTTATTGAGGGAAAATTAAGGATTGGCAAACAAGTCGACGCAGCGTCGAGTTCGGTTGGCAGTTGACTTATTTCACGTGTAAATTATGTTTGTAAACATGTATAAAGTAATGCCACAGTATAGAAGACGCGTAAACGCGAATCAGTATGTCAACTCCTGCGAATTTCATTCATAAACGTGAAGCACAAAATTGTTTTTTATAGCTGTCTGCCTATCTCGAGTTTGCGCAGTAAGAGCCACGTGAGAGCCGAAATATCGGCAAATGGTTCAATTTACGACGTACGTGCTAGGATTAGGCAGAACCGGATTACTACAGTTATAGCAAGAAAGAATAACGTACAGGTCCGGAGTAATAAAGTTATTGAAAAAATAATACAAATTATAGTAAACTCAGTGCAAATAAAGTAGGAGCAAAATTTTGAAATCGGTGGAAAATAGAAGTACTTTTGATCTTATGTAATTGTAGATGAATATATGAAATATTTCAGCAGCATTACACAGATGTTTCAAAAAAGGCGAAAACTATATAACAAAAAAAAGATAGGCTCAGGGAATATGACAATCAAATTTTTACTTCATTAAAGTATATTTAAAACCACAAAATAAAAAATACCTGCAAAATAGTAAGTTATCAATTCAACCAGCAGTATAATTTTATCTAACTTTGTTTTACCTGTATTTTAAGGCATATAAATAAAAGGGGTCAAAGTAGATGTAAAGTGACATTTGTACATGAAAAATATGAGATAGATACTAATATTAATATCTACTAACACTTAAATAAAAAAAACAGAACAAGGTTTTTTTTTTTTTGCTTCACTATCAAACCAAAGAATGTATGCTTTGGTACATAAAATTTCTTTGTTTACTTATTTTTAGGCACATTATGATGAATAAGTAAATAGGTAATTTGTATTTTATTATGCAGATACGAAACTTTTATGTCAGACCGCATCTGTAGCACAAATTTGGTCTAATACAATAAACTGAAACATTGAAACTGCCACTCTTCAAGTTTATAAAAACATCTCTATATATACACCTATTCTGAGAAGCACTACAAACAATCCAATATACATAAGTCTTACCTGCTTTCCTCTTTCGGAAATCGGAAATATCCAAAATTTGGATTGGATTTAGAATTGTTTTTGCAACCAAAACAAAACACAACCATTTTTCTGGTTAGTAATAAACAAATATAACTATGCGATTTCACAGGTAAAAGTAAATAAAAGCACTGTAAGCCGTAAGCACAATTAATTCGAAAAATCGTCACTTTTAACACAAAAAAACATTAAAATAAACGACTGGGGAGCAAACACTAAAAACAAGTAGCCATCTTGAGAAACTTCGCGTCGTTTGTCTTTGTCGCTTGACGCATGTTTCACGTACGTCTATCCGTATATCGTAAGCATTTTTTGCAGCGCTGCCACTTCTCGATAACCCTAAACCCGAAGAATTTTGTTAGTAATATTGGAGAAATAACACAATCACAGTAAAAATTATATTTCTAGGTTTTTTAGACCATAAAATAATGTATTACTATTCGTGTTACAATAAAACTGCCTTTTTACCCCATAAATTAACCAAGCGGAAGGGTAACCCATCAATATATTAACGGAACCAGTTGGTTCAGTCAGAGTTAACAGATATGTCTTCTGTATTAAATTTGACTCTAATCCTTTGATTGGAATTACATAATTATTTTTAGTAATATAGCACTTACATGTTTCCTACACCTACTTGTTAAGCGTTCGTCGTGGCAACAATGTTTGCCGCCTGGAATAAATTCAAAAATGCGCAAGCGTCAACTAAGCAGGCCTGCTGCTATTGGTCCAAATTCTTGGCTTCAACGACCTTGCCGAGTTAACAAACTGATTCGGGCTGAAAAGCCCGTTTTTTAAACTGTGGTAATGCTATACTGGTGAGAGTGCCACATACAAAATAAATTCATAGTTTTAATAATCACTACATTTTAGATGTTTCGCAATACCTAAAAGTGACATAGTCTTACACAGACATTTTTAAAGAAGCATGCGTAGTTTAATATAAACATAATGTAGCAAAGATTTTACATTTTTAGATATAACAATGACTTTCGTCCATATAAGGATTTTCTGGGGTCCGTTGCTGGAACCAACGATTACAATATCAAGGGAGTAGGCGTAGGATCTTTGGTACACCTCTTAACAAATACTTTTTCTACTCAAAAAAGTTCAGTAATGGGAGTTTTTGATGTATTAAGACCATTAATTCCATTCGGTTCATTCATACCTCAAATGCTTGGTGGTATGGTCAGAATGTTAGATACACCAGATGGACCATCGTATATCCAACGCATCTTGCCTTCAGTACGCATAACACAGGGCGACGTGGAAGATTGTAAAAATACTCTTTTTGGTAGGTAAAATTTTAAAATGTAAACCATTCCATTCCATAACCAAATCTTGGGTTATGACTAAGAAAGTAATTCTAAACAATAATAAAACCGCCCTTAAAGTTTTGTTTTGCTCTACAAGAACTCCTCCACCATCATTTTTCAAAAATACCAGAAGTAGAAATGTTCTGTCCGTTGATGCAGGCGCGGCCCGTGAGTTTTTTTTTATAGGTGGAGCAAATTTTGTGAGAAACTAGTGATATCAACGTAACAAGCAAAATAACTTTTTTAATTAAGGAAGGTTTTTTAATAATGTGCCTAGTTCTGCCAAGGGGTTATTTACCTACACATAAACACCGCAAAAAACATAAAATACTAAAATTTCATTTTTTCTGTTACTTTTTTTTAACTTACATGCAAACAGTTTCTTGCACCGTTAAAGCCATTGTTAACACAATGGTTCTTGTGCAAGGTATGACGAAATTAACAAGTTTTGGAATAGGCAAAGAAAAGATTACCTTCTTTGGAGCACTTAAAAGGATCTATGGATGATCCTGTTTTTCCAAAAAAATTGCCGAAAAAATAGAAATTTAAAACGTAGCTTAGCATGGTTTTTTACATGTAGACAGGCGTCACACTACACCAAAAATATTTTATAATCGTCGCTAAGGATATATATCACATATACAAAGGTTGAGAATTCACCGAAATTTAAGATTTTTTAATTGTTACTTTTCTTTCTATATTTTGTGGTTATGTTGAATTTGACACATCGAGTAAACCATAGTTGAAGAATTATCACAACCGCGCATGCCCGCAGATTTAAATCGATAGACGTATCCGATGCTGCGTTGTCAAGTTATTGTCAAAGTCGTAATTTGTAGGTTTAAATGTTTTGTAGGCACAGTTAAAATTATTATTATTATTAATTACCTAAATAACTTAAAATAAAATTAGGTAGGTACGCTTATATTAAATGTATAAATGTATCGCGAATATTGTTCTAATAATACATAGTATCGATCTTTAGGATTTATTGCAATTCATTATAGTGACAAAACTGAAAATACAGATACAGTCCGTCAGTAGTGTTAATGTGAACATTTCTGAACTTTTAAGAAGGCAGACAGTGCCGTATAAGCCGATAGTTAGTAGTTGCAGCTTTAGAAGTCAACTCATATGTTTATACACACATAAAGAGAAAAGCAGTAAGGTGGCAAGAACCAGCAAAATTAAAAAAAAAATAAACAACCAGACGAAATATCACCTTTCGAAATGACAAACCTTAAAGCTGACTTACACTACTGATCTTGACAGTTGTGAAACCACTTTATTAAATTTAATCACCTTGCTTTATATATTACAAAACTGGTGAGTTCTGGTGATTTTAATAAAATAATTTGGTAAAGTTATTTTTCCTTCTGGTAACACATAATAATTAAAACATTATAGTAGCAAAAACCTACAAAAGGTAAAAAATAACCAAACGAAACAGCACCTTTTGAACTGACAAGCAGGAATGATGACGCGCACTACTAATCTTGACAGTTTTGAGATCACTTTATTACATTTAATAACCTTGGTTTACATATTACATCTGATGGCGAATTGTACCACATGTATTTGTCTAACGTCCCTTTCCACAAACATATTTAATGAAGAATTAAACTAATTGGACACTTGTAATGTGACAGCACTCATATTTATGTCATTATTATTATTATTATTATTATTATGCTAAAATTATAGGCGGCAAAGCCGTTTAAACTTTGAAGGTATTGCGTCTTGGATGAGTCGTTCCATTGTTTGCCTTTGAGGTTTGCTTATGCTCGATCTGTACTATATATGCTATCATTTTAGGGACTTTTAAAAGAGTCATAACAGTTTTTAAATTGGTTAACTGAGCCCGCACTAACACATTCATTTGGTAGGCTGTTCCATTCTATGTTTATTCTGTTGCATAGGAAGTGTTGTCTACAAAGTTTCTTGAAGCGTTCTCGTACCAATTTATACATGTGTCCTCTCAGTCGCTGGTTGTTGTTTAAGGTGAAAAAGTTTAAATGTACTGTGATGTGGCCTCGAAGGATTTTGAAGGTTTCGATCACGTCTCCCCTTGTTCTTCTTTGCTGCAGGGTCGTTAGATTTAGCTTTGCCATTCTCTCTTTGTATGGCAGTTGAGATAAGCTTGGGCATAATCTGGTGATTCTTCTTTGAGTCTGTTCCAGGGCGTGGATGTCTTTCGCAAAGTAAGGGTTCCACACTGAAGCTGCATACTCGAAGGTGTGTCTTATATATGTTTTGTATATTTTTTCTAGTAGTTGTGGGGAAGGGTTTTTGAATGTCGGGGATACCATGTAGGTGATACAATTGGCTTTCTTGATAATGTTTCCTATGTGTAGTGCCCATTTTAGATCTTGAGTTATCGTGACTCCTAGGTCTTTTTGGTGATTTACAGATTTTATTCTGTTACTCTTAAGAACGTATACATGGTGAGGATTGTTGAAACCAATATGCAGGACCGAACATTTGCTCTCATTCAGCCGAAGATGCCATTCATTACACCAGTTTTCAATTTTAATGAGATCACTGCTCAGTGTCACGTACTGTGTATAGGGGATATTAAATATTTTTGTATCATCAGCAACCATTGATATAGTCGATGATATGTCTTTAGGTAGGTCGCATGTGTACAGGCTGAAGAGGATCGGCGCTAGAACCGACCCTTGCGGAACTCGTGCTTTGATCTCAAAATTAGATGATGTCAGACCCTCAACTCTTACACAGCTTGTCCTGTTCGTCAGGAAGTCACTAATCCAACACAGTAGCTTTCCTGTCACCCCATAGGAGTGCAATTTCTTTATCAGTATTGAGTGTGGGACTGTGTCAAAGGCACTTTTAAAGTCTAAGTATATTATGTCTACAGGTTCCCTATTGTCTGATGATTTGGTCCATGAATTTAAACACTGAAGAAGGTTAGAAGTTGTGGAACGCCCAGGAAGAAAACCATGCTGACATTTTGGAATTACATTGTTTTGCAAGAAGAATGTGGTAAGGTCCTCTGCAATCAGTTTTTCCATTAGTTTACAGACAACCGAAGTTAGACTTATTTGACGGTAATTGCTGGGATCAAGTTTGTCGCCTTTTTTGTATACAGGTATAATGATTGATTCTTTCCACTCGCGTGGTACTTTGCCTGCTTGTAAAGATTTATTCATTAGTTGTATGATGGGCTTTTGTAGAGCTGGTGTATTTTTTAGGACGTTTGGGTGGATGTTGTCGGGTCCTGGACTGCTTTCAGGTTTTAGTTCGCTAATAGCCTTTTTCAGCCTGCTTTCGGTTATTTCTATTGAGTTCAAGGATGGTCCTACTGTATCCTGCTGGTCCAGATAATCTGTTAAAAGCGTGTTGGTTTTTGGGATCTCTGAGCGGAATTTTTCTGCAAATATGTTCGCTATTAACTTGGGGTCACTCACTAGTTCGCCTGTGGCATTTCTAAGTACTGGAGCGCTGACCCTAGAGTTTAAACAGCTCTTTACGTATCTGAAGAAATGTTTACTAGTTTTGTTATTAACTAGTTCGTTCTCGAACTTAATCTTGGCAGTTTTGATTTGTGATGTTAGGACATTTCAAACGGATCTGTACTGGTTCCAATCCTCAAGTGTATTGGTCCTGCGGTACTTGTGCCATAGTTTCCTCTTTTAATTAATTTTTTTCTTTATTTCTTTGGTTATCCAAGGTTTGGAATGATTTTTCATTTCTTTGAAATTGGGTATGTAGTTGTTGGCACAGTAATCAATATTGTTTAGGGTGTTTGTCCATAGTTCATTTAGAGTTTCATGTGGCCATTCTATGCTGTTAAGGTAGGTATTAATTTCGTGGTAGTTGGCGGCACGATAATTTTTTATGACAGCAGTTTTGTCCTTGGATATGTTGGTAAGAAATTGAGATTTTACGTTTATAACTAAGTGATCGCTGGAGCCGATTGGAGTATCTAGCTGGATGTCCGAAATAAGATCCTGGTCAGATGTGAAGAGAAGGTCAAGTGTAGATGGTCTGTTATTATGTCTGTATCGAGTTGATTCCATTATATGTTGTGTTAGTCCAGTCGAGAGAAAAGCATTCATAAAGGCATCGGCTGCAGAGTTATTTTCTGCAGGTGCTTGGTTTTGCCAGTTGAGTGTTGGGTAGTTAAAGTCTCTAAATATATAAAGATTTCCAAGTTGTTCGCTAGCATTTTCAATAGCTTGGAGAAGGTTCTCACTATCTTCTTTTGAAGCATTTGGTGGCCTGTAGATACATGCAAGATTCATGGAAAGTTTATCGACGTTGAGCTCTATCCACGTGGATTCCAGTGGTGCAGTATTATAGAGATTAAGGGTTTTTACCATTGCTGTACGATTTCCGATTTTTTGTTTAACATAGATGCATGTGCCTCCACCTTTTCGTAGTTGTCGATCTGTTCTGAAAATATTGTAGCTCGGGATATTCACAAGACTGTCTGGAATGAATTTATTGATGCAGGTTCCCGTTATTGATATAATATCTGGAGCCTGTGATTTGACAGTTTCAAGCGGTTCTTGCAATTTTGCTGTAAAGTGTGATGTTTTGATGTAACATTAAAACATAACTACTTCAACATTCTAGTATTTTATTAGTGTACTGATATTTATTAATAATTATTATAACACAATTGGTTTAGTCCTGCCGTTAACAATGGCAGTTTAATACTAACCCCTCTAGGCAGCGTTGCCACGTCTAATCTTAAAATCGAATCAGATACATGACACGCCCCTTTTAATAAAAACAAAGTGAATAATGAAATTACAACTTTAATCTATCTGGGGCCCTAACCACTCGTCCACTTTTAGTATGATAAAGGTCTTTATTATCGTCCATTATTTTCGAGGACTGTAAGTCACATTCAGGCTCACTTTTCACAACAACATCAGGTTCAACTGCTTGACAAAGGGGTCTAAGGTGATGTCTGTTTCTTCGATACTCGGCTTGTGACTCTCCAGCTTCAACAATATAATCTCTAGGGCCCAATTTTTGTATAATAACTCCAGGTCTCCATTCTTGGAGCAAAACGAGTTGACTGGGCTGCGGTACAGAAAGCTTTTCAGTGTGAGTGTCATGGTATCTTTTCTGATTCTCCTGAATTACTTTTAACTTTTCTTTTACCCACCTTATTGAATATTTTGGTTGGAGTATTTTTTGACATATTGGCAACGTAGTCTTTAACTTTCTACCCATAAGTAAATCACAGGGCGCTGGCATATTTTGTTTCGGTGTTGTGTTATAATTTAACATTGCTATAAATGGGTCACCTCCGTCTTGTAGACACTTAGTAAGTAAACTTTTGACATTCTGGATTGCCCTTTCAACCATTCCATGGAAAGTATAATGTCATATTGTTTAGCAAAATTCTGGAACTCGAAAGAGGTGAAAGGAGGACCACAATCCGAAAATATTTCTTGTGGTAAGCCATTCATTGAAAAAACATTTTTCAAAGTGGAAATTACAGTTTCTCCTGTGTTATTTGCCACTTTATTGACAACAATAAATTTACTAAACTAGTCTATTACGACTAAAAAGTCTTGGGGGTCTAGAGATTTAAAATCTATGCCAATTTTCTGCCACGCCGAGTCAGGAACATCGTGTGGCAATAATGGCTGTTTCCGATTTGTTTTGGCATAAGACTGACATATTGGACATGACAAAACAAGCTTCTCAACATCTACGGACCAATCGGGGTAATAAATTGCTTCCTCTGCAAGTTTCTTACACGCCACCACACCTTGGTGTGACTTATGCAGTAAGTTTAAAAATTCCTCTCTGAGGCTGACCGGAATAATAAGTCTTTTGTTAAAGAAAAGCATATTTTTGTGTATATAAATGTTGTTCCTGATGTCCCAAAATTTTTTGATTTCTTGGTTAACGCTACTTTTATGTTTTGGCCGTCCACTTATGACGTAGAATTTAACTTTTTGCAGAACGTCATCGTTGCTTATTGCTTTTTGTAATCTTTGCTCGTTTTCTGGTCTTGTTGCTATGACACTGAAAACTCTTAGATTCGTATCTAAGTAATCTGTGTTTATTGTGTCTTTTATGGGCTCGCGACTAAGCGTATCGGGCACTTGTAAGTTCTTACCTGGCACGAATGTAAGAGTAAAGTTATATTTTAATAATTTGATTGCGAGTCTTTGAATACGAGGCGACATTTCGTCAAGCGGTTTTTTAAGAAGTCCCAGTAATGGTCGGTGATCGGTTTCAATAATAAACGATTTTTGTCCAAAAAGGTAAAAATTGAACCGTTCGCACCCAAAAACAACCGCTAAAAGTTCTTTTTCGATGTGGTTATACCGCTGTTGGGCAGGCGTCAACGATACACTCGCGAACTCGATTGGCTGATTATTTTGGCAAATAAAAGCGCCTAGCCCATATGGTCCCGCGTCCACAGACAATATTGTTTCTTTAGCAGGATCGTAATACGATAAAGTTGCCGCATTAGAAACCAAGTCTTTTAAGCAATTAAAACTTTTTTCTTCAGTTGAGGTCCATTGCCACTCATTTCTCGCACTTAACAGTTTTCTAAGGGTATTTGTTTCACTTGAAAGATTTGGTATAAATTTAGAAAGATAAACAATCATACCAAGAAAACGTTGTAAGTCTTTTTTGGTTTTCGGCGATTGCATTTCACGAATTGCGCGTGCTTTTCTATCATCAGGTAAAATACCGTTGTCGCTTATTATATGTCCCAAAAATCTAATTTTATTTACACAAAATATAGATTTAGACCGGTTAAGTGTTAGTCCACTGTCTCTAATTTTTTGAAGTACAGCTTCCAAATTATGGTTATGTTCTTTAATAGTCTTACCATAGACAAGAATATCGTCGAAATAAGCTATTTGTCCTGGTACACCTTCCAACACTTTATAAATGAACCTCTGGAACAACTCTGGTGCCGATGATATACCATACGGCAGCCTTAAGTAGCGAAACCTACCAAAGCAGGTTGTAATTGTACACAGCAATGAGCTTTCGTAAGTTAAAGGAAGTTGAAGAAAAGCTGATGATGCATCTAATAAACTGAAATACTTGGCACCCGATAGCTGAGAAAATAGTACATCTTGTGTGGGGATTTCAAAAATTTCTCGTTTAATATACTTGTTCAAATTTCTTGGATCTATACATATTCTTATGTCATCATTAGGTTTGGGTACAACTACGATCGGATGAACCCAGTCAGTTGGTTCCGATACTGGTGCAATAATGTTTTGAGCAACCATTTCATCTAACTTTTGTTTGACTTTACTTTTCAAAGCCAATGGAATTTTCCGTGGAGCGTTCACATGAGGTACGGCATTTTCCGCCAATGTTATAGAATACTGTTTATTTACCTTCCCTCTACCAGAGAATACAGAGTTATGTAAGTGTAATATATTCTGAACCGAGTTGTCAGTCTCACATTTGCTATTTAAAACTGACAAGCAGAAAGTCCTAAAATGGAACATGGAGTATTAGAGTCCAGGACATGAAACAAAACTTTCCCGGTTTTTTCACCAATCTTACAATTAAGTGTGATTTGTCCTAATAAACCGATTATATGCCCTGAATATGAGGACAATGTAGATGGTTTCGAAAGTTTACCGAGAGAGATGTTCAGCGCGTAAAAATCAGCAATACTTAACGTATTGGCCATACTGCCGCTGTCTATTTTTAGTTTTATTTTAATGCCAGATATGTTAAGTTCTTCAAACCACTCAACAGCATCAATTTCTGAGCTATTTATAGTCCACACAATATTATAATCATTGTCCGAGTTAACACAGTCGTTATTGTCTACCTCGCTATAACCAGCAGTATCATCAAAGTTTTCTACGACTTCGTGAACACTAGTGTTTTTGTTATGCGAACAAACTCTGCGATAGTGACCTTTTTTATGGCAAAAACTACAATAGCGATTTATGGCAGGGCACTTACCTCGCTCATGTTGTTGTCCACAATATCTACAACTAAACATAATACCTCTGCTTTGGCCGAAACTCGAGCTACTTCCTCCAAAATTTCGATTGTCCCTTGTATTCGACACACCCGGGTAGATTTCCTGCCTCACTGCACGCCTGTAGAACTGCTCAGATGCCCTGTCTCCCGCGTTGTTACCACTGTTGTACCGTCTTTGGATTTCACTCACAGTCACACTATCCTTGGATATTTCTTTTTGTGTCACCACACTAGCTTCCATCGAACGACAAATGTTAATAGCTTCATTAAGTTCAAGATTCGGGTACTGCAAAAGTTTTTCCTGTATTCGTGGGTCTTTTATTCCCAATACGATTCTATCGCGAATTAAAATATCTTTTTCTGCGAAATCACACGTCGAAGCCAACTGCCTAAGAGCCGTAATAAATTGATCCACGGTTTCCCCCTGCAGCTGCTCGCGCATAAAAAATTTGAAATGTTCGTAAACAAGATTTTTAATAGGGTTGCAATGGGTATCAAATTTTTGTAAAATGACGGTTAACTTTTCTTTATCCTCCCCCTCGGTATACTCAAAATTATTATAAATTTTTATGCCCTCATCACCAAGCAGGTTTAAAAGAATAGCGATTTTTACTAAATCTGGCTTTGAATTTTTTCCACTCGCGATTAAATACAGATCAAACTTTTGTTTCCACAACTTCCAGTTATCACCGATACTACCGCTAAAGGAACAAGGTTCCGGAGCTCTTGCTTGCTCATTCATAGTTTGTAACAAGTTGTAACAACACTGCGAAATTTAAACTAGTAATTTAAACATTAAACTTGAATTGTCCGACAAATTCCCTAAATTTATCCTGAGTTGTCCTCCTGCAATTGAAATCCGACAACGTTGTTCATGTCTGCATCGCGGAAGCTAGCTGAGCACCTTTTCCGCACCCCGCTCTTGATTCACAGCACCATGCCACGACTTGACTTTGAACAACCTTGTCGATGATTTGGACTTTTCGGCCAAACAAACAGCACTTTTTTGCACTTTATTACTTTATATGAGTTTACCGCTGTCACCATGTGATGTTGTGATGTTACATTAAAACATAACTACTTCAACATTCTAGTATTTTATTAGTGTACTGATATTTATTAATAATTACACAGGACCACAAATGGGAACCGAAAAAAGTCCTTTGGCGAGATTGATATCCTATATGTATTTTGGTGCGCTGATTACGAATCCGAGGTCCATATAACCCCAGCACATCACGTTCAAGGTCATTTGAAGGTCAAATGCATATATTACGGAAAAACAGAAAATCTGACCACGGATTCGGAAAGAGCGGGAAATTTTACGTCCAAATATGTGGTTTTTAGTTTTTCCAACATGACTCTCCACGGTCATCTGGGGGTGAAATGACTCACCGATAGACCAAATTCTTATTTCCCATATACATCATCACCTTGAAAGTGACGTGCTGGGATTATATGGACCTCGGATTCGTAATCAGCGCGTCAAAAAACCTAAAGATACCTGACTAAGTTGTACGTAAAAGTCTGTAGTTGTGATGATGTACCTATATGGGAAATAAGAATTTGGTCTATCGGTGAGTCATTTCACCCCCAGATGACCTTGGAGGGTCATGTTGGAAAAAATATAAAGGACATATTTGGATGTAAAATTTCCCGCTCTTTCCGAATCCGTGGTCAGATTTTCTGTGTTTCCGTAATATATGCATTTGACCTTCAAATGACCTTGAACGTGATGTGCTGGGGTGATATGGACCTCGGATTCGTAATCAGCGCACCAACATACATATAGGATATCAATCTCGCCAAAGGACTTTTTTCGGTTCCCATTTGTGGTCCTGGGTTATTATAACACAATTGGTTTAGTCCTGCCGTTAACAATGGCAGTTTAATACTAACCCCTCTAGGCAGCGTTGCCACGTCTAATCTTAAAATCGAATCAGATACATGACATAAAGGACGCTATATTTGTGTAAAACATTTTAATTTCTATAGCTTCTGCTTCGGGCTGTTTGTTTTTATTAATTGAGCTGGTTTTTGATGTTGTTTGATATTGTGGATGATGGTGGGATGTTTTTGGATGTTCTATACTTTGTTTAAAAATGCTTTATTTGCAGTTTCATACTTTGTGATTGTCTGGTAGTTCTTTATTTTTTGGTGGAAGGCAGGACAGTTTAAGTTTCGTGTTGAGTGGTCTCTGTTGTTAAGTTTGGGACAGTCGTATGTCTCTGACTGACAGCTTTTTCCATCATGATTTTGGCTGCATTTATAGCATGTCTCACTACCTGTACAGTATTTTCGTACGTGTCCAAAATTGCAGCATTTGAAGCATAAAGCTTTATTGAAATATTCCTGGGTATATACTCGTATTTTTATTAGGTTAAAGCTCAGGTTTTGGTTCCGAATTAACCATTTGAAGATGTCGGGAGGCGTTTGTAAGATCCAGTTCTCTTTGTTTGGATTTCTGCAGATTCGTTTTGTGGTATAGCGAATTTTAATATTTACATCTGGTCCAAAGGTTGTGGTTATGTCTGGGTTTTGGTCAATCAGTTCAGTGATAAATTCTGGGGGTTCATAGCCTTTTTTGACTCCAGTAATCATTATATATGGGTCTGTGTTTTCGCTTTCTTTCAGCTGAAGTTTACTGGTATTTTCTAATGCATCTCTTAATTTTTGTTGTTGTTTTTCATCGTAACATTGTAGTACTACTCCTCCATTTTTGAGCTCCCTTGCATTTTTAAAAGTTTCCCTGACACCTTTGTTATTTAGGCTTTGTCTAATTTCATTGATTACTGCCTTAGGATTGCTTTGGTCCTGTATCTTAATTTGGGTTTCATCTTTTTTTTTGGGGTCTGCGGAGGTGTTTTCCATTCTTGAGCTTGTGCTGATTGATTAGGTACGGCTTGATCAAATAGTTTTTCAAGATTGGTTTGGACAATATCTCTGTAGGTCTTATGTGGCATTGAAGGTGAACTATTTCGCATATTTGTTGTAGGTCCAGTATTTTCTGAAAGAGGCTGCTCCAACGGTGGTGAGCCCTTGAGTTGGCATAGAAATTTGGAATTTTGTTGTTCTAAGTGCCGTATTTTAGAGTTTTGTTGTTCTAAGTGCCCTATTTGGTAAGCAAAAGTCGTTAGGACTTTATGTATTTTGAATGTTGCCGCTCTCAGCATTGCTTTGTCTAGTAGATCTTGTTCCTTGTAGTTTTGAGGTTCTTTTTTGGAAAATGTTTGAATTTTTTCCAAGCTATTCAGAACATCCTGTAACATACTTTGTATGCAGCTTTTTTTTGTGAAGTTTCGGAAGATTCTGAATTGTCACGAGGGGTATTGTTTGTTTTTAAGGCTGTATCTGGATGTTCTTCCGGCACATTTGCAGGTCTTTTTACACCTTCCAATGAGCTGGGTGAAGAGTTAGATCGTTGACGTTTGTGGGGTGGTGTTACTGTCTTATCAGAAACCACGATTACTTTTTCCTCAGCTGGGTAAACGCTTTTCTGTTTCACGTTTGGACTACGCGACACTGAATTCCTTGGTTTAAAGACGTCGTTATATTTGGCATTGCTTAGTTCTGGATTTATATTATCATATTGTGCATTTCCTAAAGTATTTTCTGAAATATCCAAATTTTTTGATGAACCCGGTATATTATAATCCTCTTTATCACCTTGTTCGTCCTTGTGTGCCTTATCTGATTTTCGTTGCCTTTGTTTATTTACATATATTTTCATATCTGGTAGACTACTTGTACGATAAATTCCAACGTTTTTTATAACGGAATATTTTATTTTACAATTCGGTGTTTGGGAAAATAATTCACTGTTTAAGGCTTTATCGCCTATTAAATTTTCAATTTTTTTATCACTATCGCTTCTGCCGCCACTACTGTCGCACATGATTTAGTTTTTTTTTAATTTTAGTAACACATAATCACGTGTTTTTAAGAGAAATACTAAGAGCAAATCAAAATGCATCCACATATATCTAATATCACTTCACATCATTGTCAAAGATGATTCTAAAACGTGTCAATTCAATTTATTACGTGGTTAAAGGTTTTGTTGTAAGAATGTAAAAATAATGAAACAATTTTAAAATTTAAGTAATTCCCAGATCGGAACTCATTTTAACAACATGTAATGATAACAGCTTACGTCATAGATTCGTTATCCAATTTGCTTGTCTTGAAATCCATTCTAAGATAAAAATATTTTGTATTTTCCTCATCAAAATAATAAGAAATATTTCCATCTATTCATTATCCACGGGATAGTTTAAACATAGAACACAGTGCAACAGAATCTTCTTATGATGGCACTTATTGATGGTTGTCTAACGTCAAATTAAAATAGTCTGAATCGTCTAGTATCACGTGTCCTGAAACGCAGAAGTTTCATTTTGCGTATTTTTTTTTATAAAAACAGCGGCTGCAGCTCTAAATCTGAATCGTTAACTAAGAATTACAATATTTTTGCGGAAACTTTAAATGCGCAGAATCACAAAAAAAAAAGTATTTGAAGAAGAAGCTATTTAAGCCGCTGCAAAAATAAATAAATATTAAAAATAGATTTAGGCAAGCAAATAGAAAGGGTTGTGTGCTATAACTTAAAAATATGTGTTGTTTGGTAAACTTAATGTTTGTGTCCGAATCAGATAGAAATGGAATGTGTTCTGTAGTTCATTTGCTTATCTTTGTAGCAAAGTTAGAGGTCAGAATGAGCTGTTTTTCATTCTGATTATTGTTTGGTTTTAATTGGCTGATATAGGATTTTTTTTACTTCTGAAAGTAAGAAAATTAAAAAGAGCCGACAAATTAGCACTTGTCCTACAAAATTGTTATTTTTGAGAAAAATCGCTAATAAGACAAAATTATGGCATCCGTATTAATTTTTATTTTAGTGTATAATTTGAGAAAATAAAATTCTATAAAATTTACACTTTCAGGTGCAACATCAAGAACAGCATATGTTGGCCAGTCACTAAGAGATTTAAAATTACTGCCCGCTCCCGCGATCCTTAGGCAACTTCCTGTTATTGGTGCAATTTATAGAGAATTAGATGAAGCTGTTAGGTCATATAACACCACTTTGGATGCTATACTGGAAAACGAACAAACACATAGCGACAAAAATGCTTGACACAGCATTAGAAATAATGTTTATTTTTATTCGTAATATCTGTCACAATAAATATATTTTAGACAGTTTTAGAAACCATTAGTTGTAAGCTCCTTTTTTATCCCAATGTGATATTAAAATTTATCTGTTTAAGGATATGTTTGATTTATATCTCTCACTTTAACAATTTTCACGATAAAATTTAACTCATGTTTATCCTGGTTTTGTTTTCCTTTAAGCTGTTCCTGCAAGTGGGCGACCGCAAAATTTTGCCGATTACACATGTCATAGATTATAAGAACTTTTTTAATATCCAATACAGAGTTAGGTTTTCGTTGATAATAATTTTTACATAAATCTTAACTCTAAAACTAGATAATACACATATTTAGACGTCATAGAACAATATCTACAAGAGTTATTAAATATTACTTTAGGTGCTTACATTAAGGATTTCTTTAAAATTATCAGATGCTTGCTGATGATGCTTTTTTAATTGCATAGGAGATGGCACTGTGGGCTAAGTGTCTTTTTGTCAGCAGTGGCAGCCAGTAAAGTGGGTTTCATCAGTTCGTAATACTTTTATTGGAAAGGCATCGTCTTGACATTTTTGGAAGTACCAACGTTAAAGTTCCAGTCTCATAGGGTAATCATTTTCATTTAATTTTTGCACAATTATGGGCTTGTAGGGTTGGAACAGATGATTTTGGTATTCCTGTTTCTTGATCCACTTTCTGACTGATATTTGCGGGTTATCATTGACAGTTTCTCGAATAATGTTTCTTCCTTTTTCAGTATGAGTCTGATATGGTCCTCTTTTTCTCAAGACTTCCGTTATTATTTCTTAAATTGTTCACAATTCTTCCGAAAATAGTTTTGTATGGTTGCTGTGTCTTTCGGGGTAAAGTTCAATATACAATATATATAATAATAATAATAATAATAATAATAAACCACTTTATTATTTACCAAACATAGATTTAAATACTAACATATACTATAATTATAATATCTGTGGTAATAAATGGCCTATAAAATGCAGACAACTGGTATACACAGATACCAGATACTGGTGAGGCCACGCATTAATTACTAACTTTTAAAGAAACTAAAAATAAAGCAAAAATCATAATAAAGGTTAAATAAAAGGTTAAATGAAATTTAAGGAGAGAGGAGAAAACGTGTAAGAGAGAAAAAAGAGGGAAGAAGGAGAAGAAAACAGAGGTCGATGTCCCTGTAGGCCACACTACTGACTCAGAAGTAGACGCGTTTTATATATGTTTTTAAAGCTCGAGGTAGAGAGGTTTATCTCGTGAGTATCCATAAAATTTACATAATTTGCTAAATTGTAAGTGAAGGATCTTTTATAAATTTCTTTACGATGTCTGGGAATGTTAATAAATAAGTTTCTACGCATATTACGATTATGAATATCAGTTCGAAAGACAATCTTATTAAACAAATATGAGGGCGTTTTGGTTTTTAAAATTTTATGACAAAATGCAGCAAAATGCAACTTACGTCTGTTGTGCATATTTAGCCAACCAGCATCACGGAGCAAGTGGGAAACCCGATGTCGGCGCCTCACGCCATAGATAAAACGTAGGCAAGAGTTCTGCACTTTTTGTATTTTACGTACATATATACTATCAATGCAATGACCATAGACCACATCACAATGATTAAAGTGAGACAGAACAAGAGCATCACAAAGAAGTCTTTTAATCTCCCTCGCAAGATAATATCTATGATTATAAATTAATTTCAAAGTGCAATAAGCTTTTCTAATTTTAGATTTAATATGGTCACGGAACCGAAGTTCAGAATCAACAAGTAAACCAAGACTTTTAGAGACAGTTGAGAAGGGAACAGTAACATTATTTACTTGTACATTCAAAGCATTCTCTGCCCGATTTCTTAAACTTTCACTGCCAAATAAAATAATAGATGATTTAGTAGGGTTGATTTTAAGCTGATGATCGTTGGAAATTTCTATTATGTTTTGTAAATCTAAGTTAATATTTAAGTTAACCGTATTTAAGTCAGATACGTCAAAAGAACAATAAAGTTGGGTATCATCAGCGTATAAGTGATAATTACAAAAATTTAAGCATTCATGGAATGTAGACGTGTAAATTGTATAAAGTAATGGCCCTAATATACTTCCCTGGGGGACACCAGTAGACACACTAAGAGAGTCAGAAACGCTGTTCTTAACCTGAACTTTTTGAGTCCTATCCGATAAAAAAGATTTAATCAATCTAATTGCCCCCTCACCGAACCCAAAATAATGCAACATAGAAAGCAAAATTGAGTGGTTAAGCATATCAAATGCTTTAGTGTAGTCTAGAATTATAAGAGCACTAACCCTACCCTGGTCACACGATTCAATGATATCATCCACAACAGCTGACATTGCGGTATCGCAACCAAAGCCCGCCCGAAAACCGGACTGTTTTGGGGTTAAAATATTGAATGTATCCAAGAATGAGCGGATTTGATGGTCAAGCACCTTTTCAAGAATTTTAGAAAATGTGGGCAGAATGCTGATAAACCGTAAATGAGAAAGTTCAGTCGGCTGAGTAATCTTAGGAAGGGGTAGAACATGAGCGTTCTTCCAGCACACTGGAAAGTAAGAAGTCTCAATGCACTTATTTATCACGTGTGTAATAAATGGAACAATGTATGGGCAGCACAACTGAATAAGCGTAATATTTAAATCATCACTACCAAACGCTTTAGTTTTAATTTTCATAATAATTTTTTGTATATCATCATCGGTAACAGACGAAAATTCAAGCCGATCCGCAATTCCCGGTTTAATATTGCTGAGGTAAAAACTTATTAATTCTTGTTTAGGAGATATACCACTTAATACGGAATTGATAGAAAAGTTATTAATAACATTAGGATTTGATAGATGATCAGGAATAGTATTATTTTTACTAGTTGTTAAATTAAGCTTTTTAAGTTCAGACCATTTTTCTTTAGAAGAAGAATTGGAGAATTTTTGTCGGAGATATGCTTTTTTTTCAGATCTTACAGCAGCTGTTGTATAGTTTCTGAGTTGTTTATAATAGGAATAATGTTCGAGCAGCCTAGTTTGTTTGAATCTTTTTAAAGCTTGATTTCTCAGTCTTTGTAAAAATTTTATGTTGTCAGTCAGCCAAGGCGCATATTTAGCATTCCTCCTACAGCAAACTTTCACAGGAGCATGTTTATCGAATATATTAATAATTGAGGAGCTTAAGAATTTAACTTTTTCCTCTATACTAGGAATATAAAAAATATTCTCCCATGGCCACGATTGCAGATCAGCTTGAAATTCTCCATAATTTACATCTTTTAAGGCTCTATATTTGAAATATGTAGGTGGTGAACGTTCAGTGCTAAACGAAAGTTTAATGAAAATGGGGAGGTGATCAGTGAACTGTACATTAGCCACTCCAGAGTCTAACACTTCTGGTATGTTACAAAACATCAAGTCAATAAGAGAGAATGAATCATTACAAATTCGCGTAGGTTCCTGTATATGTTGCTTTAAGTCAAAAACATCAGTAATATCATAAAGTCTTTGGGTATGATTATTATTCTCTAGAAGATTTATATTAAAGTCCCCACAACATATGATATTATCATATATTGTAAAAAAATGAGTTAAGGTATCTTCGAAGTGCTCAAAAAAACTCTCCAAGTTCGCCCCAGGAGGTCTGGACAACGCCCAACAGAATCCGTCCAGGACCAACATTAAGCTCAACCCAGATGCAGTCTAAAAAATCATGTGACTCCGCAATTAATATACTAAACTGAATTGAGTTTTTTATAAATATGCCAACACCACCCCCTCTGCGAGCAGCTCTATCTCTACGAATGAAGTTAAAACCCTCAATGTTTACTGTATCACTGTCAATTCCCGGATGCAGCCATGACTCGCTAATACCTACAATGTCATAATCAGAGTCGTTCAAAAAATCCCTGAAGTCAGCAAGGTTAGCCAACAAGGACCTCACATTAATATGAGATACGGAAACAGACATAAGAAGGAGATGTGGGAATGGAGAAGAATGAAAGAAATGAGAAAAATTAGGAATATAAATGTGAAAGAGTTTATATGTAAAAGAAGAAGAACTAAAATAGAGTATAAATTATGAATAATATGTTATTGCACTGAAATAGCGAGCATGACACAAATAGAAGCCGTTACATTAAGCTTTAAGTAAGACAAAGAAGAAAAAGAATAAAAAAAAATAATTTTATTAGACAGATAATAATCCCATGATCAAACACAAATCATTATAATAATAGCCCAAAACCCAAAACCACATAACTAAGTATTAATATTTAAAATTGCAAAATAAACATTCCAACCAACAAATAAATAAACATAATGTTTTTCGGGCAATATAGCAAAATAAGAGTACATACGTTTAATCCTTCTTTAGAGATTGCTTAAGATTTTTTATTTCATCACTGTTGTTCACTCTGTACACCGTGTCCTCCAGTCAGGAAAAATTTTCCCACATTCAAATACATAACAGAAACTGCCGTTGTTCTTCGTCTTTCGTCAAACAGGAATTATAGTCTTGGATTAATTTTACCCCTCTTTCAGCTGTATCGACAACTCTAAAACTGTTCACTATTTTTTAGCTTTTAAATAATTTGAATTTTCAAACCATACATCGGGATCAGTATTTGAAAATTCTGTATCAATGTCAAATCTTTTGAAAAAATTTAGAGTTTGATGAGTAACAAAAAAATCTACTTCTTTGTCCATTAAATAATCCACTTGTTCGAAGCTAAGGTTTGCTTTCACATCCCTATCATCATAATTTTTTTCTTCAAAGGAAAAAGCGGCCAGGACATTATTGTTTGAAAAAATGTAGGTCCGAACAAATGTGTTTTCGAGAAAATATTTTTGAAAAGTTTCGTTAATTCATTTTGAAAAAAGTTGTTTTTCGAAAAAAATTACGTTCCAAAGAGATGTTTTATGGAAAAAAATTGTTGGGTTATTTGTTTCGCCAATATTATCCGGCGCAAATTTAGTTAAGATCGCAGTGAGATGTGTAAGGAATGTTTTCAGAAACAATCTAAGAGCATGTAAATTAAAAATGCCAAAAAAGGCTTGCATTTTTTATATTACATATTAGTATTGACCTATTATTCATATTTTTTAGGTATAATTCATTTCAAAGGCCTTACATAGACGGCAAAATGTTTGTTTTCGTTTATAATATTTTGTAGAATATGTACAAATGGCTATTTTTAAAAAAATTGCTATTGACATAGTTTCTGTACAAGGCTCTATGACACACTGCACTATCACACAACGGAACCGGCGATGCGCCTCCAGGAATCCGATTTGAACAGGAAAAAATTGATCATGTTATGAAGTAAACATGCAAAAAGCAATCGTGACTTCTCATTGTAATCATAATTACTGAAGGAATCGCAACTCTTCCGATTCCTTTCAGTAATTCTCAAAGTAATAATGATCAGCTTTTCTACAGTAATTTTGGAAATGATTACAAATTTCTCAGAAATTGTAATCGATTACCGATCACTCTTAAAAAATGTAATGTAATCAGCCCCGATTTCTAGTTACAATCAATGTACAGTAATCGATTACAAGTGTAATCGAGAAAACCTGATCTCAGTTTCCGCATTACTCATTAATAATACCGAACAAAAGTTTTTTTATATATAAAATGAATAGTCTTTACGGAAAATGAAAAATACCCGTACGAGTAACAGATTCAACGAGAAGAGTAGAGGCGTGCATAACGGCAGATGGTAGTCGTGATTTCCAACAAGTATTAGTAAATTAAATTATTGTTTTTTTTGATCGATCTAAGATTCTAATGTTAAATAAAAACCAGTGACGCACCATATATTTTCTTACTTAACCCGTTTAGCTTCAATAAGCAGATTGTTAATTTAAAATACAAATCTGCCGAAATTTATTGTTTTTTTTTCCGTAATAGCTATTCACTTTATAAAAATAATTTAAGGGGTAACTTTTGTTCAGTATTAATGACTAATGCGAAAAATGTCATCTAGTTGAGTAGAAATCAGTGGCGCTACTTTTTAAATGAACCTGTTGAGATTGCTCCTACGTAAGCTACTGGTGAAAATAAACAAAAACCATTTCGGTGGAAGAATTCCACAAAAATTAGCGGATACAGCATGTACAAAGTTTCATTTTTTTATCTTAGAAACAGTGCCGTTTAGGACATATGTTTATATGAACCTTATGTCTTACCATTGGTGAAGGAATCACCCCCTTAAGTATTAGCATGACCTTTAGGAACGCCTTGTATTCATATAATATCGAAAGCCAGCAGTAAATAAGTATGAAAATATAGACTATTTATAAATTACATAACATATTCTTTATTTAAAAATCTATCCAAATACATATTATTATCGGAACTTAACAGTCAAGATGTGGTAAAATTGAGAATCTCTTTGGTATTATAAAAAAAATCTTATCACTAAACGAAGTGAAAATTGAAAGGTGAGTTTTGTAAAGAATTTAACATACTTTTTGATTAAGATACAGAAATGTTTTTTTAAAGAAAATATTTCTGAAGCCATTTTGAAAATCTTTCGAAAACTGAAAAAAAATTAAAAAATTTAACACTCTGTACCGTTGAAACAAAGCATCTGCGGACCCATATTCACAATATGAACTTTTTGCCTTGGCTTCTTTCAGAGAATCGCCCTTTAAGCGATGACACATATTTTTTTGAAACACCCTATATAAAAACTCCATATTCATAATATGAACCTTGCCTTGGTTTCTTTCAGAGAATCGCCCTTTAAGCGATGACACACCCTGTATAAAAACTCGCAGTTCTTACCTTTTATTCTAATATACCGTATTAAATATAATTTTTGAGACAACAGAATAACACAAATATGATATATTTGTGTTATTCTCAACACTCATGCAATGCATCAACATTTTTTTTCGCAAATTACAAAATATCTTTTTCTTTACCAAAACAGTCCTAGTAGGGTCACTATTAGGACCCCTGAATGGGTCCCATAAGTAGCAACAGAGATATACAACGTTAAAATTTCACCAGTCGCCACTGAACTGTACAGAAATCAATAAATAATAGTTTTTTAAATGAGTTTTTGCAGTGCTTTCTTCTGGGACAAGTTAATAAAAATTGTGGGACATATAATACACACGTAAACTAACACATCTACACGTTAACAAGTAGGAACAGTAAATGTGCCGAACATTTCTCTTCCTCGACTATTTTTATTTCGGTGGTTTCTTTCCTTCTTTAATTTAATTTAATTTAATTAAAAGTACCACATAAGACACATCTAAATCATCGAAACAACGTATGTTTATCATCTAGATGGTTTCTTAAAGTATATAATGATCTGTAAATCTTTGCACACATAAGTTAGGGTCTACTGGTGGCCACATTCTCTTCTCTTTGAAGTAATTCTTACAAAAGGTGTATATGAACATGTTTGCTAATATAATCTAATGCTTGATTGCTCTAAATTAGACTTTAATACGGTTCCTTTTTCTGCCCATTACTTGATACTTTCAGTCATGTTAATAATAGGGTGTCCAAAGCACTTCCATAAGCCACTAAGCTCCAAAACTAAATGAACCATTGAATCTGATGTTATGCTTCTACTAAGGTGTTGAATAAGAGGATGGAATCTTATATGGTCGTGATCCTTCATAATGCTGTTGTAAAATGTAGTATCACCTTCTACATCTCTTAGAATTGTCGAGATTGCAAGTGATGGCCAAGTCTTTAGAACTTTAGATATGTCCTGTTGATTGGTTTTGGAGAAGTCTTGAAATAATCTGATCAACATTGTGATTTAAGTGTATAGGTTGAACCCCTTATATTTGTTCTGATTGTAAAGAGAATATAGAAGAACATCAAACCATGAAGTGAACATGTCTCTTATTCCAGCCAGATGAGCATGCGTCAAAATAAAGGCTTGGTTGCCCGGTAGTGTTATTAAATGTAAATTTCCGTAGGCTACTCCATTTAATTTACCTAATGTCCAGATTTTCTTGAATTCCTTCTGATTCACAATTAGATCAAATAAATTATCAAACTCAGTTTTTATGTTGTAAATACTTGTAAGACTGTCCATTCTGGTCTTCACACCTAAATAATTGGCGAGACTCACAATTGTTGCCTGCCTTGCTATTTGCAGAATGGTATTGAGTTCAGGATCATGATTGTGTGATTGTAAGAGACTCAAGTTGCACATGAACCAAGAATAAGCATATTTGAGATGAACTAGGGCTAATGATTTCCTTCTTACATGGTCTAGCAAAAGTCGATGTTCCTCCTTTAAGGCTGTATGGTTGTGTCCATGTTGTAACATATACTGAATTTCACTGATAATCAAGGCTGATGATAAATGACGATCATTTCTGAATAAAATAGATGGTGTTTTCTTGATGTGTCCTTCCTTCAGGAGGTCATCCATGATGTGTGATTTTTCTTAATGATTATATGGATGTTTGTGTTTTATGGTTGTTCCCTTCGATATTGAGTGTAGTGTGCATCTATGTAGAGATTTTTTGACTTTAATGAGGAGGTTAATCGGGTTGCTAAATAGAGAATGCCACCTATAGTTCCCAAAACAGACACTGTCCATGGAATGAGAGCAGTGAATTTGTTTCTCCAACGACTTTTTACACTTTTAGCTCTTCTTATTCTCTCATTCTCATTCCCCAAGGTATGAATTCGCTGATTAGAAGATACAGTTGATTTTATAAAAACTTTTAGCTGTTTGCCTTTTGTTTGGGTCGCGGAAATTGAGCTGTTTCATCATTGGTTAAAAAGTATTCAGGCCTCCTTAAATTTGGCCATATTATGGTCCTTCAATGGCCTTTTATACGTGCCCAGCTGTGACTAGTAACTAAAACCACATTGTTAATTTACTCTACCAGTTTGTTTGCCTTCTTTTTTGACTGAGGAAATTACACCAATACATCTTTTGATAGATTGTATTCACAATAATACATATATTTTTGGAATCTTCAAAAAATTTAATTTACTAATTCAAACTTTATAGTCGCGAAATATCGCCATTTCTAAACTAATAGATAAACGAACATTTCAAAACTCCAGTTAATTTTGAAAAAGCAACACATTTAAGGATTGTTCGTTTGGGTTGCACGAAACTGCACTAGCCTATACTCCTTTTTTCTTATTTGGGGAGATACCCATTAGAAAAAGAAAACAACTGCTGGTTAGTTCAGTTTCGTGTAACACAAAAGAACAAAAACCTTAAAACAAGAATTGATTAAAAAAACATATATGACCTTACCGATTTTTTTTTCCATTTCCCTCCACACCGGGTTCCCCCCTACACGGGCGGTGACATTATTCCTTATTAAGTAGTGAAGTATGCGCAAATCTTCTTCGTTTGTGAATTTCTTTCGTTTTTTTTCTTCCATATGCTTCCACACTGGGTTCCCTCCTACTCGGTCCACCACATTGTTACTAATTAAATAGCGAATTATGCTCAGATCCTCTTGGGTGGTGTACCTCACAAGACCCCACGATTTTCTAAAAGAAAAAAACTATATTAATCTACATTAATTATTGTTTGCCTTCTTTTTTGACTGAGGAAATTAAACCATTTCGTCTTTCGTTAGATCTTATTTAGGCCTCTAAGTTTGGCACTGTTCTGTTTCTCCGACGGCTTTTATACTTCTCACACCTCCTCTCGCGTTACCAATTTGTTCTCGCTCCATCAGCTGCCACACCGAGTTGCTGCCGTGTCATATACCGGATTATCTTTAGGTCGTCCGTAGTAGTATATCTGACCCCACCCGATGTGATAAAAGAAAAAAGTATATTAATCCCTAGCCCCCCCCCCCCCCTCCTAGACTTCACGCCAGATTCTCGTCAGACAAATCTGCACGATTCGATGTCTGACTCCAGCTCTTGATTTCTCTGCAATCTGTTCATTAGAACTTTTATGAGCTGATCTCGCTCACTATAGGTTAATTCTTACCAGTTTGTTTTGGTGGTGTGCCGTACCTTCAACGTTTTTCGTTTCAATGTTTGTTCGGGAAATAAAGTTTACTGACACCCGACATAAAAATCAGAAAAGCAGTAAAAAAAAATACTCTACCTTTTTCTCCAGATCTGCAACCTTTTGTAGCAGGTAATCAATGGTGTCGTTTTTTCCAAGGAAAAAAGTATTCATTAAATGGTATAACACATAATTACAAAAATACGTTTTTCTTGAAATTTACGCCATGATCAAACGTTTAATGCAATAGGTTTATGTTAACACCTTTCTTCTCTGAGCGGGATTCATGAAAGAAAAGTGTTATCGGATACACTGTACACGAATTTAACGAATATTGTTTCATAACAAATATTTTAACTCAAGTTACAGCTTAATTTCTGCTACAAGTTGTTAATCTGAAAAAAAAAATTGTAACAACCTAGTCAGTATTTCACACCAGAATACATAAAAGAGAGATAGATTTGGGACAAAAGCCGAATGTTTCTATCTCTCAGCTGATTTACCATCCTGGTACATGGATCAAAATGGAAGAGATAAAGTATGTAGTCTCTGTTTTTCCAGGGGAAATGCTCTTTCAAATAAGAGCCCTTTTAGCAAATAAAAACCCTTGAAAATCTGCTTTTGTGAAGTGAATATCATTGTTATCTTATAACTAAAAATATGTTATACATACTCGTAGAGGGGTTAATAAAACACACTCACCTTTGTTTTTCATCAAGCCCTCTAAGTACAATAGCCTTTTGGTTACGTCTTCCAGCTAAAAATTTAATCAGAGATAAAACATGTTAAATTAACACGACCAATAAATTAATACAAATCCTCAACTTTCGTCACAATCCCACTCTCCTTAAAGATTGTCAGCACACCTGTAAATTTGCCATTTCTACGTCCAGTCCGCTGTGAAATAAGTTATTCCCTGCCAGTTTGTTTGCCTCCCATAAAATTTTCTCCGTAGAGTTTTGTACCGTCTATTTGGTTAGTTCATTTTGAAGTAGATTTTGTAGATTTCATATTTCTAGCAGGGTTGGTTGTTTCTGTTTAACATCAACCAATTAAGTATCAAAATTATCTGCATATTCGTGTATCTACGAAATACATATAGTAAATAGTAAATACGGTATATATATATATATATATATATATATATATATATATATATATATATATATATATATATATATATATATATATATATATATATATACATATATATATATATATATATATATATATATATATATATATATATATATATATATATATATATATATATAGCTTTTATACACAGTGTCCCTGATAACGATTGCAATAAGTGGGAACAGACTGATTTCTTAGAAAAGTTATTTTTAAATCTGCTCCCTGAAAGAATTAATTTTGAATAGACCAAATCGTCAAAGAAAAGACGATATTTTTGCTAAAATCTCAAAAAATATTACGTGTATTTAGTTTAAAATAAATTTTCTCAAAAAACTGTCCTGTCTTACGGAACCTATACAAATTTGTACTTTCGAATGATCTCTCGAATTTTGACATGTTCCTTCTTCTCTCCGGTTCACCCCTCATTCTTCTCTCCGGTTCACCCGATCGACTTCTACGTCCAGCTACGCTGTGAAATAATTATTTTATTCCCTACCAGTTTGTTTGCCTTCTTTTTTGACTTAGGAAATTAAGAGATTTCTTCTTTTGTTAGATTGTATTTACAATAATACATATATTTTTGGAATCTTCAAAAAATGTAATTTATTAATTCAAACTTTATAGTCGCGAAATATCGCCATTTCTAAACTAATAGATTAACAAACATTTCAAAACTCCAGTTAATTTTGAAAAAGTAACACATATAAGGTTTGTTCGTTTGTGTTGCATGAAACTGCGCTAGCCTATACTTCTTTTTTCTTATTTGGGGAGACACCCATTAGAAAAAAAACAACTGCTGGTTAGTTCAGTTTCGTGTAACACAAAAGAAAAACCTTACAACAAGAATTGATTAAAAACATATATAACCTTACCGATTTGTTTTTTTTTCCTTCTCTTTCCAGACATTCACATGTTTGGCGTTGTTCGTTAATATCAAATATTGAATAATTGTTTTGTCTTCGTCGGGAGTGTATTTAGCGCTCCTGTTACATTTTCTAAAAGAAACAAGTATATTCATATACATGAATTAATAGTGTTGCCGGAACTTGTCTTATTACTATATTCGGAATATTCGGATTGAATTTAATGAAAATGTTGATCTTCGCAGAACAGACGATAGTTCTAATGCTCATGTTTCCTGATCCGAAATTGCCGATCTTATTTTGCAAATACTCCGAGCAAACTCGTCGACTTTTTTTGTCGATCTTCTCGAATTTCAACTGTCGACGATGCATTCTTACTCTCACAGTCTCATTCGATCTCATTCCACAGTGAGTCGGCGCCGACGCGGGCCACGTGGTCACCAGTAAGAAGGTGGCGGATTATATTCACGTCTTCTTCAATGGTGTACTTGACCCAACCCTTGTAACGGTCATTTCGTCTTTTGTTGGATCTTATTCAGGCCTCTATAGGTTTGGCACTATTTTGTTTCTCCAAAGGCTTGTTACACTTTTGGCTATTTTTTCCAAAGAGCATCTCCGCCGACGCTGGCATCATTCTTATTCTCGAATTCTCATTCCCCAAGGTACGATTTCGCTTATATTCACCCCAATAGGCGATAACTGAATTAAACAGTCTAAGATACAGTTGATTTTATAAAAACTTTTAGTTGTTTGCCTTTTGTTTGGGTCGCGGAAATTGAGCTGTTTCATCATTGGTTAAAAGTATTCAGGCCTCAAATTTGGCCATATTATGGTCCTTCAATGGCCTTCTGACTCCTTACAATTTTGGAACCCGGTTTTGAACTTCTGGTGATAGTCGCATTTACAAATTGATTAAATATCCCTAAAAAGATTTTAAAATGCCATTAAAATAAAGAAATAGCCAACCTGTGATTTTTTTTAAAACGGCCACTTCTTGTTCTGTTAAGCCATAATCTCTTCTTCTGCTTCTCATCTTTGCTTCTAGGGTCCGTTTTCACGTCAGCCCACGGGAGATCTTGGGGCCACCATGGTGGCCTGCTGGACGCCCTCCCCCATCCGGGCTTGTCCCCTCTATTGGAATACTTTATCATCGAAGGTATAAATCCTTTACCTGAGTCCGACTCATCTTCTCTAGTGGCGTGGGAATGCCGTCGATAAATCACCGATCAAAATTACCGTTAAATGCTTTGCACATAATTCTCCATTTACCAATTCAAACTTTTTAGATGTGAAATATATAAGTACCGCCAGTTCCCCAGAAAGTTTGCAATCGGATAAAGACAATATTCGCAGAAAATCGCTTTAGATACAGTTGATTAAATAAAAACTTTGTGGAACGATGCCATATAACATTCCTCCAGTGTCCTTTTATACTCGCCCAGCTGTGACCAGTTTATTCTCATTCTTAATCTTATTCTTTCATTCTATTCTCATCCTGTCCCCTTCACATGGACACTCTTGCAGCACGTTAATTAGTCAGTCGCTTATGCTTTTTCGGAAATTATTTTGAACTTATTGATAATGTGCAAGATGAACAAGCTTTTTACTAATGGTTATTACTATTATTTTGTTCTTTTTTTGACAATTTATCCTTCTGTTTATCATTTACTAAACTAGCAAACAGTTCAGCTCTTCTCACAATTTTGTACGAATCATTGCCCCTAATCATTAATAACGCCATCTTTAAATTCTCCATGAAACATTTGCTGTTCGGGTAATCGATTAAAATTACTGGGCGTCTGTAGTTGGTTATTCGATGTAGCTTCATTATTTTTTAATTAGAGGACGATAGACATATTATTTATAAAATATATATTAAAGAAAATTATCAAATAAATGGAATAATTTAGGAAGTAATAAGTCACAACTTAGATTTACTTTCGATAATACATGTCTTTACTTGTGAATTCGTTAACATCCATGTCTTCTTTTTATTAGGATATTCTAGGAAATCTGTGCATACAAATATCAGCAAAAAGATAGCTCAGGCTCTAACAAATTAGGCTTTTTGGGAGTGTTATTGTTATTACAGTATACAGAAAGATAGCTCTTATAAATATCCGAGTTTCGAGAGAACGCAAGGATATTTCTTACGGGAAAAATTAATAGATTTTTTCACTGAATACAAGAAAATCAAAAATGTGTAAAGTAATTTAACTTGGTTCAGATTAATTTCTAACAGCCAAATATATTTAAAGAATATAATAGCTTAAAAAAAAGTTTTCGGACCCATTCTACGTGCTGTATCACGTTCAAGTATCACGCTACCGTGCGACAGGTGAAGAGTTTAAAATGAATCGACGTCAAAACCATCCTATTCATGACGGTTAAAGGCCGGATATCTCGTAGGATGAAGGCGTTGTTTCGCACTCTCTAGTCGGTAGGTAGCAAAAGACAGACAGATTAGCGCGAAACCATTGATAGTACAGCCCTTGGGGGTGATGGCTGTTGGGTTACTGAGGACAGTGGTTTGGAGCCCACCTTAAGCTGTAGGACCCCGGGCCAATACACTCGCTTTTAGTACCAACGAAATAAAAAATAACTTTAACTTAATAACTTAAAAAACAGCTGTTGAAGATCCACAAAAATGTTTAATTAAATTAAAATAATGTATCCAACCGCCAATTTATTTATTCTTGCTACTTTTTAGTTTTATAAAAATCAGTATCAGCCGTTGTTGTAACAAAACTGATACGATTACAACAGAAAAGTACCCGATAACTGATTACAATTAGTTAAAAAGTTGCCGGTTACCAATTACTGATTACAAGTAAGCACAAGCAATTATTTCTTGATTGCTTTTGTACATATACATGATTATAAATGTGAATATTTTTTGCTTAACCGAAAGAGTACATTTTAAACCAAAAAATAATATTAGAGAACGGAACAAGATAAACGTTAGGCATTTTTATATACATACTGGAGTCACAAAATAAATATGCTAACCGGAAGGATATCTCCGATCCCGTGATCGCCGCCTGCTCTTGGCCTTCTAGCCTGAAATCCCTGAAACTGCCAATGCAGTAGCGACTTTCACGTCAAGAGGAATCAAAAGCGCGCTGTATGATGGTGCGAGTAAATTTTATAGATTTCCGCAAGGGGTTGAAAGGTAATATAATGGCTTCCGTAGTGACAAATCAGTAGTCATCGCACAAACCCTCTTAACCAGTCTAAGCCTAAAACAAGTAATAGAATTGAAAACGTCGTTACAAAAAAAATTTCTATAAAGTTGTAGTTATAAAATTTTTAGCAACATCTATAATAGTTTAAAAAATGCTGTTAATTCTATTTATGATAATATTATTACAAAATTATACATAAAGAGTTTAAACTAGAAAGTGAAATTTTTATATTTAATTATGAGCAATTTTAGTATCTGTAATTTTATTTTCATTCCAACTCTTTGGAATATTAGTGCAATTAGGAATTGACTTAGCATATTCATTATGCAATTTTCCTAATCTGATAGTAGTTCAACCCATAATTTTGATTGAAACAGCGCTTTATATAATGTGTTAGTTCCTTTTCTTCATCAACTGATAAAACTTGCTGTGAGCAGTATTTCTTTGCGTATTTTCTTTCATCCTCTCTTTGATTTCCAGAATCCTCTCTCTTATTAAGGAATTCCTCCAAAGTGGATTTGCTCAAGAGCTTTTTAATTCTTGATTGCAGTGTAGTTCTCCTGATCTATAGCATACTTGCGGCAGCCGACATACTAAGTCTTTTGGTTAAAATGGAATGAATTGCGAGCTTTACATTCTGTTCATTGATATTTGCGCGATGTGTTTTTTCTCACATAAATCTTTGGCATCTAAAAAATAAAGCGCATTTTAAATAAAAATGTGGTGATGATCATTCGGCACCTGCCGAATGGTGACCACCTTAGTGTGCCGAATCTAGACCACCATGTTGTACAACCTTATTTCAGAAATAACATAAAACACGTGCTAAAATAAGGTTATGTTTACATAAAACAAAGTCTGTCAATGCATAAGGAAAAAATAGGCCATATTATTATATAATTTAACAGTAATAGGACACAGAAAAGTAATAACTAAAATTGTTCAAGATCTTACCTTCTAAACGACAAAACTACAACTTCCGTTAAGAAGAGTGTGGTCAACATTATATCTTAAAAACAGGCGGTAAATTCAAATAAAATAGGATTTATAACTAACTGACGAATGTTCGCCATTGGCGAATGATCACCACTTTCCCCTACTTCTTGAAAATATTTTCAAAATTTTATCATCATTGAGCATATTTATGGTTTTTTTTCGTGGAAATCTAATAGGCTCCAGATTAGTTTTAGTATGAAGGTGAGACGGTTGTAAACAGCCTGTAGGATTGTAGGAGGCCTCCAAGATGAGGTGTGACGTTCATAGTAAATAAAATAAAAATCCGGTTTCACTTACACACATACCAAGATGATACAGATTATAAATGACAAACAGGAAACATTAATTAAAATACTTTTAAGAAAGACAATATTTTTAAAATGGGAACAGTAACATTTAGCCGCTACTGGTATTCAATTTCTACTGCAGAACAGATAAATGGTAGCAAGCCTTGAAACCATTTTTTCGAGAAAGGACAAAAGGGGAATTTCAATTCAAATATACACACATAAAAAAAAATGATTAATGAAATAAAAATGTTAAAAAATAATAAATAAATTATTAGCTACGTATATCGAAGGGTGCACTTCTGATTATAAATTTGTTGTTGCATAACAGTCATTTGAAGAGGTTTATATTTTAATTTTTAACGGTCATACAACGCTAGCCGTACATTTTAGCCAGTACATTATAGTTTTGTTCCCTCTTATAGAGTCTCTTGAAGATAGCTGACTAAGCCGAAAGGTGTCGAGATCTTTTTTTAAATGCATGAAGTAAAAACCGGATTTTTGTTTTATTTACCTTGCATAAAGCCATTGTATTTTTCCTATATTCTTCTGCAAATCCAGATTTTCTTTCACACTGTTCCTCAGTCTTATAGAAACCAAAAAAGTAATCACGTTTCCTTTTCATTTTCAGTTGCTGCTATAGTTGATTTTAGGAGAAATTCACCTTCGTTCTGTAGATTCTCCGATTTTAATTTCAACCGTTTATTTATAGAAATTTTGAAGAAATCTGATAATTTATTCGACATTCAGTAATTAGTAAAACATAGTTATTTCTTACTTACTAGTAATAAAACATATTAAACCAATTTTGATTGTAAATTTATGTAATGATAATGAACAATAACAAACATTTAATTGAATACGGTTTTTAAAGTCAGTTTGATAGAGCAGTAATTTCACAGATCAATCTTCTTCTTGACAAACTTTGGCTTCAGGATAAACAATGTTTCAGGGACAAGATTGCATAAAAGTTTGAAGTTTAACGACAATTAGGGTAGTCGGAAAAAAAGGCGAAAAGAAAGATAGTTTTTTTTTCAATTTTTTTTATTACATGCATTCAGTGTGTTTGTTACGGTATTTTTTTTGTGAAAATGTTCTTTGCAATTCTGCCTTTAACAAATTACTGCTGACAGGAACATTGACATTTTTATCAGTTTTGTTAAGGTGGTTATATTTTTATGCATTTATATCATATTAGTACCAGAATTTTTGTTTTTTTTCATTGGGGATATAATGAAGGCTAAATCGGATACAATATTAACCATTTTAATTATAATTTACTATTGTCAATTTTATTATTATTAGCTCTGTATTTGAACACTCATAGATATTTCTTACATTCTTGGGTGTAGCAAAAACTTACTTTAGCTGTAGCGTTTTAGTAGAGTTAAAAAATCATTTTATAAAAATAAGGGTAGAAATTTGACACTCACCATCACCATTACTCCCAAGACTCTTTCTCGTCAGAGCCAGAGCTCCATTGCTATTGCTGCTACCCCTACCCCCACGTTTGAGGGTCAATAAGTACTTTGGCATGCCCGCCTAAATGGTGTTTTTGGTTTCCCTCATTAATATAACTGTAATTTGCTGTAAATAAGCATTTATTTTATGTTGATAGGGAGCGTGGATGAATAAATGATTAGTAGTGATCACGATCTTAAATACTTAAGCCACATTCGGCCTTAGCATCCCACTTGTCTAAACAGCTTCACTCCAGGCTAGTCGCCTTTGCGAATTTTACCAGCCTGTTTGATCGAACATGCTTAATGTCCTCGGATATTAAAAATGCATTTTCGAGATAATTTCCCCTCAGCCTTGTGAGCGCTAGATTGCTAAGAATGTGGAAAACAGTTTCATCTTTCTCCAGGCACCACCTGCATTCAGAATCATTACCGATTCCGATTCTGCAGAGAGAGTTGATGGAATGCACCATTAGGATTATTTACATAAACTAAAAACACGTTTTTTCTTCTAATAAATAAATAATGAATGCCGTGGTTAATTTTTATTTGTATAGATTAGTATACGATTAAACTTTAAAATCGATATTGAAGGTAATGTAAATTTTATAGCTTGACGTATATGGAAGATCAAGAATAAGGCAACTTATCCGTTATCGTAGTATAAATCGTCTTTAGCAGCATCTGCATACTATCTCTATATGATATTGTATGAACTGTGTGTTGGATAATGCAATATTTTTTTATTAAAATAATTCTTTAGCAGAGCTATTGCATAATATGCCTGACAGACCTCGCCACAAACATATTAATGTTCAGTTCAAAATTTATTTTATTTTTAAAACTTTAAACGAAAAATTGGCACAAAAGGCTTAAAAATAATATAAAATCAGAAACTTTCCAATATACGTCGCGACCGCATGGCATTCTAGCCGCTATACACGTAGTCCATGTGGCATACGTTGTTCATCTCGTTGTTGGAAGGGTATTTAAAACTTTCATGGATATACCTGATGTTAAATTAATTAATCAATTAATAAACTCACCATTAACAATATCCTCCTCAAGAGTTTTTGCTGCCACATTTTTCTCTTCCGCCATGATCACACTCAACGAACACTAATACAATACAGCAAAAAATATATAAGAGGTTCAATACAGGATCACACTTTTCCACCGAAATGAGGATCAAAACCGAAACTTCGTTTAGAACCAGTGTTGCCAAAATATTCTAAGATAAATCGTAAGAATTGGATACTAAAAATCGTGAGATTCGTGAGATATTTAAAATTCTTTAAAAGGAGTCAAAATAGTTTGATGGAAAGAATAAAATCTCATAAACAACAAATATATATTTATTTTCTGTATTTAAAAACCAAATACATTTCTAAAAACTTAAAAACTAGAAAAAAAACTTGCGATATTACGTAGTATTAAAAAATGTAGTAGTTAGTCAGAATCCGAATCGCTAGAATCATCTTTTCTATGCAAATACGACTCTTCCTAACTTTTTGGTCATATTTATATTTATGTCAAAATCATAGCATGTATCCTTTCCCACCAAACGTTTTGTATGCTAAATTCCTTCGATAGTATCAACTTTTAACCTATTTCGAAACTGTGTTTTTGTTAAATTTATTTGAGAGAATCTCTCTACAGCAGCACTTGAGTTACCCTACCTTTTAATACGTATTATGTATGTTAAGGACTCTATTAAAATATTTGAACATCGGCAAAAATGTTGTCAAATCCACACATTTTTATTTTAATAATTAATTAGGGTTTGAATATCATTGGGTAATACAGAATATAGGAAAAATAAAATTAGTTTATAAGATGTTTTTGATAGTTAATTAATAAAATGATTAATTAAGATATTTTTGCTAATGAATTATTAATTTCATGTGAGCTGTTTATTGTATTATTATCTTAAAGTTCTGTTATTTTATTGTTATTTTTTGTATTGTCTATGCATTTATTGACCAGTTGTCATGAAGCTTTAGATTTATTTGTTTAACTTTCGACTTCCCGCGCCGTAAAAATTACGCGGAGACCCACGTGGGCTACATTTATACCCCATAATAAAAATTGCACGTCTACTTGATACCAAGCCAGTTAAATTAAATATCTGTTAATTAAATATGTTTTTAATTAGACTAAAGCGTAATTTACATTAGACATAATTGTCAAGTTCAAACATATTGAACATTATAAAAAAAGTCTTACGCGAAAAAAAACTATTCTAATCTTTCTTCTTTGCATTGAATACACTTTACTTACTTTACATGGTGTTCTACACATACGAAGTTTTTACACTGCATACAAGATGGCCTAGATTTGCGGTGCTTATTTCGTATATATAAATAACAACGTCCACTTGTAGGTCTTTCGCCAGGTGTTTCCATTTGGATATTGACCGATGCCAGTTTGGAACAACGTCCTGCATATACTGCTTTAGCGTCGTGTTCAAGCGTACTCCCTCGTTATTATATAGTATCATAGACTAAATAATACATAGACGAACACTAGCGTGTACCAAAAAGCGGGTATCTCTTGAGACATTTTGGGGGTGTACTTACCATCTTATCTGTGGTGTCCACAGCACCTTTTGTTTGATTATAGTGCAGTATAACGTCTGGTTTATTATTAAATGTTTTATCTGCAGCAGCATCATCATGATGTTTTGTAGATAGTAACTGCTTCGTCTTTACTGGGGACATAGGAAACAATAGTATGGTCTTTCGTAAAAGCAAACATGCTAAAATGTATAGGCTAAAACGATTTGGGTTGAAACTCATTACTAATGTATGGTTTATTTTTTCGGAGAGTTCCACACAAGGTAATTCCTTTTTCAGTGAGTCTATCTGCCAGTGATAAACTTGTCAAAAAAATTGTCGGTGGTTACGTCATATCCAGCGTCAAGTGGTTCAGTAAGATCAAGTCTTTCACTCTGATTGTTTCCGGGTTATCGGGCTCGCTTTTCATGGAAACATGGAAAGAACATCTCCCCCTGAATGAAAGAAGTTGCTCATATATTGTGACATACGATCCCGGTGAATATGCCCTAGCACAATTTTGAACAAAAATATAAAACTAGCTTTCTAATAGGCGCCAGTTTATCACTGGCTTTACGCTCTGGTAGAATAGTCGTCAAAGCGAATAAATGTTGTAAGCAACTGAAACCGATTACGTGGCATACTCGCCGCCGGCATAATAGGTCGGCGTATTTTTTATACGTGCACCATAATATCTTTTTGGGGCTCCTTAGTTGCTTGAAGTGCTCCTTGGATAAGTAGTGTAAGAACCATAGACTTTAGAAAAACTAAAGACAAAGATATTTACTATTCAAATCAATCAGCACTAAAAACTAGTGGATTGTATTGACTGCAGACGGTTGCCAAAGTGTGGGTACAAAATGTCCTGATTGATGCCTTCCAAGCAATACAGTACCTATTACACGACATTTATTTGACTATATTTTCATCTAATAAAATTAGCATAAATAGGTATTAAGTAATAAAAAAAGTAATACTTACATTTTGTTCAATTTTATGCATCATGGCCGAACAAACTTTCGTGCCGTTCTCACTGTGATCAAATAATTAATTAATTATTAAGTAAAAGTGACAACCAACGCCAGGCACACTCCGAAGCTTCGACAAAACCACAGCCTGATTAACCTTGTCGAACGCCTTAGAGAAATCCGTGTAGATCGCGTGCGCCTGAGTTTCTCTCCAAGGCGCTCGACACGAATCCACATAGGTCAAAGGATTGAGTTCGGTGTTTTTTCCTGTCTGTTTTTCTTGTCGGGTAATAATTGATGAACCCAGCTCGGATGTTAGGTATTTGCTTAATACATGTTCAAAGTCCTTGGGAATGGCACTCAAAATGCTAATCCACCGATAATTTTTACAAATTTGTATTGCCAGATTTATGAATATGAGTTAACTAGCTTAGTTTCCAGAATTCTGGAAATATCCCCATATTACGACATGCAATACGCAAAACGCAATACACACTTATACCACCGAGCGAGCACAGCGAATACTAATATTATAGTCAATATTCCCGGATGGATTTTGAGCCTTTAGAGTTAAAAAACTTTATAACAACAGACTGCAATTTAATCACGAATTAAACTAATTAGACGCTTGAAATGTGAAAGCACTCAGTCGAAAACTGTTGAATTTGGGTATAGGATATATTACATAAATTACGTTCAGAATTGCAAGTGAACGCCGCTGTATACAAACTATAGTGCTAGTAGCCCTTAACCTATGTTGTAAATATTAATCTGTTTATATGTCTAGTTTTCGAGAAATTGGAAAAATTTAAGTTAGCTACCAAATTTGTAAAATATTGAAACGGCTTGCAAGCGAACTTCGCTGGATACAAACTATACTGCTAGTAGCCCTTAACTTACCTTGTAAATATTAATCTGTTTAAATGTCTAGTTTTCGAGAAATTGGAAAAATTTAAGTTAGCAGCCAAATTTGTAAAAAACTGAAACGGCTTGCAAGCGAACTTCGCTGGATACAAAATATACTGCTGGTAGCCCTTAACTTACCTTGTAAATATTAATCTGTTTATATGTCCAGCTTTCGAGAAATTGGAAAAATTTAAGTTAGCATCCAAATTTGTAAAAAACTGAAACGGCTTGCAAGTGAACGCCGCTGTATACAAACTATAGCACCACTAACGATTAGGCGACTGGATAGGAGGAGATGCTCCTATTGAAAGGTCTCCGAACAGTCCTGATCCAACCCCAATGGATGCATTTTTATGGGGTCTTTTGAAGGATAGAATAAATGCGAATAATATAGAGAACCTAAATCATGTCACCCATCTCATAAGACCTGAAATTAATGCCTTAAATCAAAATTATTCGGAGTCCATTAGGAATTCACTGGAAAAGCTAAGAATTTTAATAAAATGCATTGAGGTAATTGGTGGTCCGGTCGAGCAGTTCAATATTTAGTGTCTAACAATGTAAGAAAACTAAAGTGTTAAAATTAAAACTATAATAGGTAGTATCAGTTCTATTTTAGTATATTTTGTTACCTACATGTTGTTATAAATAATCTGTATTTTCATCTGAAGTTTTTGAATTAAAATTCTGCTTTTTCAAATCACCCGTTTCATTCCTGCATTTTTAGATATTCGAAATACTGGGTCCTGCCAATTTTCAAATGTCAATATCTCTAAAACTGTTGAATTTGGGTATAGGATATATTACATAAATTACGTTCAGAATTGCAAGTGAACGCCGCTGTATACAAACTATAGTGCTAGTAGCCCTTAACCTATGTTGTAAATATTAATCTGTTTATATGTCTAGTCTTCGAGAAATTGGAAAAATTTAAGTTAGCAGCCAAATTTGTAAAAACTGAAACGGCTTGCAAGCGAACTTCGCTGGATACAAACTATACTGCTAGTAGCCCTTAACTTACCTTGTAAATATTAATCTGTTTATATGTCTAGCTTTCGAGAAATTGGAAAAATTTAAGTTAGCAGCCAAATTTGTAAAAAACTGAAACGGCTTGCAAGTGAACGCCGCTGTATACAAACTATAGCACTACTAACGATTTGGCGACTGGATTGGAGGAGATGCTCCTATTAAAAGGCCTCCAAACAGTCCTGATCCAACCCCAATGGATGCATTTTTATGGGGTCTTTTGAAGGATAGAATAAATGCGAATAATATAGAGAACCTAAATCATGTCACCCATCTCATAAGAACTGAAATTAATGCCTTAAATCAAAATTATTCGGAGTCCATTAGGAATTCACTGGAAAAGCTAAGAATTTTAATAAAATGCATTGAGGTAAGTGGCGGTCCAGTCGAGCAGTTCAATATTTAGTGTCTAACAATGTAAGAAAACTAAAGTGTTGAAATTAAAACTATAATAGGTAGTATCAGTTCTATTTTAGTACCTATATTTTGTTACCTACATGTTGTTATAAATAATCTGTATTTTTCGTCTGATGTTTTTGAATTAAAATTCTGCTTTTTCAAATCACCCGTTTCATTCCTGCATTTTTAGTTATTCGAAATACTGGGTCCTGCCAATTTTCAAATGTCAATATCTCGAAAACTGTTGAATTTGGGTATAGGATATATTACATAAATTACGTTCAGAATTGCAAGTGAACGCCGCTGTATACAAACTATAGTGCTAGTAGCCCTTAACCTATGTTGTAAATATTAATCTGTTTATATGTCTAGTTTTCGAGAAATTGGAAAAATTTAAGTTAGCTACCAAATTTGTAAAATATTGAAACGGCTTGCAAGCGAACTTCGCTGGATACAAACTATACTGCTAGTAGCCCTTAACTTACCTTGTAAATATTAATCTGTTTAAATGTCTAGTTTTCGAGAAATTGGAAAAATTTAAGTTAGCAGCCAAATTTGTAAAAAACTGAAACGGCTTGCAAGCGAACTTCGCTGGATACAAAATATACTGCTGGTAGCCCTTAACTTACCTTGTAAATATTAATCTGTTTATATGTCCAGCTTTCGAGAAATTGGAAAAATTTAAGTTAGCATCCAAATTTGTAAAAAACTGAAACGGCTTGCAAGTGAACGCCGCTGTATACAAACTATAGCACCACTAACGATTAGGCGACTGGATAGGAGGAGATGCTCCTATTGAAAGGTCTCCGAACAGTCCTGATCCAACCCCAATGGATGCATTTTTATGGGGTCTTTTGAAGGATAGAATAAATGCGAATAATATACAGAACCTAAATCATGTCACCCATCTCATAAGACCTGAAATTAACGCCTTAAATCAAAATTATTCGGAGTCCATTAGGAATTCACTGGAAAAGCTAAGAATTTTAATAAAATGCATTGAGGTAATTGGTGGTCCGGTCGAGCAGTTCAATATTTAGTGTCTAACAATGTAAGAAAACTAAAGTGTTAAAATTAAAACTATAATAGGTAGTATCAGTTCTATTTTAGTATATTTTGTTACCTACATGTTGTTATAAATAATCTGTATTTTCATCTGAAGTTTTTGAATTAAAATTCTGCTTTTTCAAATCACCCGTTTCATTCCTGCATTTTTAGATATTCGAAATACTGGGTCCTGCCAATTTTCAAATGTCAATATCTCTAAAACTGTTGAATTTGGGTATAGGATATATTACATAAATTACGTTCAGAATTGCAAGTGAACGCCGCTGTATACAAACTATAGTGCTAGTAGCCCTTAACCTATGTTGTAAATATTAATCTGTTTATATGTCTAGTCTTCGAGAAATTGGAAAAATTTAAGTTAGCAGCCAAATTTGTAAAAACTGAAACGGCTTGCAAGCGAACTTCGCTGGATACAAACTATACTGCTAGTAGCCCTTAACTTACGTTGTAAATATTAATCTGTTTATATGTCTAGCTTTCGAGAAATTGGAAAAATTTAAGTTAGCAGCCAAATTTGTAAAAAACTGAAACGGCTTGCAAGTGAACGCCGCTGTATACAAACTATAGTGCTAGTAGCCCTTAACCTATGTTGTAAATATTAATCTGTTTATATGTCTAGTCTTCGAGAAATTGGAAAAATTTAAGTTAGCAGCCAAATTTGTAAAAACTGAAACGGCTTGCAAGCGAACTTCGCTGGATACAAACTATACTGCTAGTAGCCCTTAACTTACCTTGTAAATATTAATCTGTTTATATGTCTAGCTTTCGAGAAATTGGAAAAATTTAAGTTAGCAGCCAAATTTGTAAAAAACTGAAGCGGCTTGCAAGTGAACGCCGCTGTATACAAACTATAGCACTACTAACGATTTGGCGACTGGATTGGAGGAGATGCTCCTATTAAAAGGCCTCCAAACAGTCCTGATCCAACCCCAATGGATGCATTTTTATGGGGTCTTTTGAAGGATAGAATAAATGCGAATAATATAGAGAACCTAAATCATGTCACCCATCTCATAAGAACTGAAATTAATGCCTTAAATCAAAATTATTCGGAGTCCATTAGGAATTCACTGGAAAAGCTAAGAATTTTAATAAAATGCATTGAGGTAAGTGGCGGTCCAGTCGAGCAGTTCAATATTTAGTGTCTAACAATGTAAGAAAACTAAAGTGTTGAAATTAAAACTATAATAGGTAGTATCAGTTCTATTTTAGTACCTATATTTTGTTACCTACATGTTGTTATAAATAATCTGTATTTTTCGTCTGATGTTTTTGAATTAAAATTCTGCTTTTTCAAATCACCCGTTTCATTCCTGCATTTTTAGTTATTCGAAATACTGGGTCCTGCCAATTTTCAAATGTCAATATCTCGAAAACTGTTGAATTTGGGTATAGGATATATTACATAAATTACGTTCAGAATTGCAAGTGAACGCCGCTGTATACAAACTATAGTGCTAGTAGCCCTTAACCTATGTTGTAAATATTAATCTGTTTATATGTCTAGTTTTCGAGAAATTGGAAAAATTTAAGTTAGCTACCAAATTTGTAAAATATTGAAACGGCTTGCAAGCGAACTTCGCTGGATACAAACTATACTGCTAGTAGCCCTTAACTTACCTTGTAAATATTAATCTGTTTAAATGTCTAGTTTTCGAGAAATTGGAAAAATTTAAGTTAGCAGCCAAATTTGTAAAAAACTGAAACGGCTTGCAAGCGAACTTCGCCGGATACAAAATATACTGCTGGTAGCCCTTAACTTACCTTGTAAATATTAATCTGTTTATATGTCCAGCTTTCGAGAAATTGGAAAAATTTAAGTTAGCATCCAAATTTGTAAAAAACTGAAACGGCTTGCAAGTGAACGCCGCTGTATACAAACTATAGCACCACTAACGAATAGGCGACTGGATAGGAGGAGATGCTCCTATTGAAAGGTCTCCGAACATTCCTGATCCAACCCCAATGGATGCATTTTTATGGGGTCTTTTGAAGGATAGAATAAATGCGAATAATATAGAGAACCTAAATCATGTCACCCATCTCATAAGACCTGAAATTAATGCCTTAAATCAAAATTATTCGGAGTCCATTAGGAATTCACTGGAAAAGCTAAGAATTTTAATAAAATGCATTGAGGTAATTGGTGGTCCGGTCGAGCAGTTCAATATTTAGTGTCTAACAATGTAAGAAAACTAAAGTGTTAAAATTAAAACTATAATAGGTAGTATCAGTTCTATTTTAGTATATTTTGTTACCTACATGTTGTTATAAATAATCTGTATTTTCATCTGAAGTTTTTGAATTAAAATTCTGCTTTTTCAAATCACCCGTTTCATTCCTGCATTTTTAGATATTCGAAATACTGGGTCCTGCCAATTTTCAAATGTCAATATCTCTAAAACTGTTGAATTTGGGTATAGGATATATTACATAAATTACGTTCAGAATTGCAAGTGAACGCCGCTGTATACAAACTATAGTGCTAGTAGCCCTTAACCTATGTTGTAAATATTAATCTGTTTATATGTCTAGTCTTCGAGAAATTGGAAAAATTTAAGTTAGCAGCCAAATTTGTAAAAACTGAAACGGCTTGCAAGCGAACTTCGCTGGATACAAACTATACTGCTAGTAGCCCTTAACTTACCTTGTAAATATTAATCTGTTTATATGTCTAGCTTTCGAGAAATTGGAAAAATTTAAGTTAGCAGCCAAATTTGTAAAAAACTGAAACGGCTTGCAAGTGAACGCCGCTGTATACAAACTATAGTGCTAGTAGCCCTTAACCTATGTTGTAAATATTAATCTGTTTATATGTCTAGTCTTCGACAAATTGGAAAAATTTAACTTAGCAGCCAAATTTGTAAAAACTGAAACGGCTTGCAAGCGAACTTCGCTGGATACAAACTATACTGCTAGTAGCCCTTAACTTACCTTGTAAATATTAATCTGTTTATATGTCTAGCTTTCGAGAAATTGGAAAAATTTAAGTTAGCAGCCAAATTTGTAAAAAACTGAAACGGCTTGCAAGTGAACGCCGCTGTATACAAACTATAGCACTACTAACGATTTGGCGACTGGATTGGAGGAGATGCTCCTATTAAAAGGCCTCCAAACAGTCCTGATCCAACCCCAATGGATGCATTTTTATGGGGTCTTTTGAAGGATAGAATAAATGCGAATAATATAGAGAACCTAAATCATGTCACCCATCTCATAAGAACTGAAATTAATGCCTTAAATCAAAATTATTCGGAGTCCATTAGGAATTCACTGGAAAAGCTAAGAATTTTAATAAAATGCATTGAGGTAAGTGGCGGTCCAGTCGAGCAGTTCAATATTTAGTGTCTAACAATGTAAGAAAACTAAAGTGTTGAAATTAAAACTATAATAGGTAGTATCAGTTCTATTTTGGTACCTATATTTTGTTACCTACATGTTGTTATAAATAATCTGTATTTTTCGTCTGATGTTTTTGAATTAAAATTCTGCTTTTTCAAATCACCCGTTTCATTCCTGCATTTTTAGTTATTCGAAATACTGGGTCCTGCCAATTTTCAAATGTCAATATCTCGAAAACTGTTGAATTTGGGTATAGGATATATTACATAAATTACGTTCAGAATTGCAAGTGAACGCCGCTGTATACAAACTATAGTGCTAGTAGCCCTTAACCTATGTTGTAAATATTAATCTGTTTATATGTCTAGTTTTCGAGAAATTGGAAAAATTTAAGTTAGCTACCAAATTTGTAAAATATTGAAACGGCTTGCAAGCGAACTTCGCTGGATACAAACTATACTGCTAGTAGCCCTTAACTTACCTTGTAAATATTAATCTGTTTAAATGTCTAGTTTTCGAGAAATTGGAAAAATTTAAGTTAGCATCCAAATTTGTAAAAAACTGAAACGGCTTGCAAGTGAACGCCGCTGTATACAAACTATAGCACCAATAACGATTAGGCGACTGGATAGGAGGAGATGCTCCTATTGAAAGGTCTCCGAACAGTCCTGATCCAACCCCAATGGATGCATTTTTATGGGGTCTTTTGAAGGATAGAATAAATGCGAATAATATAGAGAACCTAAATCATGTCACCCATCTCATAAGACCTGAAATTAATGCCTTAAATCAAAATTATTCGGAGTCCATTAGGAATTCACTGGAAAAGCTAAGAATTTTAATAAAATGCATTGAGGTAATTGGTGGTCCGGTCGAGCAGTTCAATATTTATTGTCTAACAATGTAAGAAAACTAAAGTGTTAAAATTAAAACTATAATAGGTAGTATCAGTTCTATTTTAGTATATTTTGTTACCTACATGTTGTTATAAATAATCTGTATTTTCATCTGAAGTTTTTGAATTAAAATTCTGCTTTTTCAAATCACCCGTTTCATTCCTGCATTTTTAGATATTCGAAATACTGGGTCCTGACAATTTTCAAATGTCAATATCTCTAAAACTGTTGAATTTGGGTATAGGATATATTACATAAATTACGTTCAGAATTGCAAGTGAACGCCGCTGTATACAAACTATAGTGCTAGTAGCCCTTAACCTATGTTGTAAATATTAATCTGTTTATATGTCTAGTCTTCGAGAAATTGGAAAAATTTAAGTTAGCAGCCAAATTTGTAAAAACTGAAACGGCTTGCAAGCGAACTTCGCTGGATACAAACTATACTGCTAGTAGCCCTTAACTTACCTTGTAAATATTAATCTGTTTATATGTCTAGCTTTCGAGAAATTGGAAAAATTTAAGTTAGCAGCCAAATTTGTAAAAAACTGAAACGGCTTGCAAGTGAACGCCGCTGTATACAAACTATAGCACTACTAACGATTTGGCGACTGGATTGGAGGAGATGCTCCTATTAAAAGGCCTCCGAACAGTCCTGAACCAACCCCAATGGATGCATTTTTATGGGGTCTTTTGAAGGATAGAATAAATGCGAATAATATAGAGAACCTAAATCATATCACCCATCTCATAAGAACTGAAATTAATGCCTTAAATCAAAATTATTCGGAGTCCATTAGGAATTCACTGGAAAAGCTAAGAATTTTATTTATTTTTATTTATTTATTTATTTATTTCTTCATGCTAATACATACATTATATGCTTACATACGTCAATTATTATAAGACAATATACTCATAACATATATGAAAATATGATACAATACGCTATACATATAATTAGACGAACTACAGTCAAATATATAACTAAGCAAAGAAATGACTAAAATTACATGAAGACAATCAAAATTTAAATAACTAATACTTAAATTACCCGGCGTTCCCCTAAGTACTCATTATAATTATAATAAGCCTTGTCCATCAAAAAGCCAGTTATTTTTGATTTAAATTGTTTAATATTAAGGCCTCTGACCTCTCTTGATAATTTATTGTAAAACTTAACAGCGAGAAAGTCCGGTCCGTTCTGACATCTATACAATCTGCGGTGAGGCAACGAGTGCTCCCCGCTGCCCCGCGTGGCGATGCCATGCAACTGCCCATTGGTGGGATAACTGTTTTTATTCTGATGCATGTACAAAAGATTCTGCAAAATGAAAATGCATGGAAAAGTCAGAATGTGTAGCTTAATGAAACTATCTTTACAGCCATCCCTATAACCAATCCCAGCAATCACACGCACAGCCCTACGTTGCAGAGCAAACACTCGGCCCCTCCCCGCAGAATGCCCCCAAACAATGGCTGCATATGAAAGGACAGAGTGACATAGTGCAAAATATGCTGTCTTAAGGATGCCAGTAGACACCTTCGAAGCAAGGTTCCGCAGTGCAAATATACCACTACACAACCTGTCAGCCACCGAGTCAGTGTGGGGACCCCAACTCAGCCCAGAGTCAAGATAGACTCCCAGAAATTTGGTCTCTGAAACAGTTGGAAATGGTGCTTCATCAGTTTTACGTAATGAGAAAATGATGTTATTAGTTTTCTCCTGATTAAGTATGAGACCATTATGCTGGAACCAAAGCTCCGCCCCCGACTGTGCCTCGCACGCCCCGCCGACAACTTCCTCAAATGTATCCCCACTGACAGAAATCGATGTGTCATCCGCAAACAAGACATATCGGCCCATTTGATTGTAGAGTGGGAGATCGTTTATATAGATTAGGAATAGCAATGGCCCTAGTATAGAGCCTTGGGGCACTCCATTATTTATAGGCCTTGCAGCAGATAACACACCTCCCACACTCACTATCTGAGAGCGGTTATCTAAATAAGACTGTATTAATTTAATAGTGTTGTGACTAAATTTGTAAGCAGTCAGTTTATGTATCAGCAAGTCGTGCGAAACACAATCAAAAGCCTTACTAAGGTCACAGAAAGTAGTACTTACATACTTCCTGTCATTAAATGCATCTGAGATATAGGAAACTAAGTCCATTATGCCAGAAGCAGTACTCAATCCAGATCTGAATCCAAATTGTCTATCAGTAAAGAGGTTATTTTGCTCTAAATAATGTGTAATCCTCTCAGCAATGGACTTCTCCAGAATCTTGGATATAACAGGTAAGAGGGAAATAGGACGAAAGTTAGACATGTCATTTTCATCCCCTTTTTTAAAGACCGGACTAGAGCTGTCTTCCAGATATCTGGAAAAGTGCATTCGTGAAGGCATCGATTTACTATTTTAGTTATAGGTATGATTAACAGTTCACGTACTGATTTCAGAGTTCTCACAGAAAGACCAAAGATATCTTTACTATTTTTATTTTTTATTTTATTGAAGATATCTCTTATTTCAGCGTAAGCAAATTCTTTAATGTCAAAAGATGTATTTGGAGAATTAGTTAAATTGATTGGTGTATAAGTAATGTTAGTATGGTTATTTACAAGAAGGTTCGGAACTACATTAACAAAAAATTCATTAAAGTTATCTGATGTAAAACGACAGGTTGTGGGTTGATTTTTTTTCTTGGAATTTCTCTGGCTATTTATAATATCCCAAGTACATTTTGACTTATTTTTTGATTTATGAATTAATGTGTCATAATAATTACGTTTTGTCTGGGATATAGTTTTTTTTGTATGTTTTATTGAACTCTTTTTTTTAAGTGAATATTTGCAGCAGTAGAGTATTTCTTTGCAATTTCAGAAAGAAAATTTAAGTGATCACGCATGTCAGATAATTCTTTATTAAACCAGTTTTGATTTACTTTTATTTGATCAGTAGCTACTGTAATTTCAGGAAAAGATTTCTCATAAGCTTCTTTTATTAAGTTGTTGAAAATATTAGCAACAGTATTTATGTCTATGTGCAGGTCAGATATGAAATTCCAAGATGCACTTTCTAATATACTAAAAAACATGTTTTTACCAACCTGAGTCAAGGGCCTACAGGTCCTTTTGACTGTGTTATTGCTGGGTTTAATGACAGGAATGTCAATTTGTTGAGCCAAATGATCCGAAAGATTGGCATCCACCACACTAGTATCGGAAGCATTAGTTTGAAAATTTATAAAAATATTATCTATGCAGCTGTCATTTCTAGTGTATGAAAAAATCATCTGTTTAAATCCAAATGAGGTCAATAGGTCACATAAAGCCACCTGGTCCCTTTCTTTGGTTCCAAAGTGAACATTGAAATCACCGAGCAAAACAATATTTTTCTGGATACCCATAGTTAATATGGTTTGTTCCATTCTAGCTAAAAAACTGTCAAAATCACCACTCGGGGACCTATAAACAGTCACAACATAAATATCAAGATCATATAGAAAAACGCCAGATAATTCAATAACCCTTTCTAAAGACAAAACATTTATTTTATTCAATTCCTTAAATGCTAAATCAATATTTACAAAAACTGCAGAGCCGCCACATCTGAAGGAACTCCTACAAAAAGATGACCCGAGTAAGAAAATCTGTATTTTAATTTGACTAATTTCATTTTCTTTCATCCAGTGTTCAGTCAGACAGACAACATGTATATTTTTATCTATTAGGAAGACTTCCAAAGCAACAGTCTTTGTCTTCATTGATTGAATATTTGTATGGAGAATTCTTAAAAAATTTTCCTTTTTTGTTAAGCTCCGGTTCGTGCAGGGCGTCGCCTCAAGTTTAAAAAATGGTTAACTGATATGCCGTTTGGCCATTCAGAAGGATTCATTAATACGCCCTTATGTTCACTAGGAATACCGACTTTGAAAGAGCTTTTATAGTTGTCCTTCAGGGTTTTCAGTTTTTCACATTCAGCTTCTACTTTCATATTATCTTTGATGTACTGTTTTATTGGACCAGAAGAAATCTTTGGATCAAATCCAGTAATGAATAGCCACGATATTTTGTTAGCCACAGGAATATCAGTGTGTTCTTTAACGCCTCTTACGGGAGGTGGTCTAGGAATTTTTGACAATTTCCTTTTCCTCGTAATTGTAGTCCAATTTTCTTCATTTTCGTTTTTGTTTTCAAGATTTTCTGCATTACTATTTCCGTCTTCTTTTGATGTTACGATATCGATGTCATCTGTCACTTTTGAATGACTTGGACTAGTGGGTGGTGGGTCATTTGAACTACTGGGTGGTGGGTCATTTGAACTACTCGGTTTTCGATTTTTTGGTTTTTCGGATTTCGGTACAGAAAACCCATTTATTGGTGGATCACATTTTGGCAACGTTGGTATGGTTTGGTTCTCTTTATTTTTGGACTTTGACCCTGGATTTCCCGCGTTGATGCTAGGATTTTCCAATTTTTCTTCTAAATAGATAATTTTCTCCCTTAGTAAATGGTTATTTTCTTCTAGGATTTTGTTTTTATCTCTTACTTCTTGTAATAGTTCACGCAATAGAATCATTTGTTCACTTTCTGTTTCTAGGTTAACCACCACACTTTGCTTTTCATCTTGAGTTTCCGCATAAAGGGTTTCAGTATCACAACACTTTTTTGTTTTTTTCGATGCACACGAGCTATGGAAATAACTTTCACAGTTTTTGCATTTAACTCTTCTGTTAACGGCTCGCGATTTACAAAAACCGCAGGATGGATACACAGCGACGTGTTCACTCGGCGCCATCTTGTAGGCAAGCAAGAATTTTAATAAAATGCATTGAGGTAAGTGGCGGTCCAGTCGAGCAGTTCAATATTTAGTGTCTAACAATGTAAGAAAACTAAAGTGTTGAAATTAAAACTATAATAGGTAGTATCAGTTCTATTTTAGTACCTATATTTTGTTACCTACATGTTGTTATTAACGATTAGGCGACTGGATAGGAGGAGATGCTCCTATTGAAAGGTCTCCGAACAGTCCTGATCCAACCCCAATGGATGCATTTATAAGGATAGAATAAATGCGAATAATATAGAGAACCTAAATCATGTCACCCATCTCATAAGACCTGAAATTAATGCCTTAAATCAAAATTATTCGGAGTCCATTAGGAATTCACTGGAAAAGCTAAGAATTTTAATAAAATGCATTGAGGTAATTGGTGGTCCGGTCGAGCAGTTCAATATTTAGTGTCTAACAATGTAAGAAAACTAAAGTGTTAAAATTAAAACTATAATAGGTAGTATCAGTTCTATTTTAGTATATTTTGTTACCTACATGTTGTTATAAATAATCTGTATTTTCATCTGAAGTTTTTGAATTAAAATTCTGCTTTTTCGAATCACCCGTTTCATTCCTGCATTTTTACATATTCGAAATACTGGGTCCTGCCAATTTTCAAATGTCAATATCTCTAAAACTGTTGAATTTGGGTATAGGATATATTACATAAATTACGTTCAGAATTGCAAGTGAACGCCGCTGTATACAAACTATAGTGCTAGTAGCCCTTAACCTATGTTGTAAATATTAATCTGTTTATATGTCTAGTCTTCGAGAAATTGGAAAAATTTAAGTTAGCAGCCAAATTTGTAAAAACTGAAACGGCTTGCAAGCGAACTTCGCTGGATACAAACTATACTGCTAGTAGCCCTTAACTTACCTTGTAAATATTAATCTGTTTATATGTCTAGCTTTCGAGAAATTGGAAAAATTTAAGTTAGCGGCCAAATTTGTAAAAAACTGAAACGGCTTGCAAGTGAACGCCGCTGTATACAAACTATAGCACTACTAACGATTTGGCGACTGGATTGGAGGAGATGCTCCTATTAAAAGGCCTCCAAACAGTCCTGATCCAACCCCAATGGATGCATTTTTATGGGGTCTTTTGAAGGATAGAATAAATGCGAATAATATAGAGAACCTAAATCATGTCACCCATCTCATAAGAACTGAAATTAATGCCTTAAATGAAAATTATTCGGAGTCCATTAGGAATTCACTGGAAAAGCTAAGAATTTTAATAAAATGCATTGAGGTAAGTGGCGGTCCAGTCGAGCAGTTCAATATTTAGTGTCTAACAATGTAAGAAAACTAAAGTGTTGAAATTAAAACTATAATAGGTAGTATCGGTTCTATTTTAGTACCTATATTTTGTTACCTACATGTTGTTATAAATAATCTGTATTTTTCGTCTGATGTTTTTGAATTAAAATTCTGCTTTTTCAAATCACCCGTTTCATTCCTGCATTTTTAGTTATTCGAAATACTGGGTCCTGCCAATTTTCAAATGTCAATATCTCGAAAACTGTTGAATTTTAGTATAGGATATATTACATAAATTACGTTCAGAATTGCAAGTGAACGCCGCTGTATACAAACTATAGTGCTAGTAGCCCTTAACCTATGTTGTAAATATTAATCTGTTTATATGTCTAGTTTTCGAGAAATTGGAAAAATTTAAGTTAGCTACCAAATTTGTAAAATATTGAAACGGCTTGCAAGCGAACTTCGCTGGATACAAACTATACTGCTAGTAGCCCTTAACTTACCTTGTAAATATTAATCTGTTTAAATGTCTAGTTTTCGAGAAATTGGAAAAATTTAAGTTAGCAGCCAAATTTGTAAAAAACTGAAACGGCTTGCAAGCGAACTTCGCTGGATACAAAATATACTGCTGGTAGCCCTTAACTTACCTTGTAAATATTAATCTGTTTATATGTCCAGCTTTCGAGAAATTGGACAAATTTAAGTTGGCATCCAAATTTGTAAAAAACTGAAACGGCTTGCAAGTGAACGCCGCTGTATACAAACTATAGCACCACTAACGATTAGGCGACTGGATAAGAGGAGATGCTCCTATTGAAAGGTCTCCGAACAGTCCTGATCCAACCCCAATGGATGCATTTTTATGGGGTCTTTTGAAGGATGGAATAAATGCGAATAATATAGAGAACCTAAATCATGTCACCCATCTCATAAGACCTGAAATTAATGCCTTAAATCAAAATTATTCGGAGTCCATTAGGAATTCACTGGAAAAGCTAAGAATTTTAATAAAATGCATTGAGGTAATTGGTGGTCCGGTCGAGCAGTTCAATATTTAGTGTCTAACAATGTAAGAAAACTAAAGTGTTAAAATTAAAACTATAATAGGTAGTATCAGTTCTATTTTAGTATATTTTGTTACCTACATGTTGTTATAAATAATCTGTATTTTCATCTGAAGTTTTTGAATTAAAATTCTGCTTTTTCAAATCACCCGTTTCATTCCTGCATTTTTAGATATTCGAAATACTGGGTCCTGCCAATTTTCAAATGTCAATATCTCTAAAACTGTTGAATTTGGGTATAGGATATATTACATAAATTACGTTCAGAATTGCAAGTGAACGCCGCTGTATACAAACTATAGTGCTAGTAGCCCTTAACCTATGTTGTAAATATTAATCTGTTTATATGTCTAGTCTTCGAGAAATTGGAAAAATTTAAGTTAGCAGCCAAATTTGTAAAAACTGAAACGGCTTGCAAGCGAACTTCGCTGGATACAAACTATACTGCTAGTAGCCCTTAACTTACCTTGTAAATATTAATCTGTTTATATGTCTAGCTTTCGAGAAATTGGAAAAATTTAAGTTAGCAGCCAAATTTGTAAAAAACTGAAACGGCTTGCAAGTGAACGCCGCTGTATACAAACTATAGCACTACTAACGATTTGGCGACTGGATTGGAGGAGATGCTCCTATTAAAAGGCCTCCAAACAGTCCTGATCCAACCCCAATGGATGCATTTTTATGGGGTCTTTTGAAGGATAGAATAAATGCGAATAATATAGAGAACCTAAATCATGTCACCCATCTCATAAGAACTGAAATTAATGCCTTAACACGTTCATTACCGGGCGCTAATCGGCAGCCGCTTGTTATGGACCAAGTGTGATATCTTTAAAACTGTTATGAATATTTAAACAATTTTTACACAGATAGGATCAATTGGTGTTGCTGAATAAAATTCCGCCATTTTGTTTCGAGGCCACTAAAATGGCCATTGGTCTGTGAGTGATGCCTGCCATTATAATAGACCAACGGCCATTTTAATGGCCCGGAACAAATAAGGCAATAGATCAATAGTTTAGCTGAAATATATTACAAAAAAATATTACAAATATATCTAAGCCATATTTAAGTGCCATTCTTCAAAACATGGTACGACACAAAGGCCAGGACAATCTTCACATTTTGGACAATGGTACTTTGTACGCTTTCTTATATTTTTTTTTGAACACCATCGGCATCTTTTCATGGTATTTTTTTCACCGACGTTTGCTGCTGGATAGTGGTGTGTTTCAAAATTAATTGGCACTGTTGGTTTTGCTTGGGCCGGCGCTTTTATCAGTTCCTTTATAACTTGTTCGCGAAACCCCAAAAGAGTTAGTTTGGACATGTTATTTCTTTTTCTATAAAGGTAATATGCATTCCAAATACAAATGTCTATTAGGTGGAAAAACACTTTTCGGTACCAACGTAGTGTTTTTCGTGGGCTGGAATAATAAGACATCATCTGGTCTGCCCTATCTATTCCAGACATATGCGCATTGTAATCCAAAACGGACTGTGGTTTCAATTTTTCAATGCCTCTTTTTGGTGTAATTTTTTTCATTTCATGTTTATGCCGTGTACTTAACATTCTCACATCCCTTCTGTCTTTCCATTTTGTAACAACTACCTTTCCCCTTCGTTTCCAAATAGCTTCTCCTTTTTTTAGTTTTGTGTTTAACATTTTCTTGGGATTTCCCTTTCTATTTTGACGCAGAGTGCCCACGATTCCAGTTTTTTCAGATAACAAATATTCAGCAAGCGGAACACTGGTATAAAAATTGTCCACATACAGAATGTGACCCTTTCCTAAATAATCCCTTAATAGCTCCTTCACCACGGATGTGGCATGGGACTCATTTTGTTCAGCTAAAGTACCCTTTCCTACGTAAACAATTATATTTAGGATGTACCCATCAGCAGTGGTTAATTCGTACAGTTTAATGCCATATTTGTGACGTTTATTTGGGATATATTGACGGAAGCTTAATCGCCCTCGCCATAATATCATTGCTTCGTCAAGGCTCAAATGTTGACCTGGGGAATACACAGATTTTATATTTTCAATTACTTTATTCAATACTGGACGAATTTTGTAGAGCCGATCATCTGTGTCAACATTGGAGTGATTGACGAATCGTAACATTCTTAAAATTGTCGTGAAACGATTACGAGACATTGTTTCACCAAAAATGGGGTGATAGTATAACGGATCTCTACTCCACTGTTTAACCACAACAGGAAACCGAATATTCCCACTTAAACAGCACAAACCGATAAACTTTTTAATTTCGTCATTGGTTGTATTGCACCACTTGAGCCTTTTGCCACCTCTAGTAGAGGTTGGTTGATTGTCTACTACTTCTTTTGCCCTCCGATTTGTTTCTGTAGAAACAATTTCAATCAAACTCTCGTCAAAAAGCAGTTCAAAATATTGTAGGGCAGAAGCATCCGCAGGAATATTTACATTGATGGACTGCATCGATGTAAAAGGCAATATTGCAGGATCCTCTTCGGAATCAGTCCACCCATCGTCGTCCGAACTATTAGACTTTGGAGCTGATCTAGTCGCTACGGGGCCCGGAGAAACGGACGCAACATCGCTACTTTCGTCGTCGCTAGTTGAATCGGATTCACTTTTATCATCCTTCGAAATTTCGTAATTTTTGTCGGTAATCGAATCATCACTGGAAAAAGCATCTTCCCCAGAAACATCAGACTGATTTACTAACTTCTCTAGTTCAGTATAGGTCAAAGGGCGAAGCCTACTTTCTTCAATTTTTCTTTTTTTCGAACCGCTAAAAATCATAACCTCAAACACAATAATAATAATTTAATAACTTATTTTTACCTTGTACTAGGAGCGGCATCCATTGTAAGTAGTCTAAATACAATATTATTCAATATTATTGCCAATAAGAAATTTTAAACTGGCGGTTATTACGCACAATGTTGTCAAAAACACACTATAATTCACGTGGCATATGTTACAAAACAAAACTAACCTAAAGAACCAGAGGCCACTAAAGTGGTCCTGCGCGCGCAAGAAACTTCAAGAATAGACCGGAGAAACTAATAACAGCACCACTCATGAACCGCTTAAATTTTGTATAGTATAGAGAATGCAGAATATATGGCAGTTTAGTGGCCGCGGTTTACCAGAGGAAACCACAAGGGCCACCATAGTGGCCGTCGGTAATGAACGTGTTAAATCAAAATTATTCGGAGTCCATTAGGAATTCACTGGAAAAGCTAAGAATTTTAATAAAATGCATTGAGGTAAGTGGCGGTCCAGTCGAGCAGTTCAATATTTAGTGTCTAACAATGTAAGAAAACTAAAGTGTTGAAATTAAAACTATAATAGGTAGTATCAGTTCTATTTTAGTACCTATATTTTGTTACCTACATGTTGTTATAAATAATCTGTATTTTCGTCTGATGTTTTTGAATTAAAATTCTGCTTTTTCAAATCACCCGTTTCATTCCTGCATTTTAAGTTATTCGAAATACTGGGTCCTGCCAATTTTCAAATGTCAATATCTCGAAAACTGTTGAATTTGGGTATAGGATATATTACATAAATTACGTTCAGAATTGCAAGTGAACGCCGCTGTATACAAACTATAGTGCTAGTAGCCCTTAACCTATGTTGTAAATATTAATCTGTTTATATGTCTAGTTTTCGAGAAATTGGAAAAATTTAAGTTAGCTACCAAATTTGTAAAATATTGAAACGGCTTGCAAGCGAACTTCGCTGGATACAAACATTACTGCTAGTAGCCCTTAACTTACCTTGTAAATATTAATCTGTTTAAATGTCTAGTTTTCGAGAAATTGGAAAAATTTAAGTTAGCAGCCAAATTTGTAAAAAACAGAAACGGCTTGCAAGCGAACTTCGCTGGATACAAAATATACTGCTGGTAGCCCTTAACTTACCTTGTAAATATTAATCTGTTTATATGTCCAGCTTTCGAGAAATTGGAAAAATTTAAGTTAGCATCCAAATTTGTAAAAAACTGAAACGGCTTGCAAGTGAACGCCGCTGTATACAAACTATAGCACCACTAACGATTAGGCGACTGGATAGGAGGAGATGCTCCTATTGAAAGGTCTCCGAACAGTCCTGTTCCAACCCCAATGGATGCATTTTTATGGGGTCTTTTGAAGGATAGAATAAATGCGAATAATATAGAGAACCTAAATCATGTCACCCATCACATAAGACCTGAAATTAATGCCTTAAATCAAAATTATTCGGAGTCCATTAGGAATTCACTGGAAAAGCTAAGAATTTTAATAAAATGCATTGAGGTAATTGGTGGTCCGGTCGAGCAGTTCAATATTTAGTGTCTAACAATGTAAGAAAACTAAAGTGTTAAAATTAAAACTATAATAGGCAGTATCAGTTCTATTTTAGTATATTTTGTTACCTACATGTTGTTATAAATAATCTGTATTTTCATCTGAAGTTTTTGAATTAAAATTCTGCTTTTTCAAATCACCCGTTTCATTCCTGCATTTTTAGATATTCGAAATACTGGGTCCTGCCAATTTTCAAATGTCAATATCTCTAAAACTGTTGAATTTGGGTATAGGATATATTACATAAATTACGTTCAGAATTGCAAGTGAACGCCGCTGTATACAAACTATAGTGCTAGTAGCCCTTAACCTGTGTTGTAAATATTAATCTGTTTATATGTCTAGTCTTCGAGAAATTGGAAAAATTTAAGTTAGCAGCCAAATTTGTAAAAACTGAAACGGCTTGCAAGCGAACTTCGCTGGATACAAACTATACTGCTAGTAGCCCTTAACTTACCTTGTAAATATTAATCTGTTTATATGTCTAGCTTTCGAGAAATTGGAAAAATTTAAGTTAGCAGCCAAATTTGTAAAAAACTGAAACGGCTTGCAAGTGAACGCCGCTGTATACAAACTATAGTGCTAGTAGCCCTTAACCTATGTTGTAAATATTAATCTGTTTATATGTCTAGTCTTCGAGAAATTGGAAAAATTTAAGTTAGCAGCCAAATTTGTAAAAACTGAAACGGCTTGCAAGCGAACTTCGCTGGATACAAACTATACTGCTAGTAGCCCTTAACTTACCTTGTAAATATTAATCTGTTTATATGTCTACCTTTCGAGAAATTGGAAAAATTTAAGTTAGCAGCCAAATTTGTAAAAAACTGAAACGGCTTGCAAGTGAACGCCGCTGTATACAAACTATAGCACTACTAACGATTTGGCGACTGGATTGGAGGAGATGCTCCTATTAAAAGGCCTCCAAACAGTCCTGATCCAACCCCAATGGATGCATTTTTATGGGGTCTTTTGAAGGATAGAATAAATGCGAATAATATAGAGAACCTAAATCATGTCACCCATCTCATAAGAACTGAAATTAATGCCTTAAATCAAAATTATTCGGAGTCCATTAGGAATTCACTGGAAAAGCTAAGAATTTTAATAAAATGCATTGAGGTAAGTGGCGGTCCAGTCGAGCAGTTCAATATTTAGTGTCTAACAATGTAAGAAAACTAAAGTGTTGAAGTTAAAACTATAATAGGTAGTATCAGTTCTATTTTAGTACCTATATTTTGTTACCTACATGTTGTTATAAATAATCTGTATTTTTCGTCTGATGTTTTTGAATTAAAATTCTGCTTTTTCAAATCACCCGTTTCATTCCTGCATTTTTAGTTATTCGAAATACTGGGTCCTGCCAATTTTCAAATGTCAATATCTCGGAAACTGTTGAATTTGGGTATAGGATATATTACATAAATTACGTTCAGAATTGCAAGTGAACGCCGCTGTATACAAACTATAGTGCTAGTAGCCCTTAACCTATGTTGTAAATATTAATCTGTTTATATGTCTAGTTTTCGAGAAATTGGAAAAATTTAAGTTAGCTACCAAATTTGTAAAATATTGAAACGGCTTGCAAGCGAACTTCGCTGGATACAAACTATACTGCTAGTAGCCCTTAACTTACCTTGTAAATATTAATCTGTTTAAATGTCTAGTTTTCGAGAAATTGGAAAAATTTAAGTTAGCAGCCAAATTTGTAAAAAACTGAAACGGCTTGCAAGCGAACTTCGCTGGATACAAAATATACTGCTGGTAGCCCTTAACTTACCTTGTAAATATTAATTTGTTTATATGTCCAGCTTTCGAAAAATTGGAAAAATTTAAGTTAGCATCCAAATTTGTAAAAAACTGAAACGGCTTGCAAGTGAACGCCGCTGTATACAAACTATAGCACCACTAACGATTAGGCGACTGGATAGGAGGAGATGCTCCTATTGAAAGGTCTCCGAACAGTCCTGATCCAACCCCAATGGATGCATTTATAAGGATAGAATAAATGCGAATAATATAGAGAACCTAAATCATGTCACCCATCTCATAAGACCTGAAATTAATGCCTTAAATCAAAATTATTCGGAGTCCATCAGGAATTCACTGGAAAAGCTAAGAATTTTAATAAAATGCATTGAGGTAATTGGTGGTCCGGTCGAGCAGTTCAATATTTAGTTTCTAACAATGTAAGAAAACTAAAGTGTTAAAATTAAAACTATAATAGGTAGTATCAGTTCTATTTTAGTATATTTTGTTACCTACATGTTGTTATAAATAATCTGTATTTTCATCTGAAGTTTTTGAATTAAAATTCTGCTTTTTCGAATCACCCGTTTCATTCCTGCATTTTTACATATTCGAAATACTGGGTCCTGCCAATTTTCAAATGTCAATATCTCTAAAACTGTTGAATTTGGGTATAGGATATATTACATAAATTACGTTCAGAATTGCAAGTGAACGCCGCTGTATACAAACTATAGTGCTAGTAGCCCTTAACCTATGTTGTAAATATTAATCTGTTTATATGTCTAGTCTTCGAGAAATTGGAAAAATTTAAGTTAGCAGCCAAATTTGTAAAAACTGAAACGGCTTGCAAGCGAACTTCGCTGGATACAAACTATACTGCTAGTAGCCCTTAACTTACCTTGTAAATATTAATCTGTTTATATGTCTAGCTTTCTAGAAATTGGAAAAATTTAAGTTAGCGGCCAAATTTGTAAAAAACTGAAACGGCTTGCAAGTGAACGCCGCTGTATACAAACTATAGCACTACTAACGATTTGGCGACTGGATTGGAGGAGATGCTCCTATTAAAAGGCCTCCAAACAGTCCTGATCCAACCCCAATGGATGCATTTTTATGGGGTCTTTTGAAGGATAGAATAAATGCGAATAATATAGAGAACCTAAATCATGTCACCCATCTCATAAGAACTGAAATTAATGCCTTAAATCAAAATTATTCGGAGTCCATTAGGAATTCACTGGAAAAGCTAAGAATTTTAATAAAATGCATTGAGGTAAGTGGCGGTCCAGTCGAGCAGTTCAATATTTAGTGTCTAACAATGTAAGAAAACTAAAGTGTTGAAATTAAAACTATAATAGGAAGTATCAGTTCTATTTTAGTACCTATATTTTGTTACCTACATGTTGTTATAAATAATCTGTATTTTTCGTCTGATGTTTTTGAATTAAAATTCTGCTTTTTCAAATCACCCGTTTCATTCCTGCATTTTTAGTTATTCGAAATACTGGGTCCTGCCAATTTTCAAATGTCAATATCTCGAAAACTGTTGAATTTGGGTATAGGATATATTACATAAATTACGTTCAGAATTGCAAGTGAACGCCGCTGTATACAAACTATAGTGCTAGTAGCCCTTAACCTATGTTGTAAATATTAATCTGTTTATATGTCTAGTTTTCGAGAAATTGGAAAAATTTAAGTTAGCTACCAAATTTGTAAAATATTGAAACGGCTTGCAAGCGAACTTCGCTGGATACAAACTATACTGCTAGTAGCCCTTAACTTACCTTGTAAATATTAATCTGTTTAAATGTCTAGTTTTCGAGAAATTGGAAAAATTTAAGTTAGCAGCCAAATTTGTAAAAAACTGAAACGGCTTGCAAGCGAACTTCGCTGGATACAAAATATACTGCTGGTAGCCCTTAACTTACCTTGTAAATATTAATTTGTTTATATGTCCAGCTTTCGAAAAATTGGAAAAATTTAAGTTAGCATCCAAATTTGTAAAAAACTGAAACGGCTTGCAAGTGAACGCCGCTGTATACAAACTATAGCACCACTAACGATTAGGCGACTGGATAGGAGGAGATGCTCCTATTGAAAGGTCTCCGAACAGTCCTGATCCAACCCCAATGGATGCATTTATAAGGATAGAATAAATGCGAATAATATAGAGAACCTAAATCATGTCACCCATCTCATAAGACCTGAAATTAATGCCTTAAATCAAAATTATTCGGAGTCCATTAGGAATTCACTGGAAAAGCTAAGAATTTTAATAAAATGCATTGAGGTAATTGGTGGTCCGGTCGAGCAGTTCAATATTTAGTGTCTAACAATGTAAGAAAACTAAAGTGTTAAAATTAAAACTATAATAGGTAGTATCAGTTCTATTTTAGTATATTTTGTTACCTACATGTTGTTATAAATAATCTGTATTTTCATCTGAAGTTTTTGAATTAAAATTCTGCTTTTTCGAATCACCCGTTTCATTCCTGCATTTTTACATATTCGAAATACTGGGTCCTGCCAATTTTCAAATGTCAATATCTCTAAAACTGTTGAATTTGGGTATAGGATATATTACATAAATTACGTTCAGAATTGCAAGTGAACGCCGCTGTATACAAACTATAGTGCTAGTAGCCCTTAACCTATGTTGTAAATATTAATCTGTTTATATGTCTAGTCTTCGAGAAATTGGAAAAATTTAAGTTAGCAGCCAAATTTGTAAAAACTGAAACGGCTTGCAAGCGAACTTCGCTGGATACAAACTATACTGCTAGTAGCCCTTAACTTACCTTGTAAATATTAATCTGTTTATATGTCTAGCTTTCTAGAAATTGGAAAAATTTAAGTTAGCGGCCAAATTTGTAAAAAACTGAAACGGCTTGCAAGTGAACGCCGCTGTATACAAACTATAGCACTACTAACGATTTGGCGACTGGATTGGAGGAGATGCTCCTATTAAAAGGCCTCCAAACAGTCCTGATCCAACCCCAATGGATGCATTTTTATGGGGTCTTTTGAAGGATAGAATAAATGCGAATAATATAGAGAACCTAAATCATGTCACCCATCTCATAAGAACTGAAATTAATGCCTTAAATCAAAATTATTCGGAGTCCATTAGGAATTCACTGGAAAAGCTAAGAATTTTAATAAAATGCATTGAGGTAAGTGGCGGTCCAGTCGAGCAGTTCAATATTTAGTGTCTAACAATGTAAGAAAACTAAAGTGTTGAAATTAAAACTATAATAGGAAGTATCAGTTCAATTTTAGTACCTATATTTTGTTACCTACATGTTGTTATAAATAATCTGTATTTTTCGTCTGATGTTTTTGAATTAAAATTCTGCTTTTTCAAATCACCCGTTTCATTCCTGCATTTTTAGTTATTCGAAATACTGGGTCCTGCCAATTTTCAAATGTCAATATCTCGAAAACTGTTGAATTTGGGTATAGGATATATTACATAAATTACGTTCAGAATTGCAAGTGAACGCCGCTGTATACAAACTATAGTGCTAGTAGCCCTTAACCTATGTTGTAAATATTAATCTGTTTATATGTCTAGTTTTCGAGAAATTGGAAAAATTTAAGTTAGCTACCAAATTTGTAAAATATTGAAACGGCTTGCAAGCGAACTTCGCTGGATACAAACTATACTGCTAGTAGCCCTTAACTTACCTTGTAAATATTAATCTGTTTAAATGTCTAGTTTTCGAGAAATTGGAAAAAGTTAAGTTAGCAGCCAAATTTGTAAAAAACTGAAACGGCTTGCAAGCGAACTTCGCTGGATACAAAATATACTGCTGGTAGCCCTTAACTTACCTTGTAAATATTAATCTGTTTATATGTCCAGCTTTCGAGAAATTGGAAAAATTTAAGTTTGCATCCAAATTTGTAAAAAACTGAAACGGCTTGCAAGTGAACGCCGCTGTATACAAACTATAGCACCACTAACGATTAGGCGACTGGATAAGAGGAGATGCTCCTATTGAAAGGTCTCCGAACAGTCCTGATCCAACCCCAATGGATGCATTTTTATGGGGTCTTTTGAAGGATAGAATAAATGCGAATAATATAGAGAACCTAAATCATGTCACCCATCTCATAAGACCTGAAATTAATGCCTTAAATCAAAATTATTCGGAGTCCATTAGGAATTCACTGGAAAAGCTAAGAATTTTAATAAAATGCATTGAGGTAATTGGTGGTCCGGTCGAGCAGTTCAATATTTAGTGTCTAACAATGTAAGAAAACTAAAGTGTTAAAATTAAAACTATAATAGGTAGTATCAGTTCTATTTTAGTATAATTTGTTACCTACATGTTGTTATAAATAATCTGTATTTTCATCTGAAGTTTTTGAATTAAAATTCTGCTTTTTCAAATCACCCGTTTCATTCCTGCATTTTTAGATATTCGAAATACTGGGTCCTGCCAATTTTCAAATGTCAATATCTCTAAAACTGTTGAATTTGGGTATAGGATATATTACATAAATTACGTTCAGAATTGCAAGTGAACGCCGCTGTATACAAACTATAGTGCTAGTAGCCCTTAACCTATGTTGTAAATATTAATCTGTTTATATGTCTAGTCTTCGAGAAATTGGAAAAATTTAAGTTAGCAGCCAAATTTGTAAAAACTGAAACGGCTTGCAAGCGAACTTCGCTGGATACAAACTATACTGCTAGTAGCCCTTAACTTACCTTGTAAATATTAATCTGTTTATATGTCTAGCTTTCGAGAAATTGGAAAAATTTAAGTTAGCAGCCAAATTTGTAAAAAACTGAAACGGCTTGCAAGTGAACGCCGCTGTATACAAACTATAGTGCTAGTAGCCCTTAACCTATGTTGTAAATATTAATCTGTTTATATGTCTAGTCTTCGAGAAATTGGAAAAATTTAAGTTAGCAGCCAAATTTGTAAAAACTGAAACGGCTTGCAAGCGAACTTCGCTGGATACAAACTATACTGCTAGTAGCCCTTAACTTACCTTGTAAATATTAATCTGTTTATATGTCTACCTTTCGAGAAATTGGAAAAATTTAAGTTAGCAGCCAAATTTGTAAAAAACTGAAACGGCTTGCAAGTGAACGCCGCTGTATACAAACTATAGCACTACTAACGATTTGGCGACTGGATTGGAGGAGATGCTCCTATTAAAAGGCCTCCAAACAGTCCTGATCCAACCCCAATGGATGCATTTTTATGGGGTCTTTTGAAGGATAGAATAAATGCGAATAATATAGAGAACCTAAATCATGTCACCCATCTCATAAGAACTGAAATTAATGCCTTAAATCAAAATTATTCGGAGTCCATTAGGAATTCACTGGAAAAGCTAAGAATTTTAATAAAATGCATTGAGGTAAGTGGCGGTCCAGTCGAGCAGTTCAATATTTAGTGTCTAACAATGTAAGAAAACTAAAGTGTTGAAGTTAAAACTATAATAGGTAGTATCAGTTCTATTTTAGTACCTATATTTTGTTACCTACATGTTGTTATAAATAATCTGTATTTTTCGTCTGATGTTTTTGAATTAAAATTCTGCTTTTTCAAATCACCCGTTTCATTCCTGCATTTTTAGTTATTCGAAATACTGGGTCCTGCCAATTTTCAAATGTCAATATCTCGGAAACTGTTGAATTTGGGTATAGGATATATTACATAAATTACGTTCAGAATTGCAAGTGAACGCCGCTGTATACAAACTATAGTGCTAGTAGCCCTTAACCTATGTTGTAAATATTAATCTGTTTATATGTCTAGTTTTCGAGAAATTGGAAAAATTTAAGTTAGCTACCAAATTTGTAAAATATTGAAACGGCTTGCAAGCGAACTTCGCTGGATACAAACTATACTGCTAGTAGCCCTTAACTTACCTTGTAAATATTAATCTGTTTAAATGTCTAGTTTTCGAGAAATTGGAAAAATTTAAGTTAGCAGCCAAATTTGTAAAAAACTGAAACGGCTTGCAAGCGAACTTCGCTGGATACAAAATATACTGCTGGTAGCCCTTAACTTACCTTGTAAATATTAATCTGTTTATATGTCCAGCTTTCGAAAAATTGGAAAAATTTAAGTTAGCATCCAAATTTGTAAAAAACTGAAACGGCTTGCAAGTGAACGCCGCTGTATACAAACTATAGCACCACTAACGATTAGGCGACTGGATAGGAGGAGATGCTCCTATTGAAAGGTCTCCGAACAGTCCTGATCCAACCCCAATGGATGCATTTATAAGGATAGAATAAATGCGAATAATATAGAGAACCTAAATCATGTCACCCATCTCATAAGACCTGAAATTAATGCCTTAAATCAAAATTATTCGGAGTCCATTAGGAATTCACTGGAAAAGCTAAGAATTTTAATAAAATGCATTGAGGTAATTGGTGGTCCGGTCGAGCAGTTCAATATTTAGTGTCTAACAATGTAAGAAAACTAAAGTGTTAAAATTAAAACTATAATAGGTAGTATCAGTTCTATTTTAGTATATTTTGTTACCTACATGTTGTTATAAATAATCTGTATTTTCATCTGAAGTTTTTGAATTAAAATTCTGCTTTTTCGAATCACCCGTTTCATTCCTGCATTTTTACATATTCGAAATACTGGGTCCTGCCAATTTTCAAATGTCAATATCTCTAAAACTGTTGAATTTGGGTATAGGATATATTACATAAATTACGTTCAGAATTGCAAGTGAACGCCGCTGTATACAAACTATAGTGCTAGTAGCCCTTAACCTATGTTGTAAATATTAATCTGTTTATATGTCTAGTCTTCGAGAAATTGGAAAAATTTAAGTTAGCAGCCAAATTTGTAAAAACTGAAACGGCTTGCAAGCGAACTTCGCTGGATACAAACTATACTGCTAGTAGCCCTTAACTTACCTTGTAAATATTAATCTGTTTATATGTCTACCTTTCGAGAAATTGGAAAAATTTAAGTTAGCAGCCAAATTTGTAAAAAACTGAAACGGCTTGCAAGTGAACGCCGCTGTATACAAACTATAGCACTACTAACGATTTGGCGACTGGATTGGAGGAGATGCTCCTATTAAAAGGCCTCCAAACAGTCCTGATCCAACCCCAATGGATGCATTTTTATGGGGTCTTTTGAAGGATAGAATAAATGCGAATAATATAGAGAACCTAAATCATGTCACCCATCTCATAAGAACTGAAATTAATGCCTTAAATCAAAATTATTCGGAGTCCATTAGGAATTCACTGGAAAAGCTAAGAATTTTAATAAAATGCATTGAGGTAAGTGGCGGTCCAGTCGAGCAGTTCAATATTTAGTGTCTAACAATGTAAGAAAACTAAAGTGTTGAAATTAAAACTATAATAGGAAGTATCAGTTCTATTTTAGTACCTATATTTTGTTACCTACATGTTGTTATAAATAATCTGTATTTTTCGTCTGATGTTTTTGAATTAAAATTCTGCTTTTTCAAATCACCCGTTTCATTCCTGCATTTTTAGTTATTCGAAATACTGGGTCCTGCCAATTTTCAAATGTCAATATCTCGGAAACTGTTGAATTTGGGTATAGGATATATTACATAAATTACGTTCAGAATTGCAAGTGAACGCCGCTGTATACAAACTATAGTGCTAGTAGCCCTTAACCTATGTTGTAAATATTAATCTGTTTATATGTCTAGTTTTCGAGAAATTGGAAAAATTTAAGTTAGCTACCAAATTTGTAAAATATTGAAACGGCTTGCAAGCGAACTTCGCTGGATACAAACTATACTGCTAGTAGCCCTTAACTTACCTTGTAAATATTAATCTGTTTAAATGTCTAGTTTTCGAGAAATTGGAAAAAGTTAAGTTAGCAGCCAAATTTGTAAAAAACTGAAACGGCTTGCAAGCGAACTTCGCTGGATACAAAATATACTGCTGGTAGCCCTTAACTTACCTTGTAAATATTAATCTGTTTATATGTCCAGCTTTCGAGAAATTGGAAAAATTTAAGTTGGCATCCAAATTTGTAAAAAACTGAAACGGCTTGCAAGTGAACGCCGCTGTATACAAACTATAGCACCACTAACGATTAGGCGACTGGATAAGAGGAGATGCTCCTATTGAAAGGTCTCCGAACAGTCCTGATCCAACCCCAATGGATGCATTTTTATGGGGTCTTTTGAAGGATAGAATAAATGCGAATAATATAGAGAACCTAAATCATGTCACCCATCTCATAAGACCTGAAATTGGAAAAATTTAAGTTAGCAGCCAAATTTGTAAAAAACTGAAACGGCTTGCAAGTGAACGCCGCTGTATACAAACTATAGTGCTAGTAGCCCTTAACCTATGTTGTAAATATTAATCTGTTTATATGTCTAGTCTTCGAGAAATTGGAACGGCTTGCAAGTGAACGCCGCTGTATACAAACTATAGCACCACTAACGATTAGGCGACTGGATAGGAGGAGATGCTCCTATTGAAAGGTCTCCGAACAGTCCTGATCCAACCCCAATGGATGCATTTATAAGGATAGAATAAATGCGAATAATATAGAGAACCTAAATCATGTCACCCATCTCATAAGACCTGAAATTAATGCCTTAAATCAAAATTATTCGGAGTCCATTAGGAATTCACTGGAAAAGCTAAGAATTTTAATAAAATGCATTGAGGTAATTGGTGGTCCGGTCGAGCAGTTCAATATTTAGTGTCTAACAATGTAAGAAAACTAAAGTGTTAAAATTAAAACTATAATAGGTAGTATCAGTTCTATTTTAGTATATTTTGTTACCTACATGTTGTTATAAATAATCTGTATTTTCATCTGAAGTTTTTGAATTAAAATTCTGCTTTTTCGAATCACCCGTTTCATTCCTGCATTTTTACATATTCGAAATACTGGGTCCTGCCAATTTTCAAATGTCAATATCTCTAAAACTGTTGAATTTGGGTATAGGATATATTACATAAATTACGTTCAGAATTGCAAGTGAACGCCGCTGTATACAAACTATAGTGCTAGTAGCCCTTAACCTATGTTGTAAATATTAATCTGTTTATATGTCTAGTCTTCGAGAAATTGGAAAAATTTAAGTTAGCAGCCAAATTTGTAAAAACTGAAACTTCTTGCAAGCGAACTTCGCTGGATACAAACTATACTGCTAGTAGCCCTTAACTTACCTTGTAAATATTAATCTGTTTATATGTCTAGCTTTCTAGAAATTGGAAAAATTTAAGTTAGCGGCCAAATTTGTAAAAAACTGAAACGGCTTGCAAGTGAACGCCGCTGTATACAAACTATAGCACTACTAACGATTTGGCGACTGGATTGGAGGAGATGCTCCTATTAAAAGGCCTCCAAACAGTCCTGATCCAACCCCAATGGATGCATTTTTATGGGGTCTTTTGAAGGATAGAATAAATGCGAATAATATAGAGAACCTAAATCATGTCACCCATCTCATAAGAACTGAAATTAATGCCTTAAATCAAAATTATTCGGAGTCCATTAGGAATTCACTGGAAAAGCTAAGAATTTTAATAAAATGCATTGAGGTAAGTGGCGGTCCAGTCGAGCAGTTCAATATTTAGTGTCTAACAATGTAAGAAAACTAAAGTGTTGAAATTAAAACTATAATAGGAAGTATCAGTTCTATTTTAGTACCTATATTTTGTTACCTACATGTTGTTATAAATAATCTGTATTTTTCGTCTGATGTTTTTGAATTAAAATTCTGCTTTTTCAAATCACCCGTTTCATTCCTGCATTTTTAGTTATTCGAAATACTGGGTCCTGCCAATTTTCAAATGTCAATATCTCGAAAACTGTTGAATTTGGGTATAGGATATATTACATAAATTACGTTCAGAATTGCAAGTGAACGCCGCTGTATACAAACTATAGTGCTAGTAGCCCTTAACCTATGTTGTAAATATTAATCTGTTTATATGTCTAGTTTTCGAGAAATTGGAAAAATTTAAGTTAGCTACCAAATTTGTAAAATATTGAAACGGCTTGCAAGCGAACTTCGCTGGATACAAACTATACTGCTAGTAGCCCTTAACTTACCTTGTAAATATTAATCTGTTTAAATGTCTAGTTTTCGAGAAATTGGAAAAAGTTAAGTTAGCAGCCAAATTTGTAAAAAACTGAAACGGCTTGCAAGCGAACTTCGCTGGATACAAAATATACTGCTGGTAGCCCTTAACTTACCTTGTAAATATTAATCTGTTTATATGTCCAGCTTTCGAGAAATTGGAAAAATTTAAGTTGGCATCCAAATTTGTAAAAAACTGAAACGGCTTGCAAGTGAACGCCGCTGTATACAAACTATAGCACCACTAACGATTAGGCGACTGGATAAGAGGAGATGCTCCTATTGAAAGGTCTCCGAACAGTCCTGATCCAACCCCAATGGATGCATTTTTATGGGGTCTTTTGAAGGATAGAATAAATGCGAATAATATAGAGAACCTAAATCATGTCACCCATCTCATAAGACCTGAAATTAATGCCTTAAATCAAAATTATTCGGAGTCCATTAGGAATTCACTGGAAAAGCTAAGAATTTTAATAAAATGCATTGAGGTAATTGGTGGTCCGGTCGAGCAGTTCAATATTTAGTGTCTAACAATGTAAGAAAACTAAAGTGTTAAAATTAAAACTATAATAGGTAGTATCAGTTCTATTTTAGTATATTTTGTTACCTACATGTTGTTATAAATAATCTGTATTTTCATCTGAAGTTTTTGAATTAAAATTCTGCTTTTTCAAATCACCCGTTTCATTCCTGCATTTTTAGATATTCGAAATACTGGGTCCTGCCAATTTTCAAATGTCAATATCTCTAAAACTGTTGAATTTGGGTATAGGATATATTACATAAATTACGTTCAGAATTGCAAGTGAACGCCGCTGTATACAAACTATAGTGCTAGTAGCCCTTAACCTATGTTGTAAATATTAATCTGTTTATATGTCTAGTCTTCGAGAAATTGGAAAAATTTAAGTTAGCAGCCAAATTTGTAAAAACTGAAACGGCTTGCAAGCGAACTTCGCTGGATACAAACTATACTGCTAGTAGCCCTTAACTTACCTTGTAAATATTAATCTGTTTATATGTCTAGCTTTCGAGAAATTGGAAAAATTTAAGTTAGCAGCCAAATTTGTAAAAAACTGAAACGGCTTGCAAGTGAACGCCGCTGTATACAAACTATAGTGCTAGTAGCCCTTAACCTATGTTGTAAATATTAATCTGTTTATATGTCTAGTCTTCGAGAAATTGGAAAAATTTAAGTTAGCAGCCAAATTTGTAAAAACTGAAACGGCTTGCAAGCGAACTTCGCTGGATACAAACTATACTGCTAGTAGCCCTTAACTTACCTTGTAAATATTAATCTGTTTATATGTCTAGCTTTCGAGAAATTGGAAAAATTTAAGTTAGCGGCCAAATTTGTAAAAAACTGAAACGGCTTGCAAGTGAACGCCGCTGTATACAAACTATAGCACTACTAACGATTTGGCGACTGGATTGGAGGAGATGCTCCTATTAAAAGGCCTCCAAACAGTCCTGATCCAACCCCAATGGATGCATTTTTATGGGGTCTTTTGAAGGATAGAATAAATGCGAATAATATAGAGAACCTAAATCATGTCACCCATCTCATAAGAACTGAAATTAATGCCTTAAATGAAAATTATTCGGAGTCCATTAGGAATTCACTGGAAAAGCTAAGAATTTTAATAAAATGCATTGAGGTAAGTGGCGGTCCAGTCGAGCAGTTCAATATTTAGTGTCTAACAATGTAAGAAAACTAAAGTGTTGAAATTAAAACTATAATAGGTAGTATCAGTTCTATTTTAGTACCTATATTTTGTTACCTACATGTTGTTATAAATAATCTGTATTTTTCGTCTGATGTTTTTGAATTAAAATTCTGCTTTTTCAAATCACCCGTTTCATTCCTGCATTTTTAGTTATTCGAAATACTGGGTCCTGCCAATTTTCAAATGTCAATATCTCGAAAACTGTTGAATTTTAGTATAGGATATATTACATAAATTACGTTCAGAATTGCAAGTGAACGCCGCTGTATACAAACTATAGTGCTAGTAGCCCTTAACCTATGTTGTAAATATTAATCTGTTTATATGTCTAGTTTTCGAGAAATTGGAAAAATTTAAGTTAGCTACCAAATTTGTAAAATATTGAAACGGCTTGCAGGCGAACTTCGCTGGATACAAACTATACTGCTAGTAGCCCTTAACTTACCTTGTAAATATTAATCTGTTTAAATGTCTAGTTTTCGAGAAATTGGAAAAATTTAAGTTAGCAGCCAAATTTGTAAAAAACTGAAACGGCTTGCAAGCGAACTTCGCTGGATACAAAATATACTGCTGGTAGCCCTTAACTTACCTTGTAAATATTAATCTGTTTATATGTCCAGCTTTCGAGAAATTGGAAAAATTTAAGTTGGCATCCAAATTTGTAAAAAACTGAAACGGCTTGCAAGTGAACGCCGCTGTATACAAACTATAGCACCACTAACGATTAGGCGACTGGATAAGAGGAGATGCTCCTATTGAAAGGTCTCCGAACAGTCCTGATCCAATCCCAATGGATGCATTTTTATGGGGTCTTTTGAAGGATGGAATAAATGCGAATAATATAGAGAACCTAAATCATGTCACCCATCTCATAAGACCTGAAATTAATGCCTTAAATCAAAATTATTCGGAGTCCATTAGGAATTCACTGGAAAAGCTAAGAATTTTAATAAAATGCATTGAGGTAATTGGTGGTCCGGTCGAGCAGTTCAATATTTAGTGTCTAACAATGTAAGAAAACTAAAGTGTTAAAATTAAAACTATAATAGGTAGTATCAGTTCTATTTTAGTATATTTTGTTACCTACATGTTGTTATAAATAATCTGTATTTTCATCTGAAGTTTTTGAATTAAAATTCTGCTTTTTCAAATCACCCGTTTCATTCCTGCATTTTTAGATATTCGAAATACTGGGTCCTGCCAATTTTCAAATGTCAATATCTCTAAAACTGTTGAATTTGGGTATAGGATATATTACATAAATTACGTTCAGAATTGCAAGTGAACGCCGCTGTATACAAACTATAGTGCTAGTAGCCCTTAACCTATGTTGTAAATATTAATCTGTTTATATGTCTAGTCTTCGAGAAATTGGAAAAATTTAAGTTAGCAGCCAAATTTGTAAAAACTGAAACGGCTTGCAAGCGAACTTCGCTGGATACAAACTATACTGCTAGTAGCCCTTAACTTACCTTGTAAATATTAATCTGTTTATATGTCTAGCTTTCGAGAAATTGGAAAAATTTAAGTTAGCAGCCAAATTTGTAAAAAACTGAAACGGCTTGCAAGTGAACGCCGCTGTATACAAACTATAGTGCTAGTAGCCCTTAACCTATGTTGTAAATATTAATCTGTTTATATGTCTAGTCTTCGAGAAATTGGAAAAATTTAAGTTAGCAGCCAAATTTGTAAAAACTGAAACGGCTTGCAAGCGAACTTCGCTGGATACAAACTATACTGCTAGTAGCCCTTAACTTACCTTGTAAATATTAATCTGTTTATATGTCTAGCTTTCGAGAAATTGGAAAAATTTAAGTTAGCAGCCAAATTTGTAAAAAACTGAAACGGCTTGCAAGTGAACGCCGCTGTATACAAACTATAGCACTACTAACGATTTGGCGACTGGATTGGAGGAGATGCTCCTATTAAAAGGCCTCCAAACAGTCCTGATCCAACCCCAATGGATGCATTTTTATGGGGTCTTTTGAAGGATAGAATAAATGCGAATAATATAGAGAACCTAAATCATGTCACCCATCTCATAAGAACTGAAATTAATGCCTTAAATCAAAATTATTCGAAGTCCATTAGGAATTCACTGGAAAAGCTAAGAATTTTAATAAAATGCATTGAGGTAAGTGGCGGTCCAGTCGAGCAGTTCAATATTTAGTGTCTAACAATGTAAGAAAACTAAAGTGTTGAAATTAAAACTATAATAGGTAGTATCAGTTCTATTTTAGTACCTATATTTTGTTACCTACATGTTGTTATAAATAATCTGTATTTTTCGTCTGATGTTTTTGAATTAAAATTCTGCTTTTTCAAATCACCCGTTTCATTCCTGCATTTTTAGTTATTCGAAATACTGGGTCCTGCCAATTTTCAAATGTCAATATCTCGAAAACTGTTGAATTTGGGTATAGGATATATTACATAAATTACGTTCAGAATAGGGAATATGCATGAAATTCAAATCAACCCGAAAATTTTTTTATTGTATTCTCTATATAAATTAAATGATTATGGCGGTTGTTGTTTTCCATTTATTTTGGGTTTTATTAGCAAAAAAAAAGATTTAAAACTGCAAATTTTCGCGCGAATTTCGGAACTTGTAAAACGCACTTCTTTTGTTTGTGACGTCACTTTTTTTATGACGTAAACGTTTTATAATGCCTAGTGTAATGTAAATTTCAGTATTAATTCATTTTCTTGATTGTTTCCCGAAGATTAGTACATTTAGTTGATAGAAAACCTTTTATTTGATTAAAAAAATTGTTTAGAAATGACCAAAACGGAGTGCGTGCAAAGAAAATCGGATAATTTGCTGGAAGTTGATGCCCTTTAGAGAGGGTTCCTTTTTTGCCTTAAGAATTTCGTTACCAATACTTATTATTTATTATACTATGAAAATAAATTTACAGTCACATATGCTTACTTGAATTTGGCGATACTGACCTTTATAGATACCGCTTTATGTAAAATTTTTGATTAATTTTGCAGTACGTATACTTTCTTCCAGCACCGGCTCTTTTGGACACGAGAAAATGAAGTTTTCCAAGTCATTAGCTGGAGAATTCTTTTACACTGGCATAATATAATATCTGTAGGTTAGTTTTTTAACATTATCTACTGTTTAATAAAAAGGATTATTAACAAAATACGATATAATCGAAGACAAACAACAAAATCAACCAACCACACCAGATAAAGCGACCGTCACACTGAAGAAGCAACGTTGCCACCGCTGCAAACACCTGCGTGTTCGATTCACAATAATTGGATCAATCAGGATCACTTTACGTCACTTCAATGCTATTTTATCTCTTTGCACTGCCATTCCCTTAAAGTTCGTCAACTGATCCGGGTCAATCCGATTTTGTCAATCGAACACGCCAGTGGCCAAAAAAATGACACGTGAAAAACCGAACCGACCCTGTCATCATTAAAGCTTTGCCAACGGGGATAAATCCAGAGACGGCTCTAACCTAGTTGGAAATAAAATTAGGATTCGATGTGAAAATAAAATACAAATATTTATTTACCCACATTGTGTTATTTGAAAGTGCGAAATACGAAAATCCCATACAGGGTGTCTGAAAAGTCTTAGCATGGGCAAATATCTTTACTATTAATTAAGATAGAGACACCAAATTTTAGTTTTATCTTATTGGTTAATAAATCTACTTTTTTATGTAATTTGACTTTTACAATCCCCTTGGGGGATTACGCTAGGGAGTTGAGGTCAAAAATTTTAAATGCAACCCTATGCCGTGTGGTACCTCATTTTAAAGATCTTTTCTCAGATGTTACTTCTTGGCAGAGTTCCAAAACGGACTTTATTACTGCCAAGAAGTTCATGGTGGCCAGTCTAAACAACTTTTAACGTAATTAGTAAGGCAGTCACTGTTGGTCTGTTACCAGAGGCGTCGATGCCGAAAATAAGTACATACGGTATTTGACAGAAATAATTTAATTGATGAGCGTTGCCGTGATTGTGTGAAATAAAAAAAAAACGGTTGAGTGCAAGTTCGACTAGCGCATAGAGGGTTCCGTGAGACATACAATATTTTGAATTTCTCACAGGACGCAAAAGTCTCAATAACTATGGTAAGGCTAATGCTTGAATAAATAAGAAGAAGCGGCCATGCCGGAAATATGTCAGTGCGTAATATAACTGATTAGTAAGGCTGGCACGGTTGGTCACAATGTCACATAGTTATGTTCAAAAAAGTAAGACGTCATAAAATCGTACAAATATGTTAAATACGTAGTTGTAGTTTTACTATTGGAGATATATTCTTGAAAGTGGGTACGTTTCAATGTAGACACCAAAGTACATCTCCTGAAATTTCGTGCGCATGTTTGATTGGGTGGTACGCATTTGGGTCTACTGCGCAGATGTCAAAAAACAAAATATAAAAACGACAAATGAAGAAGTAAAGTTGGAAAAAAGGTAGAAAAAAAGTGCCCCATAAAACAAAAAATAGCAGCGCAGACTGGTAGGTACTGTATGGCACAAGAGGTCGACTAATGGTCGACTTGTGCCCCGCCTGATTTCCTGATTATACGATTTACGATTTATAATTTTTATAGGCTTGCCATGTAAAAATGCATTAAAATACGGGAGTTGCGGTAAAATGTTGCGGTTTAATGACTTTTAAAAGAAGAGGCCACCCGGCATAGGTTTGCATTCAAAATTGTTGACCTCAACTCCCTAGCGTAACCCCCCAAGGGGGTTGAAAAAGTCAAATTACATAAAAAAGTAGATTTATTAACCAATAAGATACAACTAAAATTTGGTGTCTCTATCTTTATTAATAGTAAAGATATTTGCCCATGCTAAGACTTTTCAGACACCCTGTATGGTATTTTCTTATCTCGCACTTTTAAATAACACAATGTGGGCAAATATAAATATTTGTATTTTATTTGCACATCGAATCCTGATTTTATTTCGCAATAGGTTAGAGCCGTCTCTGGATTTACCCCCGTTTGGAAAGCTTTAGTCATCATCGTTTGCCTAGTTGCCTACCTAACCCCTAACCTTGTTTATTTTTGTGGAATCGTTTGTGGAAAGTGGTATTAGTTTTTAAAAATGTAACGCAGACATGCAATGTATCACTATGTAAATAGAAGAAATTGGTAAGTAATTACTAATTATTCTATAAACATATATTTTAATTATATGCACACTTTACACAACACAATAGTATCATAGACTAAATAATACATAGACGAACACTGGCGTGTAACAAAAGTGACCAAAAAGCCGGCATCCATTGAGACATTTGGAGGGTTTACTGGTTTATGGCTTAGAAATTTGTTTGTCCACAATTATATATCCATGCGTTTATATGTACTATATAGATATATGATGGTGAACAAACAAATTCCTAAACCATAAACCAGTAAATTCACATAAATGTTTCAATGGATGCTTAAGCATTTTTTACAACCGTATAGATTTTTTGATGAAATACATGATGATGTTTTTAGGTACACTTGCTACATAAAATACATCAGGCAAAACTCTTAAAATTTATTTAAACGCTTTATTTTGCACTTTCTTAGGTTTTATTTAAATCTTATTATAGTTATTAAGTATATCCAAATGACAATCTTTTTATGCTCATACTCATAACCTTTCTCACAACCATAACATAACCTTGGATTAATAAAGACAGTCCTTGAGGTAATCCTGGTAATCAGGTTATAAAACTTCACTTTAAAAATGTTGTAATAGTCCAGATTCATACCAAACTATTGCCAAAGACAATTATTTAGCTACAATATTATTGCCTAAACTAATAATACAATTATTATTTAATTCAACTGTCTAAAATTTTTTTAAATAAATAAAGACAAAACGTCAACTACAGTTGCGTAGAAGGTATCGACTATGGCGGTGTTGCCGTATCCCCTTTTAAGTCACCTTAATTTGAGTCGCCAACACGTTCAGTGTAGATTGCCCATAACACTGCGTGACGTAACTTTTTTGAGTGAGCAAATGGCTGCTTTTGAAACTGTAATAAATTATTCCGAAAAGTAAAAATTTTTTTTAGCTAAATTATCCCAGTAATTTTCTTCAAAATAGCATTTTTGGGGTTGTAATGACTTCCTTAAATGATTTATGCAATAAAAAAAAAATGTGCATATTCCTTATTGCAAGTGAACGCCGCTGTATACAAACTATAGTGCTAGTAGCCCTTAACCTATGTTGTAAATATTAATCTGTTTATATGTCTAGTTTTCGAGAAATTGGAAAAATTTAAGTTAACTACCAAATTTGTAAAATATTGAAACGGCTTGCAAGCGAACTTCGCTGGATACAAACTATACTGCTAGTAGCCCTTAACTTACCTTGTAAATATTAATCTGTTTAAATGTCTAGTTTTCGAGAAATTGGAAAAATTTAAGTTAGCAGCCAAATTTGTAAAAAACTGAAACGGCTTGCAAGCGAACTTCGCTGGATACAAAATATACTGCTGGTAGCCCTTAACTTACCTTGTAAATATTAATCTGTTTATATGTCCAGCTTTCGAGAAATTGGAAAAATTTAAGTTAGCATCCAAATTTGTAAAAAACTGAAACGGCTTGCAAGTGAACGCCGCTGTATACAAACTATAGCACCACTAACGATTAGGCGACTGGATAGGAGGAGATGCTCCTATTGAAAGGTCTCCGAACAGTCCTGATCCAACCCCAATGGATGCATTTTCATGGGGTCTTTTGAAGGATAGAATAAATGCGAATAATATAGAGAACCTAAATCATGTTAACATCATTGCCAAAGATGACTCTAAACTTCAATTAAATTTACTACTTAATAAAAGTTTTGTGCAGAGTTTTGTAAGAGTGTTATTGATATAGTTATTTGATACCTTAATATTATGCTCATTCCTTTTATAATATTATTGTTAATTAATATTTAAGATAGAGCCTATAGTTAGAAGAACATTTTAAATATTTTTATTTTTATAAATATTTTATTTGATATCCTAACCAAAGGATGAGTTCCTAGTCTTTTTTACTGTTCTTTCTTAACCTATGTAAAAGTACTATAATTTACTAAGATTAGAAAAAATGATAAATATTGATTGATCAATAGAGAATGAAACTGATAAAACCAAGAACTTTTATTTATTTCCATATTTTTTATACGTTAAATTTTTAGCTTTTATGTCAATAGCTGTAGAAATTAGCAAATAACAAGTTTTGTGTGCTATTTTCAAATGATTTGTTTTTTGGGAACTTCCTGTTTCCTTGATTTAGAGATACTTGGAGATAATTTTTTTCATAATACGTATAATAAGTTCATTTTTGTTACTTTTATAAGATTAAAATTTAAAATGTTAATAAAACCTTTCATAATAAATTAAGTAGTTTCACTGAAATAGTATCCTCAGTATTGTGAAAAAGTGATACTAAATAAACTTAAAATTTAAAAAATTAATATATTTTTTTTTATATCGCAATTAAAAATAAAGCATAGATTTGGCAGATTATAATAAAAAGAACTACTTTATATCAAATTTAGGTAAACCCCAATTTTTAAAATGCTTCTCCTGTACAATTTCGGTGACGGTTTAGCAATAAATATGCGGACATGTACCACTATACAAATAGTGTTCTTGTATGTTTGAAATGTCTAAATTTAAGATTGTCATGCTGGTAAAACTGCAGTAATTTTTTACTATGACTGACTCCTATTTATAAAGTTTTTAATGTAATATTGATTTGCGTCATGATATATTTATCGATATAAACAGTTTTTCCAAATTTGTACTTAAAAAAAAGTAGGTAGGTACTTCGGAAAAATAGTCATCCTTCCACCTACCTGCAGTATTGTCGGTGTCAATATTAATATATTTATTTTTTAGGTTAAAATTATTATTAAATGTACCACTTGTGTTCAACAACATAGCTTTTTGATCCCTGCCGATAGCTCTTGTGGATATAAAATCACTATGCGTGAAATAAACATGATGTCGATGTTTTCCTGATAAGTCCATATGGCAATAAATAGAATGTTGGTTATTTTTGTTACACAAATCATGTTTGAAATATTTTTTATATCGAAAGAAGGCATAACCAATCCATTGGTTTTAGTTAAAGTGTGCGTATTGATTTTTGATAACTGTTTTTCTGGGCAATAACATAATGATGCTATTTAAAAACATTTAAATATAACAACTACATATTTCAAAGTTTACAAGCGCTTGAGGAATTTCTTTTTTGTTTATATTCGCACCCTTTTTGTCTAGTCTATTGCATTTTCCTGATTAGCAGCGCTGTCAGGGACGATGATTTACAGCTCGTCAAGGTCTTGAAAGAGATATATAGAAATATTCTCTATTACACCTTAAGGTTAAAAAATGTTCTTATTTTTCAGTTCAGTTGTCTTCCATCGTGTCTGGTTATGATTTAGTATTTAATCATTGGGCTAAAATCTTCGATCTTTGTAAGCCACTGCTTTAAAAAACTCCAAGAAGGACGCACAATGGCACAACATTAAAATTGTTTTAAAATGAAGAACGATAATAGAATCAGACCCTCTAGGAGTGAAACTTAAACGAACTCGAAAACGTCTAATTTTACACGAATTAAAATTAAAATAAATCATTTTTCACCTACAAAATATACGGTACGTGCCTTCGTAAAAATTAAGTCCAATAAGATATCCATTTAATAAACCGCACCAAGCATTAATTCCAAAAACGCGTTGATTTCCCCTTTCTCTAATTCAACGAGGATGATTTTGGGACCAATAGCGATAATTATGTCGGTTGACTAGTCCATTAAATGTTGGACAAGATATTTTCATTTTGGCCATACAATTCGGAAAATCTTGCTAAGAATTCCAGTCTTCGTGCGGGATCCCCTGGCTCCAATCTATGTTCTAATTCGGTTTTGTATGGATGAAACTTGTTGTTTTGTAGAATCCTCCATGAAGAGCTTATGGAAACATCAATACTTTCTTTGATTTTGGCTTGCAAAGTTTTGGGATTATCATTAACTTGCTGTAAAACTTGGGCTGTATTTGCATGATTTGTAGCAATTTTCCTCCTATCTCTTTTCGGTTTTACAAAGCAACCATACTCCCTTAAGATTCTGCACAGAGATGCAAAAGTTTTGTCATCAGGAATTCTTGTATAAGGATAACGATGCCCATACACTATGTGTGCGTCCTTAGCATTTGACCTGCATTCACATCAATAATCAGTATCATATCTGCTTTTTCTTGATTAGTGTATTGAACCATTTTCATAAAATATTATGTATTCGTATAAATGACAACGTCACAAGTACAATGAATCTAAAGTCATAATTCGTCAAAGTGTTTCACTTACCTTAGGGAAGGTAAATTATTTACTTTTGCGAGGTATAGGTACCTTAAAATCAATAGAAATTAGGTGTTACAGTTTTTTAAAACCTTGTATTACTTAAAACGCGTGAAGTAATCGAATTAGGATAAATGACAGAAAACTCTTAAAATTTAAAAACCCTCGTAGGTTCATCTGACACTTTTAGTACATAAAACTTTAACTTCTTGGAATAAATTCCACTGTTAAATAGAGCTAACAGCTTAGCTTTTTTCTTGGACAGGTCCGAATCCCTTTTGAGGTTATTTTTTATCTTCTGACAGCCCACGAAGGCCGAAATCTAAGTACAATTTACCGTGAGTGTTAACTGGGAAATCGACTCACACGTCCAGAGCTGGAAACATCCGTAGGGATGACCACCTTGGTCGGGAAGGATCCCTCTACCACCTTCGGTCGTATTGAATGCACTTTGGTTAATTTTTTATGGCTCCGTACTACTTCAAGAACGAAATCAGGATCGGGTTGCTGGCTGGGCTAAATCGTCTTGAACAGCATGACCTAACTCTTCATTAGAATCGAGGATGCATTCTGTAGTGGATTAGGAATAGTCATCAATATGAGCGACTGGGCCGATTGCAGACGGGGATATTGTGTTACCGCTCTTCCCTTTTTGCGGTTACCCTTTTTAATAGAAGATATCAAATAGTAGAAACAATAGTAATCAGTAACGTTGTATTTGGGTTCTTGCCAATTCAAAGTCTCTTACCTATTCCAGTACTACAATCACAGAGATTGTTTGCACAATTGCTGCAATATAATATATTTGTGGTCCCAACTTTTGCCTAGTTCTCAAGTCTTGCAGCCAAAATACAACTGGTATATTTTTCTTATTACTTATGGGGCTAAAACTGCGTTTCGATATTAACATAGTCCTAGATAAAAACATACCAGTGAGTTTATAATCGGTCCGCCAGTAATTAGGTGTATGTATAGGGTCGGTATTATCTATATGAAGAAGCCATCTGGAACCTTTACTCGCCATATTGTTAATTAACAAATTTTATAAGAATTCACTATTTTGACTTCAGTTACATTTTGGCTGTAGAACGGTAAGATATGTCTGAAATCTAAATAGAACTACACTTACGGGCACAGAAATTAACCGACCTTTTACTTTTGAAACCAAGTGCATTTTGTTTTCAAAACCAGTCATCAGTTTAAATAAAAAAAAATGATTTATTTAGGCTCACTTTAAATAGTCTTTTAAACAATTTAATTCTATTATTTAATCTGATACTGGGTTCGAAAAATTTCAATTCGATTTCAAAGGTGTGAAATAGGTCGATTACTATATACCTACTTACTGTATGTAAAGTAACTCTTAAGGAAGGAAATTGTTCAAACGAAAAAAACCAACTGGTAAGGAAAGAAATTGGTAACAAAAGACCATAAGAAATCACCACGATTGAAGTTTTTGACCTTCCATATACAGTATGTCCCCGCATGGATTTGACGAGAGGAAAAAATCTTTATTATTGGTTTCACGAGGAAAAGCCATTCTTTATAAAATATTCTCCTTGTCGGAAAAATAAGTCTACCATATAAAAATTTTAAAACAGATGTACAGGGTGTTTATAAATTAAGAAAGCATGAAAATGCTTTAACAGAGAAGTATTATTTAATATTTTAGACCAAGTGTTTATATAACAAAGTTGTTTATAATCCAAAATAAAGCCTAAATACAAAATTTGAAATCTGAATTTTAATTTTTAAATTTACCTCAACTAAATTTTTTTTTAAACTTTAACAGTAATCTTGTTAAAGAAACAATAAAAATGAAATAGGAATTTAAACAATTGTGGAAAAAGTTATTATTCTACATATCCTCCTTCAACCTCCACACATTTCTCCAAATTATAAATGAATTTACCACAGACCTTACGAATGGTCGCAGTTAAATTTATGACAATAGTTGCTGTCGTTAATAATTGTTATTATTTTAAAGGGCTAAGAGTATCTGACAACAATGGACTCGACTAGCTCTAATGTTACGGGGCGATTTATTTAAAGGCGAGATTTTATTAATTAATGTTCAGCATTGCCACTTGCTAATAATCAAATCAATGTACTTGCCAAATAACTGTACACTCTTTAACATTATCGGTGTGGGCCAATAAACGGATCGAATTTGGCGCCACTTGCAGTATACCTTGATGCTTTAACACCTTTAATTTCCATAGATGTAAAATCAGGAGTGGTAGCGATACACGTAGTCATCATAAATGGTTTAGGTAAATTATCAGTCATTTTTAGAAAAAAATCTTATCCTAATGGGGTGGACGTTCTTGTTTTGGTTTGGTTACAGTGCAATTCAGTTATGTCAATCGTTAACCTTAATCATTAAATATAAAAGTTTGTCATAATGTAGTAAATAAAAAATTGTGCATAAATATCATTTAAATTTCAGTATCGCCAAATTCGGGTAAGCATATTTTGGTATACATTTATTTTTGTTATAAAATAATATAACGTAAGATAAGAAATGAAAGACAACATCATTTAAAGCCTATTGTTACCACTCTAACATTCCCTAAAAAAAATACCTTGATACTTTAACACCTCTAATTTCCGTAGATGTAAAATCAGGATTGATAGAAAAATTCGTAATCATCATAAATGCATCCACTTTAGGTAAATTGTCAGATTGGCCTTCCACAAACACCGAGTCGGTCATTTAAAACTTTCTTCTTATCCAAATGGAATAGACGTTCTTGTTTCGGTTTGGTTACAGTACAGTTCAATGATGTTAACCGTTAACCTTTTAAAAACAGTTTCCCTACCGTGAACTGTCAAATTTCCCTACTGTGACTTGATACGCACAGTAATTAAAATTACTTCTGAATACACAATAGCGTACGCATGCGCCGAATTATCTCTTACGGTAAACTCAGTTTATCAGTAAAATGTAAACTTACAATAACCGACATAACATTAAGTAAAACCCCACAAGCCCAATTTTTGATAAAAAAATATCATACATTATTAATAATAATAGTTCTTGTTCTTATTTCTTAATAATGTAACATAAAACAATTTACAACTATATTTAATCCATTTAGCATCAAGAAACATACTTATCCCGCAAAAAAATCTTGTACGCAGGAGAAAATGTTCATCTTCAATACCACGTTGACAGCCATATTTAAATAACATATTCAGAACAACATACACATTTTTTTAACATTATACATACCTACATTATAATTAACATAAATATTACCTTAGCTAGTCAATCTGTTGTGATCATTTTGCTTGTGCAAATTTTAACAATTTTAACCCAATTTGTTTTATTAGTGTATTTTACGATGACGTTTTTTACTTCGTGTCCACATTTATTTTATTTGTTTTACATTTATTTTATATCTATTTCATATTGATTTTATGGCAATTGTGTTTTGTCGTTTCGTGTTTTTATTTTCTGGCGCTGGGTAGTTAGATAGGGTTTTTTAGGATCATGACATATTAGTAAGGCTGCATTACGTCATCATGTCCAGATGATCTGGTTCTTAGAGTTTCCGGAAGGAATGTAGTGTTAGATAGGTACTGGTTGATTTGTTATGGAATAGTATACTAATATTAGGTTATTTGTTAGCTTTGTTACAAGAACTTGTTCTTGATAGCAATAAAGCATATTTTCATTTGATTTGATAATAATTGCAAGTTATCCGGATTACCTTTAAATACCAATTTCTGTCGGAAACTTCTTGTTGCGTTCGCATTTTCTCACCATAAACCAGTATTATTAAAATTTCAGTTCTTTGGGTTTCTGTTAAATGATCCATTTTTTGTAAATAAACGAAACTGACAATGTCAAGCATTTTAGGTAAGCTTTCGTATACAGGTATTTTAAGGTAAAATACAATCAAATAACGATTTTTGATCACCATTTTCTCAAAAACTGTTAACTTTACGATAAAATCTTTCCAATAAGAAGTATTCAGAATTTTAAGCTGAATTCGAAAATCGAATGAAATATAGAGCGTCTCATTAAAAAAAGTTTCTGTCAATATCCGGAAAACGATAAACTTGACAACAATGCGGAACTAGCCATTGGATCGGGCGTAATTTCGTACCTAAGTGTACAAAATTTCATAAAAATCGAATGAACGGTTTGCAAGATGGTGTCTATTTTTTTGTTACACACTGTAATAATATAGTAGTTGCATATATATAATATAATTTTTACGTAGGTAATACGTAATTACGTATTCAAATAGTAGGTAAGGTCTTCAAGAAATAAGTTGTGATTAACCAGTGTTTTTTCCTGTTTGATATCTTTTGAATTTGTTTCGATTATGTTTTTGAGGTCCAATTTGTCAATCCATATTTGTAATCAGCAACCTTACCCCCCCCCCCCCCCCCCTAAACTATTTTAAGCCGATCGGACAAGTTCTCGCCATAATTAACTTTTCAAAAGGACGTTTCCCTTCGAAATAGAATGAACATAGAAATAATTGAAAACCTTCAGGGCTTTTCTTCGTTGCCCTAGTGCTGGGACAAGCACGTAGCCCGGTTGACAAGCAATGTCCAATAATAGGTATTTTAATATTAAATGCTTGCAGTCCACAATGCGGTCCCGTATTTGCTTAAGTGTGAAATCTTGATTGGACTCAACCCCAAAGCCAAGTAGTTCAAAACAATCTCCAATCTTTTCCACATCTCTTTCAGGACCAGTACGGTTGAACTTCTGGTTTGAGTATGATGGGTGCTTAAATTTCTCATGATTGAAAATTATAAGGAGGTCTCTTTGCGAGTGAGTCATTTTGTAATAAAGATCGTCATAATTGATTGATATGGCTGCTACGATTATGTTTGTCCTTTTTTGTGTTGTATTATTATTACATCTGGGAATATTTTGTTGTGGTTATTTTACCCCTGCACAGTTGGCCAATCAATATTTGAATCGGTCATTTCACAAACAATCCAAATACGAAATTATAGTTTTGTGTTATTATCAAAAACCTGTTTTTATGTATGCTGAGAAATAGTAAAATATGTAGATATATTTATTTTAATTTACATTCTGTACTGTGAAAATCATAAACTCATACTATGAACCCTGACATATATTTTCCAGGGATTATTGTGATATATGTATATATCACACCCGTCGTGGAATACTATAACATCTCAAAAAAATCATTTTTCGGCAAATGGAGGCTAAAGTTTTTTTCATTTTGCATTTTCTTTCTGCTGATTATTTTTATGTATTTTCGCAGAGATTTTAGATGAATTTGGTAATTAAGATCTTTATTTTGATTTGTTTTTAATAAATAGCTGTGTTTAGCCAATACTAGGACAACCTACGCCATTTTGTTCAAAATTTCGTAGTTGTTACAATATTCGACGGACAATATCCTTTTTTGAAAATTCCCCCTGACCAAGCAGCAAATCAGAACTTTAGCGATCTATAGTATGTTATAGAATGGACTTTGCTCTTTCGAATGGCGCAAAGCGCAAGTCGCTAGGGCTACGCGTTTCCGAGGTATCGCGGTTTTCCCGCGACCCTGCATTCGCCATATTTATAAAATATGAATGAAATGTGGGTTGCATATGGTTAGAGGCTGAGGACGGGAAATAGTTCTTTAGTTAATTGATGTGTCGAATGATACATTGAAGGGAATTATCATTGTTGTAGCAGGTGGGCAACAGTTAAGTTAGATGAGCGGTGTAAAGAACGAGGTTTAAAATCAAATCAGTTTACCATAAGGTTGTTTTACTGTATTTAGTTTATTCAAACAGTTAAAACGGTTCGTCAACAGTTACAATGAAGGGTGTAAACCTCATTTCTAGACATCTAAGCGGGTGTAGAGGAAGTAATAAAACACAAAAACATCAAAGAAACAGTTTATTGTGTACAAAATTCGTCAAAGTAAGGAGTATACCACATTTGTGATTTGTAGGTAAATTAAGTCCGTCTTCGTTGGTCGTAGGTTCCAAATTTGAAGGGGTACGGCCTGGACGTCATCCAATGTTATAGTACCTTGTATAAGGGAACGACAGATTGTTCAACGAAGAAGTGGGATGAAACGAAACAAAAATGTGACGTGGAAGGATCTACGACTGAAAATGGTATTATTAGTACAAGAAGAAGTTCGTGGGTGGTCAAATCCTTGTATAACCATGTGTTTCCATCTGTTGGATAGCTTCTGTGGACCAAAAAAATATGGTTATAACAATACAAAAGTAAGAACAAGGTAGATATACCCACAATTACTAGGGAGGGGATATCAACAATATAACATATAGGTGGCTAGTATTCCGATTGATGGATATAGAAAGAAGATATCAGTGTACATGTATACGTTTCCATTGTTTAGAGTGTCAGGCGCAAATGAAGTATTTTAAACTTACGTCATACCGACTAATTTGGTTCTGTGTTACTTTAATACACGTCTTCCTAAGTTAGTTTCGGGGAAACCTGCTCCTGGTTTCCCCAATCATTTCCGTGAGGTAAAAGAAAATTATGGCGGAAGCAGTATCTTCGGTAACAGCGAATCTATAAAGAGGACTAAAGTAATACAAACGTTTTAAGTAACTAAAGTGTAAAACTCACCAAAGTAAGTGGAGTGGAAGGGGACAGGAAAGAGCCAAGGTGAATGTAAAATATATGAAAAAATTGAAATGAATTAAAATTTTCGGTCTGTACGGCGTTCGTAGAGGCTCATTCCCAATGTCAGCAATATGTCTGGGTGTAGCCGTTTCCGACGCACAGGTCCAGGAGGAGGAGGCGACGGCATTGCAATAGCCGAGTCAGAAGACCTATAAACAAAGTAAGCGATATTTTCAAATTATTTTAACTACTGAAGTAACAACTTACGAATATGTAAGTGTGGATGCTGTCGAACAATGGTCCTCGTCGTCGTCGCTTTCCTGGACTTCCTCACGAGGGGAAATGTCCCAATCGGGGGCTGACACGGGTCCATTTTTATCGAATCCGATACTGAAAACAAACAAATTCAGATGAAAAGTTGTTTTTTCTTTACCTTACCAAACACTTATCAAAGAGGAGTACTGTTACCCTTCATATGAGTACAAATTGGAAAACTAAAAATTAAGAAGTACTACTAGGAAGTTCTTCTTAAATACAAACGTGTACAACTTACTGTTGTTTTGAAACAATTTCGCTTTCTCCATCGCTAGAGGTGCAAGTAGAAGTACAAAGAGAAGTAGAAGGGTTTGGAGCTGTGGAAGTTTCGGGTAGTTCTAAACTAAAACAGAATAGAAAGAAATTTAGATGTAAAAATTTGTATTACTACTTCGGCTAATACTTACGATATTGAAGAGGGCACAGGGTGTTGTGTACGTAAGATTGGAATACTACAAAAGAAGAAAAATTAGTTATTTCTTCTTTACGAAATATCAGAAATAACGTACTTGTCGTTCGGTGGTTGGGGAGTTGACGAAGCAAGAGGGATGTTGCCGGAAGGGACGAGATGCGAATGCTGCCTTAAGTGTTTATAAAAATGAATTGCCCTTTTATAATTACAGGCATTTCTAATACGTAGCGGAGTGTCTGCTCCGCAGACGTTGCGGCAAATGGTATGCCAAGATGACATATTCTCAGTAGTTACATTACGTATAATTTCATGCCACTGGTCTGTATACACAGTCCGAAAGGGATTAAATCTAAAAAGATTTATCGGGTGCTTCGATATTACTTCCGACAGGGAAGTACAGTCAAAAATACAGTCTGAAAGGTAAACGTGTATTAATTATATTATATTAAATACCAATACACATTCTATATACCTGTGCGAAAATTTTTCCACTCCATGGTTTCGGCAACTACAATAAAACGAATTATGACTTTAGGATTAAGGGCATATTTAAAAAGATCACTTACTGAAAACTACCATTCAGGTTTTCAGGGAAGAACAAGGGTAAAAATATTTCAGTAAAATATGTTTATATATCATAATTGGAAGTTAGTATCTTAAAGTTTGAAAAAAACACAAATCTTATAGTGTGGGAGTTTCGGTAAATAGAAGCTGCTCACGAAAAGGCAGCTTTGTAGTAATCACGTGTAAAAAAGGTCCTCCGATCGTCGATCAGTAAGGAAATTACAGAATAGTGAGAGCAAAAACGTCGTCGGTTTGGGGGTCAAACATGACTTTTTCTTTATCGTAATACGGAAGTGTGGATTCTATTATATGTAGTCTGGAAGGTAAGGCTTGATCAACATTTACCGGAGGTACATTAGCTATCATGACTATTGGCCCACGAAATTTAAAGGTTAAAGGGGCTCTACCCTTCCTATCTACCGTTACTGTTTGGCCTTCTAGAAGGCGTTTCAATATTCCAGAATCGTAGTTTCTAAAAGACATTTCTTCAAAAATAATAATTTTATGAAAAGTCGAATCAAATTCGTTAAAGGCGAATCTGTGATGGCTTGGCCAAAAAATTATATCTTCCCATGAGTCTTCGCCGTTCAGAAGATGTTCTTGGAAAAAGTGTGATTTCCCCATAAGAGGGGGACCCCACAAATATAACTGTGTTAAACGGGCAGGTAAAGGATTTTCCAGCATATTGTGAAACCATTTTTGAACGTCGAAGGCCCATTGACAACGAAAAGTGAAAGTTGGGTTACGTAAATTGGGGATGGTTGTAATTAATTTGTGTTTTCTAGCAGCGTTATAATAATTTTCGAGATAATTTCCGAATTTAGGATACAATTCAAATATCAAAGGATCAGTTAAATTGAAACAGGAGGTACGTTCGCAATAATTATGTAATCTGTAAAGGTCATGTATGGAAGAAAGAGGTATGTTCAAACAAATAAGATCCATGTCCTGTTTCGAAACATATTTAATTACGGCTCTTGCATTTCTAACGGGTTGTATGTCATTACTATTTAGATATTTAAGTTGGTGATATTTTCTCAGTTCGTTTAAATAGGAGGAGTGATGGAATTCTACAAAACAATGGATATGATGGGAAAATCGAGAGGCAGTTCCGTATGGTTCTAAACAAATAAGTAATCTTTCAAAAAATTGTCTGTCGGTTGCTAAAGCTTCTTCACGAGTGATATCTATATTTAGAAAATCCGGTAAAACGAGAACATGAGCAGGAATATCATCAGGATATTCACCGTGGAAGGGGACATGAGTTAAAAATTTCTTATAAATTTCTTTTGGATTTCCTTCCGCCCGAAATTCTTCTTCTATAAAAGGAATTGTAATAAAAAAATTTCGTGAAGCAGCAATGCGACCGACATTGTCGCGTTCGCCTCCTCCTCCTCTACCACGTCGGCCTCTAGGTCTTCCCACAGGCCTGCCAGCAGGAACGGGTCGGTTGAAGCATAAATACTCCTTGTCCAGGGGCTGAGCATTGAGGTGCATCCACCTTGTCAGTGGTTGTTGTGTGATGCTGAGGGGCTAGTTGGTTAAGTCAGGATACATGCTGCTTGCTGTGTGTATTGAGAATCGCTTTGCCTCTTCTAAGGATTGCACTCTAATTGTGTGCCTGATTGAGTGCATCCTGTTTTTGTGTCCACAGTATTAATTTATCCATTTTTTGATGTAGGGATATTAGAAGACCTTCCATATTAGACGGCTCACGTATTGACTGTGGCTCAACTTCAATTGATGATGCGATAGATAGGTTATCATCATCTTTTTCAACAAGTGCTTGAGCTTCTAGAAGTGCAGCATAGTCCTGTACTTGTGATGTTCCTGGTTTTATTGTGGTGGGTTCGGCTTGTTTGATTGGTTTGGCTCTGGCGGGTCTTTGGGCGGCTGGTCCTTTTGGTTGTGTTCTGTGGGGGTTTGTGGATTTCTTGTCTTTCCCATTTTGGAGGTTGCTTTTTCTTAATAGCTTGAAAGGACTGATATTTACGATGAGGTTTTGTCCTTGGCTATATGTCTGAGTCACTATCGCTGGTGTCACCTGAAGTGCTTCTTGCTCTTTTTCGAGTTTGAGATATTCCAAGACCTAACCCAACCCAACCTGGTGTTCTTAATTTAGTGATTACATCCTCATTGTTTGGCTTGTAACCTCTTCTCAGGGGTTTGCTTAATTTTTCAAGAACCTCTTTTGGAGTTGTGGTGTTGACATCTGATGCCTTAAGTTGTCCTGCTTTCCCTAGGGATCCATCTGTGCAGGCTCTGTGGAGAGCACAGTAGTAGAGATCTGGATAGTTTCTATGATGTAGTTCAGAAAGATCTTCCTGTAGAACAGATGCATATGGTCTTTTGTCACCTAAGTTGGTTGTTGTTGTAGTCCCTGCCTGTTTGAATTGAAGAGCTTGGTTGTACACTGCAGGAACTGCTGGCGCAATAGAGGGGGTGTTCACAAATGTATTCATCATTTGATAGGATTTTAATCCATAATCTCTCCATGTGAGGAGTATTTGGTCCTTGATTCCAGTATTGATCAATGTTTTGTTTGCCAAAAGTGCTGAGGCCATTTTCTTTTTCCAAACACCTTTATTGGTTGTCCAGGCTTGAAAGTCTAAAAGTAAAGTCTTAATTGTGGCATCTATGGGCTCAGAATATAATACATTGGCATTAGCACAGTATGCCCTCCATCTGGCCCTCAAGTAGTCTCTATTATCTGGTGTAGTTGTTATAGGTTTGGCCATAATACAAAATCCAGCTAATCCCACAAATGTCAATTTCCTTTTGCCCTCAAGATCTCTGCGACTTGGATATTCTCCGTCTGCTCCTTTACTAGTTTTGGAGTAGGTGCCACTCGGGGCTTCTCCTAGAAGTGCTGTCATTGCTGAGTAACCTAGGTCTCTTGTAGCTAATGGTACTGCTACTGAGGCAAAGTCTGTGTAAAGAATTGGAAGACCGTCCGCCTCTTCCTGTAGATTCAGTTCTTCAACCTTCATTTTTTGGTTTGGTTGTTGTTTTGTTGTTGTTGTTGTTGTTGTTGTCTTCGTTTTGAGAGGAGGTCTTTGTTAGCGCAAAAAAAAACAGGAAGGTGGTAGAGGAATTCTTCCTCGACCGAGGTGGTACCACCCCACACATCTGGGCTAGTGAAATCCCTACGGATGTTTCCAGCTCTGGATGTGTGGGTCGATCCCCCAGTACACCCACGGTACATAGTACTTAGACTTCGGTCTTCGAGGGCTGTCAGAAGATAAAAAAAATGAAATATTCTAGTCGAGACCTATCTAAATCGCTTCCTTGTTTAGCGTTAGATAACAATAAATTTTTGGGTATGAAATTTAATTAAGTAACCACAAAACTTTTGCTATGTTTAATTTGGGGCACAAAAAACGGTAACTGTTGACGAACAGTTTTACATCATAATGGAATTATTTAATTCTGCGTAGTTCGTGTCCTAGTTAAGAAGTTGTGATTAATCAGGTTTTTTTCTTGTTTAATATCTTTTATTCGATTATGTTCTTAAGGTCCAACCAAGAATATACGTGATAAAATATCGCTCTGTCGTCAGCAAAACTAGGAATTATTCCACAGTGAGAAAGTAAAATTAGTCTCAAATATATTGTAAATAATACTGGCCCCAAAACAGTTCTCTGCCATGCACAATTTAAATAATAGCAGGTGTACTCTCCTCACTATTCACACCAGCAGTCTGCTCTCTGTTTCTAAGATAATTTCTAAATAAGTTCAGAGTACCGTTATCAAAACCCAAATCCTCTAATGCGGTCAACAGCTGCGAATACAATATACTATCAAGCGCCTTAGCTAAATGACGCACCCAAAAATGCATTTTTTTTATTAAAGTTAACAATTTAATAATTCTTTGTTATTTTCTGTTCTGTAAATGAACAATTATCGTTTAACCTCAAAATGGTAAATTTTATTGTACCAAAACAAATGCTCTTTCTTAACTTTTTTGTTCTTTTTAGGGAGAGAAAAGGCCGAAGTCAAAACGACTCCTTGAAACAAACAGTGAAACCCGCACTCAGGTTTGTTATCTCACTCATTTAAGAACGTCTCTGTGGTTGAGTATCTCTTTATGTTTGGCTTTTATCTGTTTAGCGGCAAATCTTTATCTCGTGTTAGTTGTTTTTTCTTTGTATTTTACCATTTTTTGTGTTCTTTTTTATTGTGCTGGGACGTTATTTTAACTTTGCTGATAAAAAAATACCTAAAGCAAAATTTCCAGTCCTTGTACATCAGATTTTGTGTTATAGTGGTGTTTTTGATTTTTTAACACGATTTGGTTCACTGTTGTGTGACCTTTGTGGCGGATTTAATTTATTTAAAAAATTCGGCTGTAAAGATTTGACAAATAGGCAGGACGTCACTCTAAATTTTTGGACAAATTTATTTCATTAACTTACATTTTTTATTTCAGTTTCAAAAGAATAATTACTAATCGACGAATTCCCAAAATTCGTTTATGTATTATTTTCCTAACAACTAAAACTTCTAGTTTGCGAGCGGTTTTGCCAAATAATTGTAAGTTATTTATCGTTGCATTGCGCTCTTTCATTGCTCTATAATAACTTCTCTACCGATAGAATGTTGCGAAAATACAGAGTAAGTATTGCTTAAAAAAGTTTGTGTGATATATATATATATATATATATATATATATATATATATATATATATATATATATATATATATATATATATATATATATATATATATGAATTGCTAGGGTAGTCTTGACTGACTAGTTAAAGAGCAAACTCAGCAGCTATTGAGGCATCGGCATCGGAAGTAAAACTCTTTTTTTACTACGCCAAGCTTTCGAAAATGTTTATTCTCTTTGTCAAGGCTACAACACAGAGTATAGTTAGTAACTAAATTAATTTACACTATGTTGGGCATTACCTAGGGTGCAAAGTGAGTTAAAAAACATTCGTAAACATCTAGCACAAAGGAAGAACACTCCAACTCAGGTCTTACAGTTTAAATATAAGTTATTGCAATTACATAATTTCTTTTCGAAAACACTAAGGTGTGAGCCCCATGGTTTCGTTACAGTCTGAAGCAGTTGGGTCAAGTTCTAGTGTGTCTAAAGTGTCAAATCCGTCGGTATAGAAGGCTGGACAATATTGCAGACTGCTCCAGTTATCCAAAACGACGGTCGTGCAACAGATGGCGTTGATCAGGGAACCCGTTCTGTTTTGCCATGGTTTGTTGGTCACAAGTTAATATGTCAGATGGCGTAAGCAGAGCGGCCCCTACACCTGTCACGTGCAAATGACGTCAAGCAACCCACCCAAAACATTTTTTTTAAATGTTTTTCTCTAGACAGCTGTACTGTCTCCCTTGTCACATAGGGAGACAGCACAACCGTCCCGTGGGTTTCTGGGTATGTATTTCATTTTTCTGTAGGTGGCTGCACTATTGACCTGCGTCTTGTTGTATCAATCTCGATTATTTTCTTAAATTCTGTCTGCAGTGGGGTATTGTATGATTATTAAGAACAAAAGTTAATGAAAAATAAAAGGGGAATTTTTTGTCTGGTGCCTTCAAGACAGTTGATTATTTGTGATGAAAATAAACTGAGTACGTTGTGTTAAGTTTGCTTTAAATGTCCAAAGAGGAATTGTGAGACCCCTCTGTGGTCTTATTTTTGTTTAGAGTGACAATATACGAGTAGATTCAGCTCAGGTCTAAGATGTCCCTTTTTTATTAAGACAGTTTGGTGTCAAGGGTGTTTCTGTCATTTCTAAGAAGAGTCTTTTTCTCAGTTTACTTTCTGTATGTATAGTGTTGGTCTCTGAGTAGCTTGGATCATGACCAGTTTCTAGATGATGTTCAGCTAAAGCACAAGAGGGTTTTTTTAATCTGCAGTCGCTCTTGTGTGAGGTTAGTCTGTCTTTAAGCACTCGAGACATTTGTCCGATGTATACCTTATCACAGGAAGAACAAGGAACACTGTGCACAACGCCTGATTTATTTATTGTTTTTTCTTTATCTTTGAGCTTTGTGAAAATGTTACCCACCGTCTTAGAAAATCGCTGCGTTATTTTTATTGTTGGTGCGTTTTTGAAGACTTTAATAATTTTTGTAGTGACAGAGTCTATTGCTGGTAGAGAATAGTAGTATAAAGCTCTATTTATAGATTTAAAAGCATCGATTTCCGGTGAGACATCCGGGGCCCCCCTATCTCCCACAGTGGCCAACGTCATGGTGATATATATGAGTTTTTTTTTAGCAAACCTTGTACGATACAGTCTGTCCAGATTCTTTTGTCTGAGTGTATGATGACTTATTTTTTCGATCCGTGACTTGAGGGCAAGCACCAGGTTAATATTCATTTTTTCTGTGTGCTATGAGTTGTAATTCATGTATCTACCTGAGTTAGTAGGTTTGACATACCAATCTAAGATCACCTGGTTGTCCTGTGTCCGAATTAATTTAGTGTCTAGAAAAGGGACACTTCTACTGACTCTTCCTCCATATTAAATTGTATGGAGGAGTTATAAGAAATTGAAAACACCAAGAATTTCTATTTTTTTATTTTTAGGAACTGTACAGACGATATCGTCCACATATTTCTTTACAAAGGGTAATTGAAAAGATAATTGGAGAATGTACACTTCTAAGAGGTTATCTATGACATATTGAGCCACTATTGGAGACAGTGTAGCTCCCATTGGAGTACCTAAAATTTGTTTGTAATATATGTTGTATAGTTGGCAGTATGTTGAGTCAAAAATAAATTTTACTATCTCTAAAAATTGCTTTTTAGGAATTTTCGTTAAGGGTGATATATCCTGCCATCTTTTCTCAATGCTTTGATATTGTGTGGAATGTGATAATGTGGAATGTTACTAAAAAGGGAGACCACATCTAAGCTTATTAGTACATAGCCCTCAGGGAGCTGGTTTTCGTTTATAAATTCAGCAAACTGAAAATAATCTGTTATATAGTATTCGTTGTCCTTGCTGTACGCCAATGTAAGTATATCTATTATTCGAGTGGAAAGTTTTCTATTGGGAGCATTAATGGAAGAAATAATGGGTCTTAAGGAAAGTGAGGGTTTTGGGCAGACCGTAAAATTTAGGCGAGGTTTGATTATATATTTTGAGAAATTTCTTCTGTCTTTCATCCAGAAACCCTTTCTTCCCGAGGTCTGAAATTATTTTATTAGTTTTTTGTTGAAAGGTTGACCTAGGGTCACGTTTTAAAATTTTATAATACTTTTGATCTGAAAGAATCTCAGACTTGGCGACATATACGTCTCTCTTCATTATCACAGTGACGTTACCTTTATCTGCCTTTGTAACGATCAATTCTTTATTGTCCTTTAGAAATTTCTTTGTTTTTTCGAAAAAAATATACGTATTTCTTACTATGTGAAGTTCTGTAGTAGTTGGTTATAATGTTCGTTATTTTTGCCCGTTGGATATTCTGTTCTTGCTCTGGGAAGTGATAAATGATATTCTCAACATCCGAGAGCAACCGTAGGACAGATATGTCACCAATGGAGGAAATCGGAAATCGGAAAGGTCCCACCTGTAAGGCTACCCCAGGACTGACTGGTCCTGGAGTACCCCCATAGGCTTGCCAACCACCCCTCACTCGCACCATGTCTGAGTGAGTCCTCTCCGCACGCTTTGCCCTGCGGGCTCGGCATGGTTTTTGTGGGGGATACCGTGCTTTTGGCTTGGACTGAAAGGGAGTCCTGGCCCTTGAAAGGAGTTTTTTGGGCTGAAAAGTCATTGGCCCTCCCGCGGGTCAAGGACGATTCGGGTGGGGCTGGGGGGGCATTTGTGACGGGAAAAGATCATGACCCTTCGGCGGGTTATGAACGATTCCGGTTAATCCTCGATTTGGATTTTTGGGCGTTTATGTGGGCGTTGGAGGGCTGGGTCATAGTCTGACGTAGCCCGGATTACAGGGTTTGGATGATTTTCGGCTATGAGGTAGAGTTTTTTGGCTCTATCTTTGATGTGAGATTGGAGCGAGGTGGTTTGGAATTCTCTCTGGATTTGGTTGTTACGAACAAACCAAGGGGCATTAACCGCAGTTCGGATGATGCGGTTTTCGAAGGATTGGAGGGTTTTTATATATGAATTGGCAGAGTAGCCCCAGGCTACAGAGGCATAGGTCATCATGGGTCTGATTGTGGAGTTAATGAGAAGGAGCTTGGATTTGATGGCAAGTGGACTGCGACGCCCTAGGAGGGTTATGACAGATTTGTAGGCAACTTGGCCTTTTTGTCGGGCTTTTTGGATGTGGGGTTTCCATATCAGGGATTTGTCAAGGGAAACCCCGAGGTATTTGACCTCGTTGGTCCAGGGAATGTCATGGTTGTTGAGGTTGATGTGGCCATCAGGGTGGAGACGTCTGCGAGTTATGAAGATGGCTTGGGATTTTTGGGCATTCAGTTTGATCTTCCAAGAGTTGCAGTACTCTTGGAGATCATCTGTGGCTTCTTGGAGTCTGCGGGTGATTAGGGTGGGATTTCTGGATTGGGCAATTAATGCCGTGTCATCGGCATATAGGGCAATGTGAGTGTTGTTGGAGGTGGGAATGTCATGAGTGAAGACATTAAATAACTGGGGAGCAAGGACTGATCCTTGGGGTACTCCAGCTTCAAGGGCTCTAGGTGTGGATAGGGTGGCATTTACTCTGACTTTGATCCTTCTGTGTGAAAGGAAGGATCGAATGACTTTGATGATGTACGTGGGGTATCCTAAGGTGAACAGCTTATGAAGCAGGCCGTTATGCCATACTCTATCAAACGCTTGTTCAATATCGAATAGCACCATGCCTGTAGCTTCACGCCTGTTCAACCCTTCGGTTGTTATTTCAGCAAGTCTTAGCACTTGCTGTTCGGCAGTCAGGGTATTTTTGTCGAAGGGATTCGACAAAAGCCGCCATCTTCTTGAAATCAGCTTTGAGGGTATCTGGGGATTCAGGGGTATTTGAAACTTTTGGGGTGGAGGTGGTGTTTCCTTTGAGTCTTTGGGCAAAGGAAATGCCCGGTTGGAATTTAGAGTTATTTGGGAGAGCTTGGGGCTTACGAAGAGTGGGGAATGCTTTGCACCCTCTGTAGTGGGCCGGATGGCTCAGCTGACAGTTGGCGCAAGTGGCATCGATTTCTTTGGGTTTTTTGCACTCAGTAGAGGCATGATCTTGGCCGCATTTCACGCAGCGTGTTGCACCTTTACAGTAGTTTTTTGTATGCCAGAATCCTTGACACTTATGGCATTGAGGCACGATGGCCTTTTTGTGTAGGGGCTCAGCCTTGAGATCAAGGCCATTTTGGAATTTTTTGGTCTCGTAGATGCGAGACTCGCTTGGAGGAAAACGGGCCTGGATGATGGGGATGGGAGCCTTGGTTTTGGCGGAGTTCATCCGCTTGACTCCCTCGGGATGGAATCCAAGGTTTTTGAGGTCATTGGCAATTTCCTCATCGGTTATGTCTATAGGGATGCCACGCAGGGCAACTTGGAGGGATTTATTTTCCTCCGAGCAGAAAGAATGATAATGGAGTTGCCTAGATTCCAAGTAAGCCGTGGCTCGCTTGAAATCGTCGGCAGAGTTGGGGATTATTCTTATGCCTTGCCTGGTGAGGGTGGCTTTGGAAAAGTTGATCTTAGAGTTTGTCAGGTCTTTGGATATTGCTATCCATCCCCCTGCGTTGTGGATGATGATGGGTGTTGGTTTGTATGCTACAGGCTCTCCTCCTTTGCCAGTGAAAGGGGGGCTTGTAGTGGTAGACGTTTCGTTTTTGGTCGGGGCTGTGACTGGGGTGGCTTTGGAGGTGTTAAGGGTAGCTTTGGGGGTGCCTTTTTTGGAGTGGTTCACGATGGAGAAGCCATCGTGCTCCATGGAGGGTTCGTCGGCATCTGTCTGCCTTTTCTTTAGGCGGGGATCTTTAGGGTATTTGGGGGGTATGGCAGGTGCCACCAGGGGCAAATTTGTGTGTGTGCCTTTCTGGATTGAGGCAGGCTGAGATGAAGGGGCATTTTGCATTTGCTTGCGGAGGTCATCAATGACCTTGGTGAGGTGGGCTATTTGCTCATTTTGGGCTTTAGCTTGAGCTTTGGATTGCTCTGCTTGGGATTTTAGCTGCTCTGATTGGGATTTTATCTGCTCTAGGAGAGCAGCATTTTGGGTCCTTAGCATTTCGATGATGCTAGTGGGGTCAAAATTAATGTCTGAGAGGGCTTGTACTTCCATGTTGGCTAGAGGTGCCGACATGGAGGGAATAGCACGGTATTTGGGGCAACTTACGTGGGATACTGCTGGGCTCGGGCACGAGACTGACTCCAAACACAGAAGCCCTGTAAAGTGGGCACCACGGTTAAGGGTTGAACCTTGCCGTGCCTTGCTTTCTGTGTAAGGAGACAAAGAATGGCCTAACTGCACTCTGGAACTATCTGAAATAAATACCTGCTGCTCTTTTCCAACTTTCGTTGGAATTTACAGACCAGGTGGTTAGTAAATAAATAGCCGGCCTTGTTCTGAAAAGAACAAAAAACCAACTATAAAGTTATACTATTTCTTTTTTATTTCTGGTATGTTGTTTGAAAACAAACAACACACCTGGCTGGGATTTCTACCTGACGGCTGACGACTGTTCGCTTCGAACCGACCGACCTGCACGGCGCGTCGGTGAACACTCTGACGATCAATGAATCTGTAGTAGTTGGTTATAATGTTCGTTATTTTTGCCCGTTGGATATTCTGTTCTTGCTCTGGGAAGTGATAAATGATATTCTCAACATCCGAGAGCAACCGTAGGACAGATATGTCACCAATGGAGGGAGAAAGAGCAAATTTAGAACTTGTGTCTTGAGATTGTTTATTTTTTTTAAATTAGTGGATTTTATGGTATTAAAAATTCTATTGTATGTTTGGTTTTGCCTAGTTTTAAATTGGTTGAATATGTGTGTAGGGATAAGAGTATTGATTTCATTGGAAAACTGTATCAGAGATCTTTCAGCATGATAAATTGCTCTAATTCTAGTTGATATCTCAAGATTGATAAGCTTGTTTTTTAACCTGTTACTGATCTGCTTAATCTGTTATCCTGTGGCTCCGTCTTCAATCTCTCGGGTGTTTTGTATTCCCTTGGTGTTGTTGTTGATATGTGCGGGAGTCAGTGCCTGTGTTCGACTGGTGAGCAGGAATATCCTCCTGTTGCGCAGCGATGCTAGTTTGGTGTTGTTTTTTACCCATTGTTTTAACAAACCCACGGTGTGTACTCCGTGTTGTTGACGGATTTGTTGGTAAAACCCCATTCCTGGAACATGAATTGGTAGGGTAGTCTTGACTGACTAGTTAAAGAACTAACTCAGCAGCTATTGAGGCATCAGTCTATTCGGACATCGGCAGTAAAACTTTTTTTACTACGCCAAGCTTTCGAAAATGTTTATTCTCTTTGTCAAGGCTACAACACTGAGTTTAGTTAGTAACTAAATTAATTTATATTATGTTGGGCACCTGCAAAGTGAGTTAAAAAAAACCTTCGTAAACATCTATCACAAAGGAAGAACACTCCAACTCAGGTCTTACAGTTTAAATATAAGTTATTGCAATTACATAAGTTCTTTTCGAAAACACTAAGGTGTGAGGCCCCATGGTTTGCTTATATATATATATATATATATATATATATATATATATATATATATATATATATATATATATATATATGATGCCCCGGATGGCGTAGTGTGTTAAGGCGCCAGACTTCCCGCGACGCCCGGCTCGGTTAGTACTTGGATGGGGTGACCGCTTGGGATGGGCGGACCGACCACCAGGGAAATACCATGCGCTGTAGTCCGATGGTAAAATGGCAAAAAACCAGCGGGCATCTACCCTTGCCCCTTACCAACCTGCATTGAGACAGCGTGGTAAGCTACGTCCCACAACCCCTATCAACATAAGGGGGGCTACACCATAATTGGAAATGGTTGATAGAAGCTGCGGACGATGATGATGTAGAAACAGAATGTAGAAGAATCGAGGAAACTGACATTCTTCTAAACGTTTTGCATGTTTCTCCGCATTATTTCGCTTGCTGCCAAAAAGTAAATGGATAACATTTTGAACATTTGATTTAGTTTTCTGTGTTAACTTTTAAATTATTTCCCCCTGTATTGTTTATTCTTGTACTACATATCCAAATACGATAGCGTTCTTTACGTTTCCAGTTCGACGAAATTTTTTTAAAACTTTACGTAGAGGAAAGGAACCAAATTTGAGACACTTTTTTTCTAAATCAAAAAACATACGCATTTTTGTTAAACAATATAGGGTCAACCTACCTATAATTGACCACTTACCAGTGGTTGACCAATGTTACTAAGGCGAATATTAAGATATCAAATTGTTAAACAGAGCAACTTATTGGTGGAAACTAAACTAATAGATGTCGTCCATCGCATAAAAAACGTTACAAGACGCGCGGGTTGCTATTCAGTATGCAAACAAGTGCCAACGTGGTAAGAGCATATTTTTATCGATAAGTGTAGGTTGTGTTATAAGGAAGGTAAGTTAACAGCACTTTAAAAATCTGCTTTTATTTTTGACATCACCTAATATTTTTTCTTACATAATGGATTACTTTATTGTCCTAGGACCAGCTTAGAGATATTTGTTTGTATTTTCTTTTATAACCAAGATTTAAGGTAAAAAACTTAAGTGGTCAATTACTAGTTTCACATTTCCAAACTTTGGCCGGTATTTGACCAAATGGTCAAACACTGGCATTTGAATAAAATAACTTTTTTGTATGGTTAAAGTGCTTCTAAACAATATACCAACCAAAACTTTTAATACATACTTTTTCTTAAAGCTGTATCTTATTTTTATCCAATAATTGACCACCAATTTTTGTTGGTCAATTATTGGATGGTCAACTACTAGTTACTGTTAATGGTCGCTGTATTTTTAGTTTTTATTTTAATAAAGATAGTACTGTAACCGCTATTTTTTCTTTCTTATTTCAGAATACCTTATAATCATGGCCTCAACACAAAAGAAAAAAACTTTTTTTAAATATTCGGAAGAAGACCTGAAAAACGCTTTAAAAGATATTAAAGAAAAAAATGCGGCATAAGGGTAGCAGAAAGAACATATAATGTTCCTCATGCAACTTTAATTAACAAACTTAATAGTACCACCCCATTAAGAAGAAAAATGGGACCTCCCTCTGTTTTGAGAACTGATGAAGAGGATTTATTGGAAAGATGGCTTTTGGCAAATGCAAAGAAAGGAATACCAATAAATAAAAAAGTATTATCAGATACGGTAATGGACATAATACAAAGCGATCAACGTCCCAATCCCTTTACGAATGGAATCCCCGGCGATAAGTGGTTTAAAGGATTTTTAGGAAGACACCCTCAAATAAGTTTACGGCATGCTGAATCCATTAATATGGGAAGGGCCACTGTTACGGAAGAATCCATTAAAAGGTGGCATAGAGACCTTAAAATATACCTCCAAGAAGAAAGTTGCGAGGATATATTAAATGATCCTACGCGGATTTTTAATTCGGACGAATCAGGTTTCGAAACCAATCCTAAAACAGGACTTGTTTTAGGGCCCAAGGGCATGAAGAATTTTTACCATGTTAAGTCAGGTGCCGAAAAGGAACAGATCACAGTGTTATTTACAATATCAGCCAGTGGAGATATATACCCTCCCATGATTGTATACCCATACGAACGAATTCCGGCCGAGATCGCAAGAACTACCCCTGAAGATTGGGCCATTGGAAGATCAAAAAGTGGATGGATGACAGGACAAACCTTTCATAGTTACGTTTGCAACTCCTTGGTGGCCGAACTTAATAAAAGGGGCATACAATTTCCGATATTATATTTGGTTGATGGGCACAAATCGCATTTGACGTACAATGTTTCAAAGTTTTGCCGGGACAATGGGATTATTCTCTACGCTTTGTTTCCAAACGCTACCCACATTTTACAACCGGCGGATGTATCTTTGTTTAGGCCATTAAAAAATAACTGGAAAAAGGTTGTTTATGACTGGAAAAGGATTAACAAAAATCAGAATGTAACCAAACCTACCTTCCCATTGCTTTTAAAAAAGGCAATAGAAGATGTCACAACCAGTACAATACAAAATGGTTTTAGAAAATGTGGCATTTATCCATTTAATGTTGATGCAATTGACTTTACCAAATGTATGTCTGACATATCCAGAGTTACAGATGATCCAGAAAACCCCTTAAAAATTAAACCTACTGATTTCTCTGTTCAACACCTGCTATACCTCGAATCAGTCATGTCGGCTGGAAGAGCTGCTGAGTTTAGAAAAGTTCTAAAGGAAGATAGAGACTGGACTGGGGATGAGTCAGCAAAAGAACTTTTTTGTGTGTGGAAAAAGTTACGTCACAGATTAGATAGAGCAACAAATAAGAATGAAAATCCTGCAAGTGACAATCCGAATTGCGAACTAGAAATAATACCCATTGAAAATAATGAGAAAAAATCGGAAGAAAAAGAAAATTTATCGACAGAAAGAAGCCCATATACAGATCAAAATTTAGCTAAAAATATATCCCCACAGAATGCAGAAAAAGTTAAAATGCCACAAAAATCCATTAACATTTTACAAAATATCACAGTCAAACCAACCACATCCTGTAATGGCCATCAAATTTTACAAGACATCTCGTCAAATCCCATTGCTTCGGGGTCATCTATCAGTTCTTCCTTTCTTGATCATATATACTGGCCCGAAGAATCTCCTGAGAAAAAGTTATCTAACAGGAAAAGAGAGAGGCTGCCATATGCAACAACGTCTAAGAGATGGCTTCAATATCACGAAGAAAAAGACACTTTGAAAAAAACGCAAGAAGAAACTAAAAAGTTAAAGTCCATTGAGCGAAAAAGAAAACAAGAAGAAAAGCTTATCAAAACTACGTCACGAAAAAAGAAGAAGGTAGTTGAAGAATCCGAAACAGAAGATGATGAGTGGGTGGAAAGTGGATCTAGTGATGATGATGATGATGATGTTTCTGTTTCAACTAGTACTGCAATCCCTAAAGGCGAATTTGTAGTTGTTGCATTCCCGGGAAAAAAGAACCGAATTTTCAACTATGTTTGCATAGTCCAAAATTACTTTAATGAGGAGGAAATTGAGGTACTAGCTTTGAGACCCTGCAATTTAGAAAACTTAGTTTTTAGAATTATAGAAAATGACATCAGTACCGTCTCTTCAAACCAAATATTAAGACGACTAGAAGCGCCAAATATTTTAACTGTAGGAGATCGCATAAAATACGAGTTTTTATGCCCTGTTCAAGATATAGTACCACTGTAATATTATTTTTGTTCATTTCGTTAGGCTATAAACCTTTTATGTTATCGATTTTATTTCTGTTTTGTGTTAACTGCTTATTGGTTTGGTATTTTTAATACATGCTTGGAGACCTATTTGTTTTTTTTTTGTTCTGGTCAATTACTGGTAAGAAAGTGGTCAAATTCTGGCGCACTCTGGTCAATTATAGGTTAATTTGCAACTATTTTTTATTAATTAATAAAAAAATCATCTTGCCTAAGCTTAACACTTTATTTTGATTTTCCAAAAAGAAGAAGCACAAAGTTAGATTATATGAGCGTTGGTTTCCTTATATAACTATGAGAAAGACTTTAGTTTTTGAAATTTGGTGAAAAGTTTGCTTAACTGGTCAATTATAGGTAGGTTGACCCTATTCCTTTTTCTATTGCCATAAGGTTATACTGTTTACTAGTAAACTATACTATTATTTACACAAAAAGTAACTAAACTAGTTAAATGTATATAAAAATACAAAAAAGTGTAATTTGGAAATAAAAAAAACTGGTGCCCTAGTTCGAGACACTATGGGTGCTAAATATGAGGCAGTGCCCTAAATTAAGATACTACTTCAAAAAATTTTTTTTTGTGCAAAAAGAACATGTAAATGTACTGGTGTGTAGTTCCCCACAGTCCTCATGTGCCCATCGAAAGCATTTAACACATTTTGCCCACTTTTCTCCATTGCGATCTTCAGAAAAATGACCAGAACAAAATAAGCATTCTGCGTCACTCTCCCCACTTTCATCGGAGGAATCTGCCAAAATAGGACTTTCCGCGCCATCTGAGCTTGAGCTTGAGGAAGGTTTCCGTTTACGGGCTTTCTTGGATGTTAAAGCTCCTCCAATTTTTATATTTTTTTGTAGAGCTTTTTGTTTTCCTTTTCCCGATAATGTTGGTGTTATCTCTTTTAGTTTAGGAACCTTTTTATTTTTTTGTTGATTTTCTAACTCCTCCTTGTATGGAGTTGAAGTAATAACGCAAGCTTTTCCAGCATTTTTTCTAGGTTCCGTTTTATTGTAAACAGGCAAGGGGCATATTTCCACTGGTGAAACTAATGTCTTTTCCTGAAATAATGTTATTTTTTTAGGCGGAGTATTTTTATCTTCAGGGATATTTATAGTTCGGCCTGGGGTTCTTTCTTGAGGCAATATCTGGGTGTATTGTGATGGTGAAGGAGTTCGCTCTCCTGGGTGAATGTTTTGCTGGATTGGTGTTTGTGTAGAGGTGCTAGGAATGGGATCATCATGTAAACTTTGGTCTGTGTGGATACCAAAATCATGGCTGCGAAAAATATTGCGGTTGCAAGGCACCAATCCAGTTTTGCGAAAAGCATTTGAAGATATTTCCATAGTAGCAGCCCTGCTGTATGCCTTAGAGAATAGTCCAGCGACTGCATATGGAGAAACGGTGCTCAGTTTATTATCACGAAGCCAATTTTCTACCTCTTGAGCATAATATGTTTTTAATGGAGACATAAATCCGACGTCGAGCGGCTGCATCTTGTGCGTGGAGTGGGGAGGTAGACAAATTATAACTACATTATTTTGTTTTGCCAAATCTATAAGATCAACGTTTCTCGTATGCGAATAGTGACCGTCCAGAACCAATATGACCGGGTCAGAAGCAGTGGGTTTAGTAAATTTAATAAAGTGATCCAACCATCTCGTGAAAATATCGGTTTGTACCCAGCCGGAAGGATGACAAGCATAAATGGCACCAGGCGGAGCGCCCATCATTAGTTCTAACTTCATGTTTTTTCGTGGAAAGATTATTAAGGGCGGAACGAATACACCAGTTGCATTCATGCAGGTAATAACTGTTATTAAACTACCCCTTTCTGCTGATGTTAACGATGATATTTGCTTTTTTCCTCTCATGGAAAGCACTTTACTATGCTTATGTTGAACTACGGTGATGCCCGTTTCGTCTACATTAAAAATTCGGTGGTAAGCGTATCCAATTTTCTCTAGTTCGGTCTCATAAAGGTTAAAAAACTTTGAAACATTATCAGGTGTAAATGATTTAACCCTAGCTGCAGACATTCCTTGAGGCGTTCTCATGGAGAGTTCTGGATGTCTTTTCAAGAATAAGCGGAGCCATTTTTTACCAGCTGACTGACTATTGGAATTAAAGGGATGGTTTATACCATTTCTAATGGCAAGTTGAAAAGCCAATCGCTTTATATCACGTGTCCTCAAACCAAAAAATCTTTCTTCCATGGCAAATGCATATTTTACTAGCTCATTTTCAAGCTCAAGAGGAAGAACTGTCTTTCGTCCAATGGGTAAAGTAACAAGTTCCTTTAGCGGTTTATTGGACTTAACATATCTTTCAATTGTGCCCCTAGGTACTCCATAAATCTTGGACGCCTTTAAATAACCCATTTGTTTAGATTTTACTGCTTCAACAGCTTTAATCATATCTTCGGGGTTCCATTTCTTACGTTTAGATTGTGACATCTGCAAAAAAAATATTTGGTATTACGTGAAAGTAAGTAAACAGAAATGTGTATTTATAAAGTACTAAATATATATGGTTCCTAATTTGAGATACTCTCAAATTAGGCAAACCACAGTGTCTCAAATTAGGAACTTCTTATATTACAGTTAAAGCCGCCATTTTTAGGAAATGGATATTAAAATAATGATGTTCTATGGCGCAAAATTAAGCAACAAGCTTATATTTTAAGGTTTTAATAGCAAATATTCAGTTTCGACTTACCTTCGGTATTTTTTTTTGCACCAAAACAATCGATGTAAAACTTTCCAACCACTGAACGGACTACTCTGGTCCACCATTAACAAACGAATACCACATGTACGTTACAAGCGCCTTCCCTCTACGTTTACAGTTGGAAACAATCAGTTTTTATTGTTTCTAACTAGATGGCGTGCCCTGTATAGTTAGAAAACAACTATCTCAAATTAGGCACCTATCTCAAATTTGGTTCCTTTCCTCTACAGTAGATTTAGTTAATGGATTTCTGTCAGGGTATTTGTAATTCAAAATATTTCAAACTCCTTCTTGCGTTCTCATTCTGCCCCAATAACCGAGTATTATTATAATTTCAAATCTTTGGGTTTCTGTTAAATGATCCATTTTTTATAATTAAACGAAACTGACCATGTCAGACATTTCAGGTAAACTTTCGTGTACAGGTATTTTAAGGTAAAATACAATAAAATAACGATTTTTGACGACCATGTTCTCAAGAACTGTTAACTTTAGGATAAAATGTTTCCAGTAAGAAATAGTGAGAATTTGAAGCTGAATACGAGAGTCGAATAAAATATAGAGCGTTCCATTAAAAAGAGTTCCTGTGGATTTCAGGAAAACGGTAACCTTGACAACAATGCGGAACTCACAATTAGATCGGGCGTAATTTCGTACCTAAGTGTACAAAATGTTATAAAAATCGGATGAACGGTTTGCAAGATATTTCGAGGTTTCCATATTTTTGTTACACATTGTATGTCAAAATATTATTTTTCTGACATTTTCAAAAAATATTGTAAATTGATATTGTGATAAAAGTAGTTTAAGGAAGGATTGACTAATATAGACATTCTGGCTAGTTAATATCGTTAGGTAGTAATACATTTAAAACATAATGGCCCTCAACAACGCTAAAATAGTTTTACTTAAAATAATAATAATATTTGTCAAGTAGTACATTTATCCAATCACTGCCGGCGCCCGGTAGCATGCGTGCGATTGTTTGGCTCGCTGCAAAGGTCTTTGTTTGTAGTTTTATGGGCGTTTTTTACTAGAAAGCGGCACAGCAGGCGATTTCAATTTATTAGTAAACGAACTATAATACAATTCTGTTACAACTTCTATAACATTTTAAAAATAAAAGTTGTAGGTACCTCTTTTGCACTAACATTTTCGTATAAATACAAGAAAAGTTTACTTACGCACAATTTTTTACATCTATTTTATTTTGGGACCTTCTAGAGAGAGTTCGTGTTCATTCTTCAAATTATTATTATTTGCTCGGTTGATATTGTTGAATTTCATGTTGTTTATCATGATGAAATATAAATTAGCAACTGCACATTTAAGTACGTACTTGGCTAATTATTTTACTTTCCTCTATAGATATAATAATGGAAGATTTCCCACCAACGAGCTGACATTATGCTCTTTGATATCGATATGTTTAAAAATAACATATGTATTGTCCGATTCTTAATAATGAATTTGTTGTGACAAAGGATATTGCCTTATTATTAGTATTTTCTTTAAGTGGCAGCGTTAATATAAAATCTTTACTAGTCATCTCAATGACTATCAAGAATTTTGTTTTCCTAAAGTTGTAATGTATTTTGCCAAATGACAATGGGTTCAATGACTCTGATGTCTCTATCGCAGCTCGGTACAAATATGTCGAGACTAAAAATGTATGATCGATTACCTGTACATTGGAGATTTTATTTTGTATGTTTGGCCACGATTGCACTAACCCTTGTTACCAAAATACACTACTCCAATTAATTAACGTACCACAATGAATTTTTCATAACTTTGGTGGCAATTTTCTTCTAACCCCTTAATCCGACTCTAAAAACGCTTTTCTACGTTGTAGGTTTATTCTTTAGGAAAGTGTGTATTACCACTATTGTTTGAAAACAAATAAATTTTGTACGGTATACAGGGGTTTAATAACAATGTTGTTTTTTTTTTCTCCTAAAGTTTGTAGCGCCTTGTGGATTAGACCAGTCATAACTGTAATTCACATTCACAACTAAACTGTAACCTCATCTATCATTTCGTTTTTTAATTCACTCTGATCTCTCAGTTATTGAAGGAGATACACGGTTTTTTATACAGTGATGTTTTTACAAGATTTTATTTAATTTTACCTATTAGTTTGTTTGTGTGTATGCTTAGGTCAAATATTGCAATCACAATTTCGACTAGTTCTAATTAAGCTAGAGCTTTGAAATTTTGCACACGTGTATAAGTCCGGTGACAATGCAATATAGTATGTTATTTAATATTATTCTAAATCCATTATGGCGGACGCCCCAAGATGGCGGATCACCTTTTTGCTTTACAATCCCTTGATATGGGTATCAAATGAAAGGGTTTGACGAGTAGAATACGATAAGCTGTATGACGTCATTATAAGCCCAATATGGCGGACGTCACAAGGGGGGTGGTAGAGGAATTCTTCCTCGACGGAGGTGTTACCACCCCACACATCCTCTTAAAGGGCTGGTGAAATCCCTACGGATGTTTCCAGCTCTGGATGTGTGAGTCAAATTTCCCCCGGTACACCCACGGTACATAGTACTTTGGCTTCGGTCTTCGTGGGCTGTCAGAAGATAAAAAAGATAGCGTATTACCTTTTTTTACAACCCCCTTGACATGGGTATTAAATAAAAGGATTTGACGAGTAAAATACGATAAGCTATGTGAGGTCATTCTAAACCCAATATGGCCGACACCACAAGATAGCGAATTACCTTTCTCTTCACCATCCCCAAATGAAAGGGCTTAAAGAGTAAAATATGATAATCTAAACCCAATATGGCGGACACCACAAGATGGCGGATTACCTTTTTCTTGACAACCCCCTTGACATTTGTATCAATTGAAAGGGTTCGGCGAGTAGAATACGATACGCTGTGACGTCGTTCTAAACCCAATATGGCGGACGCCACAAGATGGCGGATTACCGTTCACAATCCCCTTGATATGGGTATCAAATGAAAGGGTTTGACGAGTAGAATACGATAACAAGTAAAATGATGCATGCATGCAACTAAAAATTTAAAAATTAAATCTTGTAAAAGATCCTTCTTAAAATCAAGCTTTTATTATTTAGATGTACAGTCGTGTTCAATGAGGTATGGGACAACGTTTGAGCTTTGTAAACTTGCCTGTGGTTTTCCAGAGTTCAAAAAAGTGTTGATCAAACGTAAAAAGTCCTCAAAGTATGCCGTGAAATCAATTACGAATGTCTTGAATTATTACTCTTGAAAGGTATCATAGGCGAAAAGTATTGGTGAATGAACAGTAAATCTGTTAAGTTTTGATGTTTTTATTTTTAAGAAAATTACATTATTGTTATTGTCATTGCGTAATAGAGAATTAAAAAAAAACCGTATACAACAAGAATCTAAAAATGGGCTTGTACAGCATTTTTTTTATTTCACAATACAAAAGTGCTCCATTCGAACAGCTTATCCCCAAAAGTTTAGAATTTTTTCTGATCGAATTCACCCTCAAAATAGCGGTCAAACGTCGCTGATTATAAAACGGGAAAATGGCGTTTGGTAACGTAGTCCCACGATGAGTGATAAGCGTTGGCACCGCTGCAAAAATTTTGCGACTAACTTTTCCAAAATGACACTTGTCAAAAACCTTGTCCCCCTTAGGGGATCATGGCAGTGATGCCGTATCCTTAATTGGATTCACCACATTGCCTGTTACATTCAGTTGTTTTTCGTGGGATGACGTCAAGCTGGAAACTGAATGTTTTCAATTCTGTCTAATTTTAAACCTTAATATTTTAGTTATTATCCGTTCAACCGACGTAATTTTTTGTGTGTATTTTTCGATTGTCTGATTGTGCAATAATATAAACATATTTCTTGAAAACGCGAAATGACTGAGCAAGCCCATTATAAATTTCAACTAAATGAGAGACGTGTCCACCTTTTACTTCCAAACAATTTGTTCTCATTCTTCTTTTTGCAACATCAAAAACATTGGTGAGCACTTGGACGGAGTTGTTAATCTTCTGAAATTTATTTGCAATTCTGGCCTGTAGGTCTTCTAAATTTACACAAGGGATTTTGGAAACCGAGCCTTTAATGTGTGGCTATGAAAAAAGTCGCACGGCGTGACATCGCAGTGGTCACCTAACTGACATATTACGACTAGTGATTCCTGCCAAAAAATTTAAATTATCAAGAGTTATGTGAATTCGTGCGCCGTCCTGCTGGACGTAGCATTGTCGCATCTCTTCATCGTGTAATGCGTTTACAAAATTTTCAAAAATTTCATTACGGTATCGCGCCGAATTAGGAGTCCTTTAAAAAAAATCTGTCCACTTGTCCTTCTTTTCGATATGGCTACCCACACGCCAACTTTGTTTGAATCTCTATAAGGAAATGTCGATTTTCAGAACTCTTATTTGTTGAAAATTTACATAACCATGGAGGTAAAACCATGTCTTATCAGTACGTCAAATACGTTCTCGTTATTCTGCAAATTACCCAAAAACCATTATGAAAATGGCATTCGCGGCGGCTTGTCGTTTGGTAACAATTCGTGGACTGAGCTTAGACGATAAGCGTGCATATGCAGGTCACATTTCAGAATTATATTGCAGGTTCCGTGGCATACATTTACTTGCTGGCTTAAACGCCGAATAGGGGTTTGTGGGTGCTCATTAACAATTTGCCTTAATTCTTCTACTTTTTGTGCAGTGCGAACTTTGGGTCTCCCGCTGCCTACCTTTTAATTCACATTTCCTGTTTTTCTACACAAAGCCACAGATGTATTAAAAACTTGGTTGGCGAAACTGGTCGAAATCCATGACTATGTGTGGAAATTCTGTTTGAAAATCCTGAATGGCGTCCCGTGTTGAATAAACTTACTGGCCATCAACCCTTCTATCATTTCTAAAGTAACTTTCGCTCATAAAAACTTTTTGCTCTGCCGTGATTACCATATGCCTCATTTAAAAAGATATATTTTTACTTAATGTTACTGTGTTAAATAGAACGATTCTTATATCTTAGAAAAGTGAAAAGTTTAGTTCGAATTTTTGTACCTATAAGTACCTAAAATCATATTAAATGATATGATTTTTCTATGTATTTATCAATTAGTTCTGAGTGGACGAATAATATAATTAATCTTCCGACTATCTGTCGAGAAGTTTAAGAAATTATTTCCTATTTGCCCACACTGACCCTATAAATTTTCTTTAATTAAATATCTTTTCAAAAAAAAAAAACCGGCAATATCAAACTTTCAACGCCAGTGCCTGTACATACAACACCGACGCGCGTTGCGAACGTATAAAAGGACGACGCGCGAATGGATGCCAGTTTCACTCTTCGGGATTCTTTGCTAATCAGCAACAGGTCCCAGGCAAAGAATTCAACAGCTGAATAGTTGCGAAAGTTTTCCAAGTTTTGAGAATTCGTTGTATTTACATCGAGTCTTTATATTTCGGGTTTTACGTGATTCTATCCAACCAGTATTATTAAAACGTCATTGGTAAGTTAACAAGATTCCTTATAAATTTTTTTAGTTTTAAAACGATTTCGTATTTAGTCAGTCATAAAAAAATAACGGGTATTTTTTATTTCTTAATTATACAGCGCGTCAGAAAAAGGTGAAAGCAAATAATAAATATTTTTATTTTTCGTTCTGTCTAAAACATGAAATAATAAAACGTTTTGTTCAGGTTGGAAATGATTTCCACCAGAAAATATATATGATTCACAGGTTGTACCCAAAAATTAAGAAGCGTAAATTGCAGAAAACAATTTCAGACTTTGAGTTTTGAAAATATTAAAAATTAACTGCATCTTTATTGAGGAGAAAAATTTTTTTCCCAAATATGCCTTCAGAACTGGAATAACGTCGTAATATTGATATTTTTTAGAGCAGTGTATTTTTGGGAAAATTTGTGTTTGCTTTTTTTCCTTTACTGAAGATCGTTAGTTTTGGCTCATTTATTTTGCTTTTTAAACATTGTTGTTGCTCAGCTATTTGCTATAAATAACCAATACCTTGCCGGTGCAGACATGTAAAAACCAGATACAATAATTAATTAAAGGAATCAAAATTTTATTTTGTACTTTTAAAACCGCGCGCTTATCCGAAAGTTTGCTGCGCCCGGTTTTAAACCAAAAGTACAAAATAAAATATTTATTTCTTTAATTAATTATATGACTTTTTTTATTTACAAAGTGGAAAAAAGTAGAGCTAACAAAATATATCTAAAACCCATATAAATTTATCGGAACCAAAATATTTTTACAAGGTGTGATATTAGCAAAGTAATATATTGTTTAAAAAAATTGTTTTTTTGTTCTAGTAATTTTTATATTAATAATTTATTTTTGGGGTGGAAATAAATACAGCAACTTTTACTAAAGATTATTTTTTGGTTTTAAAAACCATAATAAATTTTCGGACAAAAAATACCGACACCCTGGATTTTTTCTAAGGTTATTCCTTTATAAAGTTTTAATTCGATTTTTAAAGTTCCTTTACCATTTTATAGATAATTTCATGTGCTGTATTTTTTTAATGATGGTTCATGTTCGATAGGGTGATATTATACCGGGTGAATCAATGTGCGGTTTTTGTCCTAAGTTTTAAACACCCTGTGAAGAAATCAGGGCTGCTATTTTTTATACTAAAAAATAAAGGTTCCTCACGTTATCTCCATTTTAAAAGAGATATGCATTTTATAATAAAACTCTGTTTTTAAAGCTTTTTTTTTATTGAAACAATTTTAAAACAGAAAAATTTTTACAAAATAGCAGCGTGTATTTCCTCCTCTAGCTACAATAACAGAGCGCATTCTGCTAGGTATTGAATGAGTAAGAGTGACGATTCTTTCTTAAGGGATTAATTTATATTCTTCAGAAAGTGCTATCCTTAGCTCCTATAAAGTGCTTTGCCGTCTAGTAAAATTCCCTGTTTTCAAGTACGTACTACAAGCATCATGAACCGTAGCACGTGTAAATCCCAACGTACGGGCCACATAACTTTTAGTATATCTGATTTTTGAATCTAAAATTTTCTCGGTTGAATTAAAATCAGGCCATTGTGATGGCCATTTCATTAAGTTGATCTGTTCCTACCTTAACCAAGCCCTCACGTACCAAGAAGAATGCTTTAGGTTATTGTCCTGCTGAAAAATATGTCTTTTTCGTCCGCGTATGGCACCATTTGGTTCTCAAAAATGTCCTTATACTTAAATCTATCCATATTTCCCTCTATTTTATAAAGATGATCCATACCGTATCCGGAAAATCAACCCCAGACCATTACCGACCCACCACCATATTTCACTGTTGGGTATGTGTACTTTGGGTCGAGTCGCTGATTGGCAAGACGTCGTATATATACCATACCATCGCTTTTAAATACACAAGACTTTGATTCGTCACACCATATAACCCTTTCCTAATCATGTTCTGTCCAGTTTGGATGGGTCCGTGCAAAACTAAGACGGGAACGTCTGTTCTTTTTAGACAACAAAGGTTTTTTGGCGATAATTGAGCTTGTAGTAGTCTACCTCTAACCGTTCTAGAAGTCACATTTACTGCAAGTTCTTCGGAAATGCGTTGTTTTATTGGATTGGATCCGATGAAAGGCTCATTTTTGGCAATTTTTATAGTTTGTTCGTTCTGGTAGTCTTTCTAGGTCTTCCTGACTTTTTTCCAGAAATATCACCAAAAACACGAAACTGCTTAGTTATGTGAGACACTTTAGATTTATGTAAATTAAATGCCTTTACAATGTTAATTTGTTTTTGACCACTTTTGCATAGATGAAGAATTCGTTTTTTATCATCATATAAATGTTTGCCCTTAGACATGTTGATAAGCAATACGCTTTAAACTCGTTGGATTTAAATTGATTCTATATAAAATATAAATCATGACTGTAAAAGTTTCTCTATTTTTAGCAACCTAAAAAAATAAAAATACAAATACGCACACAGAGACGAAAAAGAATATTTTTTGCCATAAATGCATTTTTATCCGGTATATCGATATTTTAGAAAAATAAATAGGTCCCTGCTACCAACTGAAATTTTAATATAATAGAAACACATGATACCGAATTAATTGCCAATTGTATCCATAATTTTTTATATGTAACAGTTACTTCGAGCTTGGCTACATCACAATTCATATGCAAAACTTTGCGTAAAACTTCCTTTGATTGAAAGTACAAATAAGGTATAAATTAGTATTTTAACGTGTTTTCTGTCAAATAGTTTTTGTGTTCTAATTTTAAAATTTTGATTTGCAGTATTATTAAAATCGCATCACAAATCACAATACGGTTGATATGTTTGCTCAAATATAAAAATTAAAATTCCGCAGGGATAAACCTTTTTGGGACACACTATATTTTTTTATAAAAAGAAAAATAATTTTACATTATAATGGTAATAATAGGTATAATCTTTTGTTCCAAAACTAATTTTATTACAACTCTTACATTCACTTTCGACGCTTCAAACTAATACTAAAGTACACTGTATTAGTTTGTTTATATAATTTTGAATAATGGGTTTTTCTTTTTTAATAACCAAAGTGCCATAATCCGTTTATTAATGTGATAACAACAAATTTTTGTTGAATTGCCATCATTTAGTATCTTAATTGGCGTATTTAAATAGGTTCTATTTGAACTCGATAGTTGTTCGTTTAATTCATAACATTTTTTTAATCTTTAATTTTATCGACTGATTCACTTTTAAGTTGTATCTGTCAAACTTACATGATTAAAATTTTCAAATTTTTGGGTTCTTTTATTAAATCTGTAAAGAAACTGGTATGTAAGTATGTACTATTCTTAGTAATTAAGATAAGTCAATCCAATCAAAGAAAAGCTACTATTTCTTAAACAGTAAACAAGATAGACGTGTGCTAGCTAAGTCCTGAATGATTAAGTCTGTAAAATATTGCTTGAACTGACATTTGTAGCCTTTCTTTGTCTATTTTAAAATCTTTTGTAACGTTCGAAACACAGTAAATACTTCCGAGAAGATCAAAAGGTTTATTCGATATAGTTTTCTATACAGGGTGAGTTTTTTAAAGTGTTACAATCTCGTAAACTGTTTAAAATATTTTCATGAAATGTTATTTAAACATACATATTTAAACAACATATACATATTTAAACATATTTAAACATATTTTTGACGTTTTGACGTTTTTGACGTTTTGGCGTTCCTCTATTTTGAGGGGTGAGGGTAACTTTGGAATTTTAAATGGGATGATGTACTTTTGTTTAAAAAATGCGAATCTACGTAAAAAACTACGTATTTGTACATTTTTTTTTTATTTGCTTCATCGATTACTATTACAGAATTATGATTCAAAAATTAGGTTATATATATATTAGGTTGTATAATAAGAAAATATATGTATCATTTAATTTCAACTTATTTATTGTCTGTTATGCTTGATAAGTTGTTCGAAATGCACCCCTTCAACTTCCAAACACTTTCTCACTCTTTTTCAAAATGAATTTGGTCACAGCTAATTTTTGACTCATTCCAGCATCTTGAGCTCGTCCGTTATAGTTCGCTTCCGAACTCGTAATTTTGTCTTCAGACTGCCGGTAGTACGACTTCTGATTTCCTGCCTTTAAATGCCGAGATTTCGGGTTATTAGGAAACCTCTCCACCCACACTAGTGCAGCTTCTCTAGTTTTCTCTGGATTCCCCTAAAATTAACAACAAATCAATTTGCACATTAAAATTCGCTTCCATGTTTAATTGAGCAATAAACTGAGAAACAGTCGTTAAAACGTCAAAATTCTCAACTGACTTAAGTAAAAATAACGCATTTCCATGGAAACGGATAAGAATTCTCCCTATTAACTCAACCAAAATTTCATGAAAATATGTTAATATGTTTTTGAGATATCGCCTTGTAACCCTTTAAAAAATTCACCCTGTATAATATTGTGGTTTTATTACCCCGGAAATTAAACCTTGTTGGACACAAGTTCGGTTTTACTACCAAATTTTATATGATGATTTTTGCGTTACTTCTGGTGTATCATGGTTTTTCTACTTGCCCGCTGAAAAAGCTGCTGACTGATTTTTTTTCATACATGCATAATGAAGATCCATATACCTATTAATAATATATAATTTAGTGTCTATACGTTTTAAACGTATGGTTGTCAAAATAAACACGTTTTAAATCTTTGTGAATCTTCTTGTTTGTTTTGAAGTTTCTCGTACCACATTCATTGCTGTTAATCCTTCAGGATAGAAACTTTTTTCCAAGTGTTTTAAAAAACCTTGTTTTTTGGATCAACCAGCACTGAGATTTTTAGGTTTAATATTTCCGCTAATCGGTAGCAAGACTCACTATTTAAAAATCCATTAACGTTATCAAGTTGCTGCTTAAAATTAAAAGTCTCCTTTTAAACAAACACCGCATTCAGGGCGAGTAAGCCATACATTTTTATTAAGGTATTGCCTTTTAAGTCCGTAGTGTTATCTAATAGGGGGGGGGGGGGGGGGGGCAGAATCTTGTCAAAAATAATACCAGTCCTTGATGACGTTGCTCATTTTTAGTAATTTTACACAAATCAATTTTTACCCTTTCTTACAATAAAAATAATTGGTTTTTGCATAGAAATATAAAAAATAGCTTTCTGACACCAAAAAATTTGAATGGCGTTCGAAGTAGAATAAACAAAGATGACGTCTGCAGCTATGAAATTTTTTTCATGGGAAATAACTCGCCCTTAACGTTTCAATTAAAAAACTGGCATTCAAGACTGTATTGCATAATTTTTAATTTTAAGACAATTTTTATTAGTATAGGGAAGAAGTTTTGGATATCTGCTGAATTTGATACCTCATATTTCGGGAATTTGAGATGTAGTTAGTTTTTTAAGAAATATACCCCTCTTTTCACCCCCTTAAGGGTTGAATCTGAAAAACGGACAAACGGGGGGTTGCTTATTTATTTCTGATAAGTTTATGCTGAGTAGAAAATACCCATCCTCAATGATTTTCGATATACGAGTATAGACTTTGCTTTCAAGACAATTTGCACCTTTTTCCCCTTTGAGGGCTGAATTTACCGAAACGCACCGACTCGTCTTTGTTATTTCTTATGAGGAGTTTCTGTGCTGAACTAAGCATCCCCACCTTTAACGGTTTGTAGGATACAGGCTTTTCTTTAAAAAATTTGACATTCCGTCTTCACCCTTTCTCGTGTGCAGTGGTTGAATTTAAAAAACGAACAGACACGCGTTTACTAATTTTTTGTGAATTTATATGCTGAATTTAACATCTCCACCGTTAGCTGTTTATGATATAAGATTTTTTTTAAAAACCTTACACCCCCTTATCAGCCCCTTAGGGACTAAATATTAAAAAATTCTTTTTTATTCCTTGCCTACATCATTAAAGAAATATACTGTCAAATTTTCACGTTACAGCGGTTTGAGCTGGGTGTTGATACACGTCTAGTTGACGCTACAAAAAAAAGTCCAGAAAACCTAATGATATTAAGTCAAAACTTTACGAGAATCCGAGAATTTCTATATTAAAATTGTTTTTCTTTTTTTTTTTGTATATTATGGCAGATAATTATTATATTTTTTTTTTATTCCCTGTAATAAACTAATTAAGTTTGTTGGGAATGAAATAAATAAATAAATAAAATAAAAAATATTAAACTTGCCCACACTAACCGCACTAACCTTTAACCATACCCAGAAGAATTGTCGACAAATTATTATGAAATTACCTTACCTAGTTTGAAACAGAACGAATCCAATAGTTTAATAGCGTAATATTAATTTTTTGGGACCGAATGAATGTTTTCAGTAAGTTTGTTATGCCTAGCGTATTTAATATGCCATGTTCGTTTTGGCAACTCTAATAAGTTGATACGTAAATTTCGTTTTTTAGTTATAATACTACGACAAAGAAAATGCTCCGAAACACAAGTGCAGTGAATGTTCTTTTACAACAATTCATAACAGAAATCTTAAAAAACATTTAAGACTACATAGTGCATTTAGATTCGTTTGCCAATGTTATGCAAAATCATTTAGGTAAAGAAAAAAAAAACAATTAGATAACCATTATGTATCCAAACATCCAGAGGAATTAGATACCTGGAAGGATATTATCACAAATAATATCGAGGAATGTTCACAGTGTGGATATAAGACTGTGAGAACAACTAACTTTAGAAGGCATATTCTAAGACACAGTAACAGTATGAAGTACCACCGTGCTATATGGGGTTACAAGAGCATTAATAAATCTAATGTTACAGTTCATTTGCGTATTCATGTTGACTATCTTCCGTTCGTCTGCACCGAGTGCAAAAAAAAAGTTTAATCAAAAATATCACCTAGACAATCATATTTTATTTCATCACCCAAGTAACCACCAGCCAATGAAAAGTATAAGCCATACAAATTATCTAAAATTCTGAAAAAATGTGTGTTGCATGAAAACTGCATCAGTTTATTTTTTCGTTGTTTTAAAGTATAAATAGCCCGAGTCTGAAACAGAAGTTTTTTTTTGAAACAACGAAAAAATAAACAAATGAAGACCTTGGGATCAGAAAGAGACATGCCACAAAACATAGTTTTGGAAAAAGGACCATTATTTACGTATTTTTAAATGCTGATATTATATTTTTTCACGATTATTAAAGCCAATGTCAAAATTAGTTTGCAAATATTTAATTAAGCACACAATGAAAGTGACAAACATTTTTATTCAAGAATTTTTGAATAAACAAGGATTTTTGAAAAAAAGGGGGCTTATCCCCTTTTATATAATAATAACAATAGTAAAAAATTAACATAAAAGGTAGTCAGTTATCATTATTATCAGCGTCTTCAATATCGGAGAAGTCATCCAGATGTTCGATGTTGCCCAGTGGTTCATTTTCGGTATCTGGTGGAATCCGTTGGCAAGCACCAATTTCTTCATAAAATTTTAGACAAACTGGAGAAATAAACTGAATGAGCTGGGAAATATTTTCAATTTTCTTTTTTGGGTTTAGTGCAATGGGTTCAGTGTATTTTCGCACTAAGTCGCTGGAAAGCAGTATCCATTTCCTCAAACCTTTTTTCCCAATATTAACTGCTTTATAATCTTCATTAACCAGATGCTTAATATACATTATATTCGGTAGCTCAGATAAAAACTTAAAGCTTATTATCTTAGAAAAGTTAACTTTTTCTTTGGTATCTGTCAAGGTTTTTTTAGTAAGTTCGCTTTGCAGCTCTTTAAACGAAAAGAAATCTGCTTGTTGAACGTTATTGTTCTGAAATTAAAATTTGTATTAAAAGGGGATGATAAGCCACAAAATGCCATAAAAACTGTTTATTTAAAGACACTTCCATGACAACATTTTGCATTTTTAAACAGGAAAAATACAAAAATCTTTAAAATAGTCATTATAACATCTAAATATTGAAATTTCACTGCAAAAAGCAACCTCAACTTTTAGGTTGAAAAAATGTAACATAACGGGACAAGCCACATATTTTACAAACTCACCATTTCCAAGTCCGTTCCTGCCGAATCGCTGTTACTTCCAGAGTGTGTAATCTGCATCACCTTCACTGTCATTTAAGAAAGGATCTTCTTCACTATCTCCCTCACAAAACTCAGAAAAACTTAATTTTCTCTTACATGCACGTGGATGCTCTGTCGCCATGTTTAATTCTATAGTGGCTTATCCCTTTCTGTTGCAAAATCAAACGATGGTGCAAAAACGGGGCTTAAACCCAGTGGCGCCATCTATGTACAAATAGCTAAATTTTGATCTATGGGCTATTTATAATGTAATAAAGGACGCAATTTTTTTCTAAACTCATTTTGAACATAATTGTGGCTTATCCCCTTCTGCTCCCAAGGTCTTCAAATGCGGTTTTCTTTAGGCAACAAGTTTTCTCCAGAATTTTCTGGAAAATTTTTATGCACAAATGGTGTTCGGTAGAAAATTTTCGGAATAAAATAGATAAACATATTACTTTTATATTTTATTTTTAATTTATTGTAGGGTATAGTACATTTATTATTATTTACAACATATTGCTACGATTTCTTTTAATCCGTAATGCAGGTTCTCTTTTCAGTTACTGTAGAATCGATTGCAGTACTCATACTTTGCACTGGAACAGCATTTGGCTGGATTTCAGTGCTAACGTCTTCTCCCATTTTTTTACAAGGTCTTTATAGTGCTCTTGCTCGATTTACAGGTAACCTGCAATCGATTTTAGAGCTGGCGCGACCTGTAATTTTAATAAGCTCCTGTTCGGAACACAATTTTTTTCAACATCTAATCCCACTTGCTTTGCTTGTTTTGTAGTTCATTTTGCTATTTCATTCCGTCCAACAGGTTGTATGTTTTTAAACCATTTGCCGGCTTGGTAAAAATACATCATGCAGTTGAATTTGCAGTATTGGATTTTCGCTACTCAATTTTCAATATGCAATTTTATTTTCACCTACTGTGCAATTTTAAGTGTAATTCGGCGATAATTCAACGTCACTTATGGACAAATTCATACCCAAGGGAAATTTTCAAAATTAATTTGGTAATCATTGAAATCCAGAACTATGTTTTTTTAAGCTTTAATATGAAGTAATCTTTTTTCTATTGTAGTACTCGTACATATTAATAATTTCATGTTTTTTTGACATTTCAGTTTTGTTAAATATTACCCCAGGATTTACTATCTCTAAGACCGGTCTTATTTGACAATCAACGTTTTAAACTGACACGTGTAAAATTAAGACAACTCAGGTTTGCACTGTATTGTATGTGTATGTATTGTTTACAATAATAGGACTAGGTCATTTTAGTAACAAGATAAGTAGTGTGACTCTCAATGAGAAAATACAATTGGAAAAACGTATATCTTTATTATTCTACATAATCTACTCTTAACTCAATGTACCTGATCCATCGATGTTGCAACTTCTGAAGACCTTCTTTGAAGTAATTTTCTTGTAAGACCCTCAAAATACGTATTTACAGTAATCATTACTTCCTCATCTGTAGAAAACCTTTGTCTAGCTAGGTATTCTTTGAGATTGGGAACGAGATAATAGTCAGAGGGTGCCAGGTCGGAAGAATAAGGTGGATGACTAACTAAATCAAACCTCAGTTCTTCCAATTTTTGAGTGACAACACCACTTCAATGAATGGGTGCGTTGTCATGATGGTAAATAATTTTTTCTTCGACAAATCTGGACGTTGGGACGTCAAAGTAGGTTAGTGTACAGTATTTGTCATTTATAGTTTCGCTCTTGCTTAGGTTAATTAATAATAGAAACCCAAAATACGGAAGCCATAACCTTATCCGCCGCTGCAGACACTTTTACCTTTGTTGATGGCGGAGAACCACGATGGACCCAGGGTTTCGATTGTTCTTTCATATCAGGTGTGTAATAATGCACCCAAGTTTCGTCCATCTTCACTAAACGGCGTCACCCGGTTTTGAACTTCTGGTGATAGTCGCATTTACAAATTGAGTAAATATCCCTAAAAAGATTAAAAAATGTCATTAAACTAAAGAAATAACCTATACCTGTCCTTTGTTTTTTTTAATACTGATAAATCTCGGTCTTTCAGATCATAATTTTCTAGATTTGGCTCAATTTTATTTGTATAGCGGCTTTTGAGGCTGCGCCATGTGCGCCCGGGCACTAAAAAGGTGAAAAGTAAAAAATAATTTGTGAATAAATCACCGATCAAAATTACCATTAAATGCTATGCTTTGCACATAATTCTCAATTTACTAATTTCTATATTATATACATATGTATATATATATATATATATATATATATATATATATATATATATATATATATATATATATATACAGGGTGATTGATGGTGAGTGGCCTATTAGAAGTTCTGGCGAACTAGTCAACGGATCACTTTGAAAATTTGGTAGTTTACATAAGTGGACATGACCTTTCTTTTAAAATTATTTTTGGCCTTGCGGTGTTGCCGCTTCTACTGAAAAGTATTAGCACCTATGATAATTTAAATGGAACACCCGGTATATTATATTTTTTTTAGAATCCCTGTTGGTTTGTTAATAAGTTTCGTTAACATATTCCTATGTCTATCTAGTATCGTTGTCGAGATAATAATTATTTTCTTCTTTTTTTCTCGGAAAACATGGTAGTCAATAAGGGCTGATATTTTTGAACTCATGACAGATAGGACACTAGAATTTGGTGGAGAGCTAGGTAATACCACGAGGCTATTCACTCGGTGTCCAAATCGTAGTTATATTTGTACAGGGTGTTTCAAAAATAAACATATTTTGATGGTTTGGAAAAATGATTAAAAGTACATTTTTTTAAATGGAACACCCTGTATTTTAACCGCGGTCCTAAAAGCTCTGTAAATTTCCTATCTTTCAATATATCATGTCCCTATACCTATCTCGAATAGTTTTTGACTTATTAGCATTTATTTGGACAATTTAACTATTACAGATAACATTCACGAGTTTTTAGGAAAATTTGAAAAGTAGCCTTTGGAAACTGTTGTTTTTAAATGGATGACACTTTTCTATTATTTATTCCGTTTCGTTGTCAGTTGGTTGCCGTACTTGAAAATTCTAATTTAAGGTTTTAAGAGAAATGGAAGAAAACAATAATTATTCAAATACAGTACTTATGAATTTATTTGTTTTACATGGTCAGTGTGATAAGATCATTAGTCGTACTTGTAGAAAATTCAATGAAATGTATCCAAATTTGCCATCAATGAACAATAAGAAATTTAGACAAATTTTAAACAATTAGTAAATTCTTAAATGCTTAAAATTACTTAATCATATTTAAGTTGTAGTGTACATAATAATATTTTTTTGACTTCTAACAAAATTACCAAGAAAAAAGTAAAAAACATTTAATTAGTTTTTAATAAATGTTCAAAACGTTGGCCGTTGACATCTAAGCATTTTAAAATTCGCTTGTTTACACCATGTCCAGTAGCAAGTCTAAGTTCACCAGCATCCAAATTTTGAAATGCCCGATTCACCCGATCTTCTAACTCTTCCCTTGAATTTACCGGTGTCTTGTAAATAATATTCTTGAGAGTGCCCCAAAGGTAAAAATCCAGAGGTGTTAAATCTGGGGACCTTGCAGGCCAATTCCAAGGTCCCAAACGCCTGAACCAACGATCTTCAAACATTCTCTGTATTTCCGCACTAACTTCGTCAGTGCAGTGAGCGGGAGCCCCGTCCAATTGGTACCAGCAGCTGCGATACTGGGCGAGAGGAAGGTTGTCCACGAAATTTTCGACAAATGTAGTTAAAATTTCTAAGTATTTTCTGGAAGTTAAATTTTCATCATATATCAAATATTGAATTTTGTTGTCCATCATTACACAAAAAACATTAAATCGAAAATTTTCTTGAAATCCAGTATCTCTCGTTACATGAGGATTTTCCTTCGCCCAATAATGAATATTTTTCCTATTAAAAATTCCTTCGCGAGAAAATTTTGATTCATCAGTCCAAATGATTTTCCTTAAAAATTGTGGATCTTCCTGAATATGAACTAACAAGTTTTCGCAAAATAAAACTCTTTGTGGACAGTCCTCAGGCTTAAGACATTGAACTTTGGTATACTTATAATCATGCATATTATGTTTAGCCAATATTTTTTGCACGCAGAAATAGGTTAAGCCCAAATCTTCTTTGGCACATCTTATTGAAGCCTGCGGATAGGCATGAAAATAAGCCAAAACGTTAATTTCGTTGTCCTCACTAGATGTTACAGGTCTGGGTAAATTTCTGGGAACTTTCAAGGAAGAACCAAAATTTTTGAAATTGCTTTGAATTCGTCTAAATTTCTTATTGTTCATTGATGGCAAATTTGGATACATTTCATTGAATTTTCTACAAGTACGACTAATGATCTTATCACACTGACCATGTAAAACAAATAAATTCATAAGTACTGTATTTGAATAATTATTGTTTTCTTCCATTTCTCTTAAAACCTTAAATTAGAATTTTCAAGTACGGCAACCAACTGACAACGAAACGGAATAAATAATAGAAAAGTGTCATCCATTTAAAAACAACAGTTTCCAAAGGCTACTTTTCAAATTTTCCTAAAAACTCGTGAATGTTATCTGTAATAGTTAAATTGTCCAAATAAATGCTAATAAGTCAAAAACTATTCGAAATAGGTATAGGGACATGATATATTGAAAGATAGGAAATTTACAGAGCTTTTAGGACCGCGGTTAAAATACAGGGTGTTCCATTTAAAAAAATGTACTTTTAATCATTTTTCCAAACCATCAAAATATGTTTATTTTTGAAACACCCTGTACAAATATAACTACGATTTGGACACCGAGTGAATAGCCTCGTGGTATTACCTAGCTCTCCACCAAATTCTAGTGTCCTATCTGTCATGAGTTCAAAAATATCAGCCCTTATTGACTACCATGTTTTCCGAGAAAAAAAGAAGAAAATAATTATTATCTCGACAACGATACTAGATAGACATAGGAATATGTTAACGAAACTTATTAACAAACCAACAGGGATTCTAAAAAAAATATAATATACCGGGTGTTCCACTTAAATTATCATAGGTGCTAATACTTTTCAGTAGAAGCGGCAACACCGCAAGGCCAAAAATAATTTTAAAAGAAAGGTCATGTCCACTTATGTAAACTACCAAATTTTCAAAGTGATCCGTTGACTAGTTCGCCAGAACTTCTAATAGGCCACTCACCATCAATCACCCTGTATATATATATATATATATATATATATATATATATATATATATATATATATATACATTTCTTCAAAAAGTTTGCAATCGGATAAAGGCAATATTCGCATGATTCTTGTTAAACCTTTTCAAACTGGCCTGAGAATGTTGACATCGGATCCGTTTATTCTCTGCAGAAAACAAACGCGGCACCCATCTTGCAGACAGCCAGTTTATTCGTTAAAATGAAATGCGCCCGTTTTTTTAATAGGCCTACCATCTCTACTACCTCGGGCAATTTTAATCTTCTGTCTTTGTAAAACTTCGTTTACTTTGTCGACCATATCTGGAGTAGAGACTGTTTTCGGTCATCCATAATGGGCGCATCTTCAACACTGGTTCCTCCTCTCTTAAACTCATTTACCCAACGACAAACGGTGGTATAGGAAGCGACATCTTCGCCTACCGTATTAACCATATCATCATGGATTTGCTTTGTATTTAACTTTTTTCAAAAGATTTTATCACAGCACGATATTCTGAATTTTGCATTTTGGAATACACGTTGCCGACTTTACTTTAACGATACACCAAAACTACAGGGACTGGCAGGATACAATAAAACTAATATGTTAAAACTACGTATAATTGAGCGTCATATATTAAAAAATTTTGGCGCCATCTGTAAAATATTACAATAATCATAGTGTTTTAACAGGGTGGCCACATTCTTGAAAACCGGCAAAAGTCAGGGAATATAAGTAGTCAGGGAAATGTAAGGGAATTTTTCATCCAGTCTTTATCGTATTTTACATCCATTGCATTCCCTTTTCCCCTACAGTAGGGGAGTAGTATCCCCACTGTCTTTTCTTAGTTTTTCTCTTCTCTTTTCTCAGTGTGTCTTTGTTGTTTTGCGCATTGCTTTTACCGTCAGAAAGTATGCGCAAAATGACAAAGATAGAGAGTAGATAGAGAAACAGGATAATATTTTAAACAGAAGTGGTAAATCACGTGTGAGTTGGAAAGAGACTTTACTATACTTTTTTTTTAATTTGAATAAATAAAATGTTTATCCCAAACAAGGGAAAATAGATTCAGTAAATTTTATCTATATATATATATATATATATATATATATATATATATATATATATATATATATATATATATATATATATATATATATATATATAATAACATGTCCCGAGGACTGACTGACTGATCAAACCCGAGCCGAAACCCCTATATAAATATAAAATTTGAAAATATGAAATTTGCTCAGTAGTTTTATTTTATAATGTAGAGACTCACTAAGAAGGGAATTTTCTTTTATAGTACATACCTGGCTTTCCATGTTATATTTAAATCCCACTTCTGTAATATCTTCTGTTGCGTTATAAACAGAATATAAAAGCATAAACAACTTTTTTTAAAGGATTAACATGGTTTCATAATACAACGTAAAGTCAGGGAAAACTCAAATATTGTCTGTAAAACCGGGAAAATGTGATGGTGGTCAACCTGTTTAATGACGACTTAGTAACAATGGCATGACAAAATTGTAAATGATCCACTAGAAGATCTTAATTTAAACGTTTCCGTGAATCCCGCTATTAGGGTCCCGACCTGAATTTTTCGTTTTACGTTACTTCTCTTTGCTGATGGGGATAAATTTTTATTTCAATCAAGTCTAATAACATAATAAAAAGCTCTTATTTTTCGCCGCACAAGCAGACGGTACCAAAAACAAAGCTTTACCTACATAAATCTTTGGGTCAATTTTGTTTTATAAGATGGCCTACGCTAGGCTGCAAACCAGCATAATATTTTCTTTTACGGCAAGGTATTTTGGTATTTTACATTTGTGCTTTTTCCGACTTTTTTTCCGCAAAAAACAAGATTTTGTAATGATTTTACATATATTAGGTATTGATAATAATGATATTTATAAAATTAATCTTGTATGTAGAATAATCATAAGTAAATAACAAAACCCCTCTTTTTAGTTTTTCCAGTGGCACAAGGATATGTAACTGACTATATCAAAATGGACAGAATTTTGCTAATAAACCAGATAATTATAGTCTTTAAAATGGTAGAAAATGTTTATCTAATCTTACTGACAGAAACTGAAAAAATAGAAATAAACTGACTTTTAAGACGTATATACAGGGTGTCCGAGAAGTTTTAACATGTACAAATATCTTTGCTATTAGTAAAGATCGCGACATCACATTTTAGGTGTGTCTTATTGGTTAATAAATCTACTTTTTTATGTAATTTAACTTTTTCAACCCCCTTGAGGGGCAACACTAGGAATTCCGAAATTTTGATTTGGAATATCGATAAATAGATTTCTCTTTTACTCATATACAAATACTTCTAATTCTAACAATAGGGTGGGTCGATTTTTAAAAGTTTTAGAATTTCGATTTGAAATACTTAGAAAAAGGCTCCTTTTATAATAATAAAAAAGTTTATATAAATAATTTTAATTAATTTAAGTCTTCCACCCTCTGCCTGTAGCTAAAGCTGGTTGTCGGTCTGGTCTACAATTTTCTTGAAAATTCCGAAATTTTGATTTGGAATATCGATAAATAGATTTTTCTTTTACTCATATACAAACACTTCTAATTACATTCAACCAAAAATATGTCTTCCACCCTCTACCAGCCTTTAAACATTAGAGCTGTATTGTCCCTGGCATGCCTTGTTGTTGGCACCGTCCGGCTGGCGATGGCGGCTCTCGGTCGGGTGTTTTCGGTTTTTTGTTTATGTTTAATATTAGTATTGCCTAGGCTCTCGTCGCAGTTGCTTTGTTAAAGTTGGGGAAAATATTATTGACATATCAAAATAGGGCATTTGAACGCCGAGTAATGGACGAAAAATTGTCTAAACTAACGACAATTTCTTCCAAAACAACGCCAAACTTTCCACGACAATAATATAGGAATTAACTACAAAACTCAAACTTCAAGAACATATAATGGCTTTTCACTGTCGATTAAAACATGACACATCTAAAAAATGTATTACACGACGTAATCCATATTGCCAGACAAAATAATGCATCGAAAAGGTAAAAAAAAATATATTGCACTCCACATTGTTCCCAGCTTGTTGCAACAAGCTGTTGTAGAATCTTATACAATTATAATAAGCAACATGTTCATACATTGTGAGTCTATGCTTAGGAAAAGTATAATATAATGTTCGCGTAGGACGGGAAGTCTGCAATTTATTGTCTAAAAAATGTTGGGTTTTTATAAAAGAATAACACACACTCCTGCACATAAATAGCGGTGACAGTAAGAAGATTATTTTCTTTGAATTTTCCTCTGCAAGTTTCCCATAAAGTAAGGCCAAGAATGATCCTTAAAGCCCTTTTTTGTCACTTAAACAGCCTCTCTACATCACACTACTTCCCAACATAATTATACCATATCTTATATGAGATTCAAAATTTGCATGGTATAACATTTTCCTCGTCTCAATATCAATATAACCGGCCAAAACACGAAAAGAATAACAAACTCTGTTTAGTTTATTCTCAATACTTTTCCCACGACAAATTACAATCTAAAACCATCCCCAAAAATTTGGTAGACTGTTCCAATCTTAGCCCATCATCACTGATATCAATCATTTCTGGTTCTTGTAATCTAGAAGTTTTACTTTTGAATATAATAATATTAGTTTTGCTGTCCTTTAGAATTAATTTATTTTTTGACAACCACTCTGATGTCTCTGTCATAATTACTTTAGATTTCTCAATACGGTTAGGTAAGCTTGGTGCCGCGACCAGCAAATTAGTGTCATCAGCATAGTTATATATCATACAGTTAGCGTCGACTGAATACAGTTCCGTAATATCATCAATATATATTACCAACAATAAGGGTCCAATGACACTTCCCTGGGGTATATCCAACTTAATTTCAGTTTGTTGGGATGAAGCTTCATTAGAGCCTCTTCCCAGAATTACCTATTGGTATCTGTTGGAAAGATAGGATGTGATCCATCCTAAGACTGTCCCCACTATGCCGTATAGCTCTATTTTTTTAAGCAGTATTTCATAATTTAGAGTGTCATAAGCTTTTGACAGATCAATAAACAGTCCAAGAGGGATCATTAAAATGAGGTACTACACGGCATAGGGTTGCATTTAAAATTTTTGACCTCAGCTGCCTAGCGTCACCCCTCAAGGGAGTTGAAAAAGTGAAATTACATAAGAAAGTAGATTTATTAACCAATTAGATAACCTAAAATTTTGTGTCTATATCTTTACTAATATCAAGGATGTTTTCCCATACTTAGACTTTTCGGACACCCTGTATATTGGATCGACTCTATTATTGTATGGCATCTTAATTTTTTGATTTCTTGAGGTACAGATTTTACTAGAAATCTACCGTAGTTCACTAATCTATCTTGACTTTCTATGTTAATTAAAATTCAGAAAATACTTGCATTTTATAATTTGTAACCAAATCGATTTTGACAGTTCATTCCGGATTTGCTGTTGAGTGTGTTAACTTAGAGTTATGGCGGTCTCATGATTCTCAATAAGGTCCACAGTTTACTGTCTAATCCAACACGCCCCGGGGTCTGTAGTTATTCTTGATCGCACCATACCTTATGCCAAAATGGAACACACTGTTTATCCACGAAGTTACAACCATTTTCCCTCCGGATTTTTTCTAAAAACGTAAATAATTTTATTCAGGTATTATTTTGCCTTTTTCGTTAAAGTACAATTTTCCACCATTTTTGTTTTCCTTTCCATTTATTTATTTATAGCTCTCAAATAAGTAAGTAAAAGTCAAATAAGTGTCTTTTGTACATTTATTTCGTATTTTTTTAGGCGTATGAACAAAATATCGCCCATGCTAAAATTGCTATCACAAGCAACAAATTGTTTGCTTTGAGGCTTGTTTAAAGTCATAGAGCGAGCAGTGCTCGTCGGTGCGTAAAGGTATCTTTTACGAAAAAAAAATCATATTGTAGGGAGTATAATGAAAATGATAACTGATACCATATTTAATTAATTATACTCTATGGGACAACAAAACATGATATTGTCTGCTTTACTGTAAAAAGTGTACAAGAAATTTTTACAAGTAACCACTTAATAAAAAAAAATTCTAAATATTATATTATTAAAAAATATCCAAATAATATACAGGTTGTTTCATTAAGGGTGATGAAGTACCATATCTCAGGAATTGATACTCCAGGAGTTTTGGAAAAAAATCCTAATCAGGAAAGTGGCCAAGAGAAAGTGCTGGAAATAATTTTTAAGTTACTAACCCTGCCGCTAGGGGGCGTAATTGCTGTGGTCATGTAAAAAGATATTTTTCTGGAAAATATCCCTATAAAAGCTATCGAAAAAATATTACACTGATAATTCTACTAGAATCTTTTTGGTTTAACACTTTTTGATGTAAGATGTAAAATTAGGGCGGCAGAGGAGGGAGAAGGTCTACTGATAAAAGTGTCCATAATTTTGGTTTGACTCAACCGAATTTGATGAACTTGGTCTCGTTTAAGAAAGGAAGGTTTGCTAATTTAAACGAAATAATAGCTGTGTTACATTGACTTTCGGGGAACTCGTTAGAGGGCGTTATTTGAAAAACTTGTTTTTTCAATTTTTCTCCGAAATTTTAAATGGAATGACATAGTTATATCATAATCGAAAAGTAGAATAAATTTGCAAGAGAAAATGTAGAAAATTCGTTTCGATATCTTCATTAGTTTCGGAGTTATAGCCAAAAGAATAATTAATATCATGTTAATTGAAAAAAGCCATTGTTTTTATAGGTCCGTGGTCAAGACAAAACCTGTCAAGACATAACTGATCAACTATAAGATCTTAATTTAAACCAGTACTAAATCTTAAACCTTCTTAGTGAATCTGAACGTATATGTCTTTTGATTTATCTGATATAACGACAGAGGTATCATCTGCGTATAGGGAAAAATGCGCACCAGGGGGCAACAAATCAAGCTTATTTACATATAAACAGAAAAGTACCGGACCCAAGCCTGAGCCTTGGGGGACTATTCATTGCTGAAGACAGACAATAAAGATAGGCCCGACAGTAACGATAACCACGCTACAACTGCAGTTGGCTTCGCAATGTCGAATGGCGGCACGTGCTGCTCAGCGACAACTGCTGTCGACGTCTGCCGCTGCTGCTTGCCGTCTGCCGCGTTCTTTGAAAGTCTGCCTTAAATCAAAAGGTTCATTTATTGTTGGAATCTGGTTAACAATTTTTTCGGGCGCTTGCACAAAAAACTTAGAAAACATGGAAGCCACAGTCTGGATCAGACTATAGCACATCATTCTGTTTTATTGTTATATTGGACCCTTTATTACGTTTATTTGATAGTTTCTATATTACACTCCATGCCGGCTTCAGTATTCAGCCTGATGGGCATGACGCTTGTGCTGGCGCATGCCTGCAAAAGACACAAAAGCTCTGTTACATACTGGGCAGGTGCTATCATTGTGGCCGTCAGGCGGTCCGCTACATCTCAATCTCGCGAGATGGTTGTTTAGGCCGACGTCTGCAAAATCTTTACCGCAGAGGCACAGTAAGCGCTTGAGAGTTTTTCTCATTCTACACCACAGCATTGCTGTTGCATAGTATTGTAGGTATTCGGGAAGTAGTACTTTACCCAAACTTGAATCATCGGTGATTACTTCGGTATAAGTTTGAGCAGCTATGTCTGGTAAAGCTGGAGTACTAGGTGAGAACGTTTGCCTGGGCACGGTTTCTCTAACTGAGACACCGATAGCAAAGAGGGTCGCATCGCTGGATTGCCTGAAGAGACAGTTCCTCCGACGTTCTTTTCTCTGTTTTTTTTGGAGGGGGGGGAGCTCAGCAGGAACTTGTTGTTGCTGCCTGGGCTTTGGACCTTGACCTGGCTTCTTGTTGGGCCGTTGGTTCCAGGCGTTTGGATCGCGTTGGTTTTCGGGTTTACCCCAATAAACTTTGCGATTGGGTGGAGCGTCTAGCGCTGAGTTGTTTTCTTTAGGATTATTGTCCATAATGAAAAGTATATATAAATATAAGGTTGAGAACTTCTCTCCTCTAAATAAATTTTGGGCACTATGGTATCAGCTCAGAAAAATGTGCAGCGATATCATCGGCAGCAAAGAGCACTCGGTGAGTTTATTAATTTTAAGGTCCTTTAGACCCTGCACAAATTGACCCGAAATCGGGCAAAAAGCGGACAAAAGCCCGGATCCTGGCTCTCTGTCCAGCCTTAAAAAAAAGTGGCATAAAAAGAGCACTAGAAAGTGCTCTAAAAACAAATCTTGAATTTGTGGTCAACCAAATGGACCTCGTGACACAATTCAGAAGTGAAGCTTCTGTGGGCCAGTTTTGCTAGCCTTTAGCCGTAGACGGAGCTTATAGCGTGGGTTAGCAAGCGAGGGTGCAGGCAGAACGAAAACGATGACCGGACTCTGTCCAAAAACACAGTCATAAAAAAGGGCAAGCGCCTACTCTCCTGCGAGAGCAGTCACTTGCCCAAAAGAGAATTAGAAATGCTGCATCGAGAACCGATGCAGCATACAGCCCAAAAACACCCCCTCAAACCAGTGCCACACGACTGACTGCCGGCTTTCGTTTCCTCCTTCGCCACGAGGTGGCAGCTCAAGATTCCGTGTTATTAAAAAACCTTAAAAAAGTGACAATCAAGCGCTTCAAAGAAATCTCTGGAGGCGAAAGATGTATTCGCTTTGAAGAGTGTCCATGGAGTCCGACGTCATGATTCTATTTTGATAGTACTCTTTTTTTTGTTCTCCGAATTAGATTGTAATGAGCCCTTTTTGCAATTTTATACTCTTGTGATAGCTGCGGGAAGCTACTTTTTAGTCTAAAAAGCTCTTTTAGATGAAGGCTTGACTCTTTAACCTCACGGTTCCTCGACCGAGGTGGTACCATCCTCAAAGGGCTGATGAAATCCCTTCGGATGTCTTTAGCTTTGGATGTGTGAGTCGGATTTCCCCAGTACACCCACGGTACATAGTACTTAGACTTCGGTCTTTGTGGGCTGTCAGAAGATATATTTTTTTTATTATTAAACTTTCGTAGGACCAATTACTAAAAATATTTTGTAGATCTTTAAATATAGGATTATTAAAATTCTTACATTTTTTGCATTGTCTCTTCTAAAGTGTAAAATAATAATGGATAGAATAATTTCTAAAAAGAAATTGCAAAAAAAATTACAATGTCAGTTTGGCGAGTGTTTTCTCAATATTGAGGACTACAGAAGAACTGTATTGTTAGACTTCTGTAAGTTTAGGAACCCAGAAACCAGTGTAACAAGAAAACGGATTGTTGGGATAAAATCGCGTGAAAAAAGATCCTTATTGGTCACTGTCGCTATCCTAAAATCTGTTGGAAACAAGGTGCGTCTAACAAAGAATCTTCTATCGATCAAAAGCTTCCGAATATATCTAATTTACCGACTAGCACTGTCTCATGTCAGGGGTCCACGGAGATATTTGACACTATTTTCCATATTCTTAGCGAATGTCTGACATTTAACAAGCTGAAAAATGATTATTGCAGCAACACACCGAAAATATCCAAAGACATACAGCAGATTTGATGTTAAAATTCTCCAAAGCGACTGGTCTAAAATGGCTACATTTGAATGGGATGCCATCCTAAACACTTACGTATTGATTTATTTAACAGCTTTGTTGACTGGTGCTAAATTTAATTTTTCATCAACAAAATTTAAAAAAATTGATATTGGGTTTTGTGCAAAAAAAATAACACAGCGCTTGCTTGGAATTACAGGGTTCTATGTTACAATTTTCCAGGAATTGAGATTTTAATATCTCTTTAATACCCCAAGGCCCTGTGTTGCTTGCTCTTGCTTCTCATGAAACATTAATGGTTCTATCTAGCTCCCCCTCTATAATGTACACCGAAATAACTTATAGTTTTCCATGATTTTGTAATTTTCGAGAAAACAAAGTTATATTATTCGCAAAGTTGGTATTGTAACATGGAACCCTATAATTCAAAGCCAGCTACAGGTCGTTTGGAAAAGAATCCTTTTTTATTATTGCGAGTAACAGTTTCTAGCTAATCCCTGGGATTTTCTTTATAATCTGTTTATAACAGTAAAGAAGATTTACCATAAGGCTACCAGCGAAAAAGCTACTACTGGCTGCTGAGATGCAATTCAGAATCCAAAAGAACGGTCGGATAAACATATTGATGCCAGAAAATCTATGGATTCACTGAATAAAAAACACACAATAAGAAAAAAGTCTTGTTTACCTCACGGGCGTACCAAAGTTGATATTAAAATAAGTATGTACAGTTATGGCAAATGAAATTCGGACACCAATTTGATATTTTAGGACATTTATGGAAATTTTGGTAAATTAAGCTGTGACGTTGAGTTTACCCTACCGTACATAATTTTGCAAACGGCTGCTCATTGGGTCGGAGACATTCTTGCATTGCACATTCTTCTCTAATTTGGGCACCACCTGCTCTACTTATTAAATAGAATAGTCTCCAAATGTCATAAAGCAGGAAAATCACTTGGGGTTATTATTGTTGTTAAAAATTTTATTGATGATGAATAATGAATTTGGAGATACCAGTAGCAATAAAAGACCGTTTAAAAAAAATAAGTATCTATTTTCTTCCCTTGTTTGTGTACTGAATAGATATTTAAAAAAAATACATACTTATAATAGTCAAAACTTTTGACGCACACTTGAACGATATTACAACTTAGAAGGTAATGTGATTATTTTCCTCTATTAAGATGCTTGAGATAAGAGAGCAGAAACTGTTCTAGAACCTTTTCTTGCTCGTGATAAGTTAAATTTTTTATATTGTGATATACTTATAACAGGACATTACCAAGGTGGTATTACATGTTATTAATTAATAAAAAACTCGCCTGCCTTTTAAGGTCCCCCTCTTATATATGTACTCGTAAGTTATTTCTTAAACTCAATGATTATCCTTTGTCCATTCAGCACTGATCCCCAACTATATACGTATGTATAGACTGGTCTTCAACCACATTAAACATGCATGCTATCTTCAACTATGAAATTCAACATAAAGTCCTTTTAAATGTAAACTAGTAATAAAACTCCTCTTTGAAAATTGACTTCATTAGAAACTTCATAAGAAGAAAAAACAAGAGGAATCCAGGAAAAGCCAAGAAAGTCAAGAAAGTCGAAGTCAAGAAACCCTAAAATAAAACAAAGTCGAATTAGACTATTAATTTGATTGTGTTTTCGGGAAATATCTTACCTCATTGGAACCGGTTCTACCGTTCAAGATCAAACATGATAAATAAACAATTTCTTCTCGTCCTCTTCAAATCTAATTAACTTGAAGACACTAGGACATAGTCTCCTAAATTTTAGTATAAACTAAGGACAGTAGCCCCATTCAGACAAGAAGGGGGGCTACAAAAAATTCACTGCCTTTTAGGTGATATTCCTAGCCGACAGCTAGATGGAAAGAAAAGTAAATTCCACGTTTTGACATTATATTGTTTTCAAAATGTATTTCTCTGTTATAATAAAAATAGATAAATATTAGATTAGTTGCTCATATTCCATTCTGATGAGGCCTAAAAACGCCGAAACAATATATTGTCAACACATTGAGGTGTAAGTAAAATTTTTTAAATCATTTTATAATAATTTTTATTTTTTTACATTTCTGTAATTTAAAAGATCACATTTTTCTTGCTAGTTTATGAACTTACATTTTTGCTATGTAAATTTAGATATTTTTAGATGTTCATAAAGATTTTTTCTTTAATAAGCAATTAATGTCTAAAGTATTGTGTGGGAACAGATTTAGTTCTTCCAATACTAGCGACATAGAATTTTTTCTTTGTCTTTTCTAATTGTTATATATTTAGTAATTTTTGCGCAAAAGCCAAAAAATATGTTCTAATCCACGTTTTAAGTCAATTTAACCCCTCATCTGAAGAGCTTTTTTGTTGAACACTTGGTCGCATTATTTCTGTTTCATGTCCGGTTCGCACAAAATCAACCATGGTACCAGTTCGGCGTCCTCGAGAACCTCCAAACTAGAGCCAGTGTACATAGTGATGTTGAATGAATAAAAACTCGGGAAGATGTCTTGCACTTCTAACTTTTATTTACTCATTGTTATTTTCCATAAACAAAAATGTAATGATATTGATATGTAAAAGTAGGCTTTAGATTTAGATATAAAATATGATAGTCATAGTAACAAGTGGACAACAATGTAAAAGTCAGTCATCATTCAAATAAATAATTTTCTACAAGAAATTCTATTCTTATCATTAAATTAGACAATATCTACTGTTTATTACTAATACTATATCTACTGTTTAGTACTAATACATTGGTCTAAAAGGATTTCTAACAGATTACAGTATTCTAACTCGATTTTAGTGTGATTAAAAGGACAGAAATTTAACACATAGAACACTTAGAAGCGTTTTCGTCTATAAGCTTCTCGCAGGTCATTGACCATGCGCGAATTAAAGCACAGCTCTAATGCATCACAACTTCGATCCCTGCGACATCCATAATGTTAATTTTTTAAATGGTGTAAATGAAACAAATGTGCGAACATTCTTCCATAACGCTCTTAACGTTGTCACAACCTGCTGGTGTTGCGAACACATAACCATTTCAAAACAAGTTTTTAATAATTAATATTTTACTTTAATATGTTTTGTTTGTTTCTCCATTTCTGTCAGTTACAGAGTTTAGTCTTCTAGGTATTGAGTCCTCTAACGCTAGAGTATAGTTTGGCGATAATGTATTCCAAACTTCTTTAATTTTGGTCCATAAATGGTCTCTTACGAAAATCGTTCGCTTCGTTAATTTTTTTGACCGTAGATGTTCTGGGAAAATCCGACTTACACATGCAGAGCTGGAAACATCCGTATACTAGCCCTTTAAGAGGATGTGTGGGGTTTTCTTTGCTTAAATGCGGCATGGACATGCACAGATGTGGATATTTATTAAGACGAGAAATATGCCACTTTTTGACACTGACACTGCCATTTTTAATTTAGGTAGATTCAAGGTATTTATAGGTGTTAAAAGCTGAATAGAAGAGTAAGTAATATTTACAATATAACTAAAGTTCCGTCCGGATTTCAGTTGCCGTAACTGGACGTAGAAATAGACAGTGACGGCTCTCATTATTGCACGGCCTTTAGATATTTTACTTCGTTTAAATAAAATTAAATTTTGTGCTGGTCCAGGAATAGCAACAAATTTTTACTACCAAATCACGTGTTTATTGTGTTAATCCAAATTATTTAATTCCTCTTTAATTGTTATACAAACATTTTGTGAAATTAGAACAACTCTTTACAATGATCTAAATCTATCTAATTTCGTTTGTATTTAAAGCTTGCGTTATAACACAAAGGACATCAATATAAACTGTGAGAAGAATCGAATGCCTTAGTGATTGCCTTTCTAAAGACCTGCATTGCTTTATTGGTGGTGTTGGATTTCTACATTAAGGATCCACCGGTCTACAATGCGCCAATGGATCGTAACTAAGAGAAAATGACTTCCAGGACCGGAATCCTGCGTAAGCATGTAACAGGATTTGAAAAAACAACTATTATTACTTTCAGCTCTCGATGCATAGATGGTAGGGTACAATTGGCAAATATGGCCTCCTTGTGTTTTTTTCTAAATAGAAATCATATTTTTGGTACTAATTCAATAAAGGTCATGTCAAATGTAGTGAATAACCCCTTTATTAAAATTTAGAAAGAAAATTAATTTATAAAGATATTATTCAAAAAGAGTTACAATAAAGTTACAAAATCACTAATTAATTTTTTGTTAATAATTTCGTCCTCGGGGACCGGGAGCTAGGCGACGGATGTGGCTGTACACAATACATATGTGCAATCAGATGAATCCTAGAAGGCAGAGATAGACCATCACTACGTCCAGAGGGTTGTGCCTCTGTCACATCTGTCAATATATTTTTGTTTATGGCAAATGGCAAAATACATACTGTTTTTTTTTGTGATCCACACCAGTGGTGGATGGTGAATTCGAGGCCACAATGAGTCGGATTGTTCGGACAATCGTGGCAATGTTAAAGAATTTTTGGATGCGTTTAAGTCCTGTAGACATTCAAGAGCACTATAAAAAAAATTCTGTTTTTTCTGCTAACTCTAAGGCAATTCAAAATGAGTTATTAGATTGTATTTCAGATTCGGGAAAAAGTAGGTGGGCTTTGGTAAATACTCTAAAATTCTTTTTAGTTATAAAATGGCGAATACGCCGGTTAGTATTTTCTCGTCCGCTTCACCTATTATTAGGTACACGAGCCGCCACTGTTTGGGAGACATATAGAGTGTGTAAGTTGGAAAGGGAGAAGTATTTTCTGGCTAGAAAGGAGAAAACCAAGCTTTTTAGCAGCTGATGTGACTATTGACGTAATGTGTTTGTGCCAGCTTTTTTTTATCTAAGACATCACACTTTGACTTCAAGCCTAAGTACTAACGTACGTGGGTGTCTGAAGAGAAGGGAAATGTAGTCTATTGACACGGGATTTGAAGGATTGGAGGTTGGGACGCGAAGGGAAAACATCTGCAGGCAATTTGTTCCATAATCTGGAGGACCCTAGGTATGAATGAGCGAGAGAAGTGGTCTGTTCTAGGCTTTTGTAGCTGGACAGTAAAGGGATGCATACGTAACGCGCCTCTTGTTGTTCTGTTAGGGACGTTCAAGGGTGGAATAATACCGGCTAGTTCTTCAGAGCAAAATCCGTGGCAGTAGCGGTAGAAAAGGGATAAATCCCCAACAGCGCGGCGATGAGCGAGAGAAGGGGGTTTTCTCGTGAGGGCTGGGTCATTGATAAGTCGAATGGCTCTCTTTTGGATAGAATCAAGGATCTTAAGTGTCGAAGGTGATGCCGCTCCCCAGATGTGGGAGCAGTACTCTAGGTTAGGTCTTATTTGGGAAACATAGAGAGTGTATAAGTTGGAAGGGGAGAAGTATTTTCTGGCTCGAAAGAGAAAACCAAGCTTTTTAGCTGCCGATGCGGCTACTGCAGTAATGTGTTTGTGCCAGCTGAGATCATGTTCGAAAGCGACTCAGAGACTTCTCGTTTAAAATGCCAAGAAAAATAAATAATTAAAAATAAAAATGTAAAAAACACTCTTTTAATTATTTCTACTCTCTGTATTTCTAACTAAAACTAATAACATTTCGAATTTGTTATAAGAAAACTCAATACAGGTTTTTCGAAAATATATTAATTTTTTTTACACATGCCTAATTTTACTTATTTTAATTGTAACACAAGAAAAATCTAGTCAACAGTATTTTGAATACTAAAAGAAAGCTTCCAGCTATTACATATAATGCAAAAAGGGCGGTTTTGCTTTCAAAAAACAAAATGTGCAATTAGATCATGTAGACATTTTCTTGGAACAAATGCTACAAATTTTCGACGCACACTGCCATAGTAATAATTTTTGTTTTGCTGGTCACTGATTCAATAGTATATTGTACAACGAGCATGGAATGACATGCATTTCCTACGAGTATGACGTTTGCAGCATGAGCCGCAGGCGAATGCTGCAAATCATACGAGTAGGAAATGGTCATTCCATGCGAGTTTTACACTATACTTTTTCTACGAATGTTACCGTTACATAAAATGGGATTAGTAATATTTTTCCTTTTAAGATGTCAAAAAATGTCAATCTGACATTCCACAAATAAAAATTATAAAGATTTTGGATGTCAACGCCACCTTTGTAAAAAATACCCGTGCACAATGGGAACTTTGTAGTTCAATCACCATGGTGATTGAAGCACAATGAAAATGTGTAAAACACAATGCACCATGTTCCGAAATTACTATTGAACATACAATAAAGGTTTTTATTGACATTCGTAGAAAAAATTATTTTTACTCTTGGTATGAGTATTTTTTCTTGCAGTTCCAAATTGATATCTTCATCGTCTGGATTATTCTCGTCTCTGACACTGATTTCTCGCTCTCCGTGTCGTGGTCCGAGAGAATCGCATGGTCCTCGTCAATTTCGTCGACGTCGCTGGCGTTGTCTACTTCGTCAATCCATTTTTCAAGAATGATTTCATAAGCTTTATCTCCTGGTCTAACTCTTTTTGATGTAGTGAGCAACTGAGACATTTCGAATTCTAAGTTATTATTACAAAAAAACAACAACTAATATTTCAAACTATTTTAAAATTGTGACACTTACACTATATATGAGTCCACCAGACTCCGCTTGGAATTTCACCAACAATATCTTCCACAAAAGTACTTCCTCTGCTTGCTGTTGAAACTCCTCTTTCTCACTTTCTAAAACTAAGTTGGTTTTTGGCTTCTTGAAGAGCAATGTCTTTTAATTCCATTTCTCTTTCTTTCTCAGATAACTGTTTTCCTAATCAGCTGAGATCATGTTTAAGAGCGATGCCAACAAGATCAAACGTTTCGTTGTGCTGTAGGGCTTGACCATTCATATGGATGGGGTAAGTGTGGGCGGATTTTTTGCATGGCAACAGGAAACAAAACTGGGTTTTGGAGGCGTTTAAATGAACACGGTTTTTGGCATCCCAGTCTAAGATTAATTGGAGATCTGCCAGAAAGGATGGGTGTATAGATCTGCGTCTAATTGATTCGAGAATTGTTAGGAAAAATGAATATTAGAGTGAAGAGTACTACGGTCGGCATAACTGTCGATAGAATTGGTAGCTGAAGATCAGTAATATGAAGATAAAAAATAGGGTTAGTGCCAGGATTAGATGAGTGACCACCTGTTACGACAGATATGCGTGGATTAACAAAAAAGCTACCGATCCAGGTACATAGTTTGGTAGGAAAACTGTCATACTTGGTCAAAGACCTTGGAAATATCAAGTGCAACAATTTGGGATTTGCAATCAAATTCAAGACATTAATTCCAATTGTGCGTGGCAAAAGTAAGGAGATCAGCTGTGGATCTTTGGGGATGAAATTCATGCATGTTTGTTGTGGCTGAGTTTGTGTTTTTTTTAGATATTTTAAAATTGTTACTGTTTCGGTGACCAGTGTGTCCAATGTCATAATAGTTCATACAACTTCTTCATTATGTCTTCGTTCGACATGACCTTAAGGACCCGTCTTACAAAAAGATAGTCTTCTGTTAAATCATCCATCATATCTCAAAACTTGCAAGAGCTGAACCTAAAATAAGGTGTAAGTATTAGTTGTTCTATTTTTACTAGGTTTAATAAGAAACAGTTTTTAAAAATGCATTTTTAAAATATGAACTAAAAATTGGAGATTCTCTTATGTGTGGCTATGGGATTTTTATAATTAAGAATCAGTTGAGAATATGTCTTTTCAAACGGAGAATGCAAGTTTTTGACTTTTTTTGAACTTCTACATTTTATGTGAATAATAGCGCACAGTGAACCAAATTGAATTATATGTGTGTGAAATTAGCCTCCCGCTGTTCGGCCTTCTAGTTTTTGCACGTCATGATATGGTAAAAGCGCAATGAGAGTGACGATAATTTTGATGTTTTGAGAAATCAAAACCAAAACAATTTAAGGTAAGGTTAAGTATGATTTCATTCATTTTTTCAGTCAAACAAATATAGATTTTTATTGTTCTTTTTAAGATAAAACCTAGTGGTACCAAAAATATTAATAAGGATTGTCTGAAATGTAATGATGTAATTAAAATTTCACCAGCCGCTACTGTGACACCTGTTTGAGGTAACGAGTACTAATTTGGTAATGTGTGAAAATGCGGCCAGGATAGGGGACAATATTGGGGTAGGATCGTCCAAGAGTACGCACTTAAAAATTTTTCTTCAACAAAAAAATGTCTTAAACCCAAATTTTATCAAAGATATTTTGACTTACATACTAATCTAAACTTATAATATGACAGATACGAGAAATTTTGCCATTTAACAAAAATATAAAAATTAAAACAAAAAGAAAATGCGTAGTCTTAGGTTTATGGTCCCTTAAGAGTACTGAGAATTATTTGTTTCATTTGGTTGCAGGCCACTAGTTCTCTAGTTTGGTAAAATGACAAAACAACTCTAAGGGAATTAAAAGGAATATGTAAAAATACAAAACTGTCCCGATATAGTAAATCTTTTTGTCGTCTCAAGAAATGCAGAATAAATAATTCTTAAAATATTCTTTACTAAAATGCATTTTAATTGAAAGTAACTAAATAAATTTACTTTTAGGTGCATCAGAATATTCAGAATTTGTAATTCGAGAATTAAAGTCATAACTTAAATGTAATAAAATTTTTACCAAGTGTTTCAGTTGCTCCAGCGTTGTCAATCGATTATGTATTCTAATAATATATAATTAATATATAATTATTCTTTATTGAAAATACAGAAGAAAAATATAAAAATTACTTTCCTTTATCGGACCACCATAGTCATTTTTTTAAATCGAAACTCATGCGTATAATCAGCTGACCAAAAACTGTGGGTACCAAAATATTTTTAATATTTGGTGTGTTAGAATATTGAGAAAACTGTCTTTACTGTTACAACGCTGCATATTTCAAACGTAATTTAAAGAATGGGGTTCGGATCTTTTCCACATAATATTCTGTTGAACAGGCTACGTCGCGTCGCCTGGTAGTGTTATCTCGATTTTTTATCAGAATATCGTTTTGTTTCCTTCTGATATACATAATTCAGTTATATAATTACCTTTTTCTGGGCGTCTTCAAATGCCTTCAGTTTTTGGCATAGTTCATCAACATAACGGTGTACCTGATGAAGTGTACCATTTACTTCATGGTCATATAAGTTCTTTTACCGTACTTTGTTCATTACAGAAGTCCTGAGGAATTAGTAAGGCATGTGACGGGCTTAATAACACGTCACTGCACTTTAAGACACATCTTCACACAATAGGCTTGTATCAACATGAACTAAGCAGATTATGTAACAGAGAGGAGGACACAGCCTTTTATATTACACCTGAATGGTCCAAACTAACTCGGTGAAGATTAACAAACTATCTAAGGGATCTTAGGAAAAGGCCTCCACGAGACTGCTATAGGAAAAGGATTACTTAACCTGATAAAAGTGAAAACCCTTTTTTACTACGCCCAGTAGAAGAGAGATCACAATATCTAAGTCTTATTGGCTACAGGAAGATAGTGTACCACCCTCAACTTGGAGTACCTTTCCATCAGGCAATCAACGTACATCGCGGACACTATAAGGTATTATAAACCTATTGGGCATTTAATAAAATTCCAAAAAGAAATTAAATGAAGCATAAAGTCAATTAAAAAATTAAATATTGTAGAAACAGTTAAAAATTAAATAGTACAAAAATTTTATCCGATTTTATTTGTACTCAGTGTATGTAGAAATTTTATAAATCGTTAGTGAGTTTAAGTTAAGTATAACCAAATTATTTTTATTAGATTTTTTTATTAAATTTGTTGGTGGTATAACCAGGCTCTTATACACAAAGGCTATAACAAAAAAATGCCATTGACCCTTTAACAAATTAAAATGTCAGAAGCAAAAAAATGTAAAAGCCAGCCTCAAACAGTGAAATAATAAAAATTGATTTGTTGATAAAATATACATACATATTCACACGTATCTGTACAGTGAACATGTTTTTTCTTTTATCCTTTAAATATTCCTTTTATGCGAATGTTCATAAATTAAACTGACGTTGACATTTCTATAATGTAGGGTTGTGATTTGAATGGTGTTAGAAATTTTAGATTCAAAAGAAATAAAGTTGGATTTAAACACAAAATCAAGTGAAAAGATTCATAACGACAAAATAATGTTTGGAAACCATTTTTTTTGATTAAAGGGCTTATCTGAATGATGCCCACGTTAGCACAAAATTTGTAATATTTATAAATGTAACGACGTTGTTTGAGGCATTTGTTTCCCTCTTCTAAACATATGCTAAGATAATTTTTTAAAATTAGAAAAATTGTAGTATTAAAGGGGCTTTTACATTTTAAAAAAGACGTCGGAATACGGGATGGAACAAAATGGACGCTCACCACTTGGTTCACTTAAGTGGGAACAGCTAGAGTCAGGTGTAAATTTTGAACACTTATGTTTGACATAATTGGTAATGAAACAATGAAAGGTGCATTTATTAGCAAGAACTTAACTGTGTATGTCCACAACAGTCCTATAGAATGTGTACATAGGATAAAGTATTTGGGAGTGATGATCGATACAAATTTGCTTTTTAAAGACCATGATGACCTGTGATAACAAAAATAAATTAGAGCGTTCATTGCCTTTCAAGATGTTCCCCATATTTATCGGTGTGGACAAGGTTAATAATATGCAATACATTAAACATTTCTCACCTAAATTATTGTGCTACGATACTCTTTTTGCTAAACCAAAATAAAATAACAAGGCTCGAAAAATTGCAGAAACGTGCTATGATGGTAATTTTGTCATTGCCCAAATAGCACCCCAATAGCATTCATGTTCGATTGCTTAAAGTGGTTACCAGTAAAGAACAACATTAACTTCTTAATATTGGTTTTTATTTTTTAAATTACAAGCCAAAATAGTCTATGGACATGAAGTACATCAGTACAATACAAAGCGACAAACAAATTTGTTTGTTGTTATGAAGAATAAAAAAAAGGGGCGAAAACTCAGTCTTCCACAAGGGTTTGCTTAGTTTGATATAATCTATCCAGTGAAATTAAGTCATCTAATTCTGTTGATATTTTTAAAAGAAAATTAAAACAGCATCTTATGGAAAACAAAAACCAATACCAAAGATTTAACTCGCTTAATTTTGGAGGCTCCAAATTTTGTTGTTGTTTGTTAATGTTGTTAGGGCATTATTTTTTTGGATAATTTTCTTTTTGCTACCCTCTTAACTGTATTGTGTTGTTTAGTTATTTTAGTGATTTTCTTGTACCTGTTAATGCTGTTAACGTTGTTATTTATTAACAGATAAAACAGTGTTATTGTTTTAATATGACAATTTTTAAAGCAAACATGAAATATTGACAGATCGTTTGACAAGTAAGAGCTATTGTACGTAATATTATGTAATTAGTACAATGTGCTAAATAAAGAATCTCATATTAATAATACATCTAGAAATTTGGAAACATTCCAAATCTTTTATAGATGTAATAAACTTGTTCTTGTCGCTACGTTTTTGTCTATTATCGACCCGGTATAATGTGTAAATTTCAACCTGTATATTTCAACCCCCAAATAAAATGCTTAGATTATAGAAAATCTACGTGAAATAAGAATTCCAAATCCGTAAAAATCATCAAGAACCGTCAATCCAATGGCAAGTTATAGCATTTTAAAAATTTTGCCACCCAAATTTTATGTTTAAGAGTGTGTACAAGACCTAAGGGCCTTAATCCAAAAAGTGGCAAAAACGTCTAGAGATATTGATGTTACCTTAGTAACGAACCATATTGCAGCGACCAACAAAAATTTTTGCGGAAATTTCACTCATACAAACTTTTTGATTTTTTGCATGACTTCATTGATCACCCCGCATATAATAAATCTATAGTCCTACGATAAATATACGTCATGCAGCTTAATCCAAAAAAAACTAGCTCTTAAAATCTGCAAGACGCGTTCAAGAATTTGCATTCCTGTTGAAAATATTGAACTTTAAATTTTGCCTAAAAATCTCTATGTGTAAGTTCGAGTGGCCAGCAGTTTAGTAACATTTTTTTGATTTAGAAAAAAAAGGATGTTTATGAATTTTCATTTTCAAATTTAATCAAGAATTTAACTAAAAGTTATGAATGACATAAAGTAAAACCAAAGTCGTCTCGTAGTTTTTATTCAGTCTTATGTTAATGTCTAAAAGGAAAAGGGTGTTTCATTAAACTTCATTTGTTTTGTGTTTAAACGTCATCGTTCTTTTTACCAGTTAACAAATTTGTTTCTTTGGCACTTTTTAATTTAAATTTGTCATGCCGTCCGTCCTTAAAATTTTTTAAAAATAATACAACAAATATGGACTCCATAAAACGCGTATAAAGAATGACCATGGCATTAAAATTATTGGCGACAACTAATAAAAATTTGTTAGCGTATTTTAGACAGAACTAATGTCAAAAAAATCCCAAGCTAACTAGTTGTGAAATATTTCTATTTCCTAGCTAGTGAGGTAAAATAAAACTTTTGTAACTTCGGTCAGTTTTGAAGCTAAGAATCAGATTGTTTGTAGGAAAATAATTGTTGTCATGTGAGATGCCTTGTAAGTTAATGAGCTTGCACACTATTAAGTAACAACTGTTTTTTTATATTTTCGTTTTTTTCTTTGCAAGTTCAGCAACCAATATTACCATACAACAAATTATAAGAACATTTTAACGACAAGAAATATTATTGCCTCTATTAAACTTTAGTCAAACGGTTTATAGCTTGGACAAGAAAGTTACAAACTTTAACAGTAACAGACTTTACACATCTTTAATAGAGTTACATAAAATATATACCCGTTTTTCAGATAACTCATAACTTGTCGTAAGTTGTAAACAAGTTCAGTCTATTCTAGGTTACTTCTTAATTGTGTATTTACATACAATCTGTATTATTAAAAATTTTTAACTGAACTTAATTTTATTTACTTCATAATTGTATAAACTTCAAAGTGTTCTGATTTTTTTCTAATTGAATTACCCTTTATAATTAAATTTCGTTTTAGTAATTAGCTTTACAAGAATTTCGTTTGAAAGAAATGATTTTTAATGAAACCTGATGACTCTCCACGAGGCGGTTGAAAACAGGTTGTAAAAATTTACTGAAAGTGAAAATTTGCAGGCTATTCATAAAAGATTCTCAACTCGATCAAAAAGTTTAATTTGGATAATTATTTGTTTTTAAAATCTTAACTTTTGTATGTCAAAGGAGAGTGACAACGATGTCTTACGGTTCATGCTCAAAGGAAATAAAGAATCTTTTTTTCTGGCCCATGACATAAAAGTAAATTTTAGTACTACTACAAGTGGGAATTTGCAGACTATGTATAAAAGAGTCTTAACGTCATAAAAAAAATGAAATTTTAATGATTATTTATTTTTAAATCATAGCTTTTGGATTAGAAAAGTGACGCGGTTACAACAGTGTCTAGGTTTATTACTCAGCGGAAATTGTAATAATTTTTCCACTGGCATTTTAGTTTTTTTTTCGTTCAGTATGTATAATTTCAAGACTATTGTCAAAATTGTGATTAGATTCTAATAGATGGTTGTCACTGTTAGAATCGCTTTTCCATTTATGAAACTAGAGTAGTATTCTTGCGCTTTTTAGGAAAACTGTCTGACTGACACATATTAGCTAATTCATCCCCTGTTTGTCGTTATTATTAGTTTTGGATTCATTATTTTTATTACTATTTCTTAGAATCAGTTGATTTTGGAAGATCCTTGGTTATTTAATGTTTTTAGGAGATTACTGATTTCTGTACATATACTTTGGTCCTCTATATATTATAATTGTTTCATTTGACTTTTTCTCTGGTAAATAGAGTCTTGATCATGGATTTATTAAGAATGGATACGGGATGATTTGACATTCTTTGAAGCCAAAACAAACCATTCTAAGCGACACTGTAAACACAATTTGTAAACAATGGCCACATCTTATTTTACCTTATATTTTTGTACAAAAAATAAGTTAGAAGCATTACAATATTTACTAAAAGTAATAAAAGCCCTAAAATACTTTATTTTCTGCGAAATAATAATATATTTAAGTTAAAAAGGTTTTATTATTTATAGGTTATGATATTTCTAAAGGTGTTTATTTAAAGTCGCTCCAAGTCATTTATAAATCTATAAGTCGCACTTTTTCTTTTCTAGTTCATTAGACAAAGACGTACGTGTAAACGAGTGTTCAGACCGAGGTTCAGCCGTTTTCCTAAGCAACCAGCACATACAGCAACACTTCTGAGCTCCAACACTCCAATGCTATTTTATCTCTTTCTACTACCATTCTTGATTCAATTACGTATTTCCTGTGGTATTTCCTTAAAGTTTGTGAACTGTTCCCCCAAGAGAAAACAAACAACAAATATAAGGCTTCACGTTCGATACGGTCACAGTATACGGAACATCGAATCCTTATTATAATAGATCCATGGTCTTGATAGTTTTTTTAGAACTTTAGCGACAATTTCGAGAGTATCCGTTGTTTAACTATAGTCAATTATGCTTAAAGATTTGTTTAGTCTAACAACATGTGATATGTAGACAGACTTTACAACAATAACAAAAGTAGGGTTGCCTATCTTATTATTTCTCCTTTTCAATTTAAACGGATTTGGTTACATAGATTTTTTCTATTTGAAACAAGTTTGTTTAAATTTTCTCTAGAATGTGCGTTTAATGTTCTTACAAAAATTTTGGAAATCCTATAAACGACGCAAATAACAACACAATTTTTATACAAATTTCACAGAACTAGTACTAGTTCTAGTACAATTTCATGCCGAATTATGCAAAAAATAAAATCATTTATTTCTATGTATGTTTTAATGTTTGGCGCTTCCTTCTTTGATCATACGGAATTGAAAACATGATTTTTAAATCGGATGTCACGTTTTACAACAAACACAGGTTTAACTAAAATGAAATTGGATCCTCTCGGTTTCATCCGATCGAAATTTCACGATGTACATTATCAGTGCACTTAATAAAGTGACGAATCCCTGGTGAAAAAAGTTCCTGTGGTTTTCATAGTTTTTAGATCTGGATAGCCGTAAAACAGAAGTTTTAAATTAATTGTTTGCTCAGGTGGCCACAATGACCTTAATTTCATTACGTTATTTGTCGACCTTAAGGATCGCTCATAAAATTTTAATCTAAGGAATTAGGCATCTTTCTTGGCAAACTTTAGGTTCAGCCTACGGCTAACGCCTAAATAAATTTTCTTCTTCTGTTACGTATATTAAGGTAATTGCGGTTTATAAGTTTGATGAATTTCTTAAGCTAATTATACTTTACCGTGGTACATGGAGACTATAAATAAGGGAGCATAAAATCTCTTGTTTATGAGATTTTTTTAAATTGGTTGTATGTACACCAGTACAGCCATTGACTACTCAAACTTTCAGGCCTAAATAATCATGGGGAATAGAGCTTTCTCTGACTGAAAAAGACAATTGAATTGAAACGGATTTAAAAATTCATTATAAATTCCGCTCGCAGTTGGATTTTATCTTCGATTACTGCAACTCTAAATACATCTTTTAGTATGTTCCATTGATTAAGAACCCTTTCTACACATTTAGACAATGAAAGCCACCGAGTCTTGGCGGGTCTTAAAATTTTGTTTTTCTCTTTCTTAAAAAACACCTGAAATTCTTCCAGAATTGACTGACTCTTAGGACTTCTGGAAAAATACGCATAAATATTTTGTAAAAACATTCTACATTAGTTGGCAAACATTCCGATGCTGCAGAAGCTACAAGATGGGCACTGTGGCAAACACAACCATTTACAATAATATTTTGATTTTTACTGAGTAAGGTAAAACTACCAATAGCTGACACATTATCCGTCCGAAATCTACAAAACTGTCTATCTGATCTGACTAATGTTAAATTATAAAATGGTATACTGGACAGCTTGTCACAAATATTGTAAGGAAATATTAGGACGTCATATAAGTCCTAATTTACTAATATATTCTTGTGTAAATTAAAAAAAAAACGATTTTTTTATTCCAGTGCCTGACACATTCAAAAATGACGGATGCCAAAAGCTGACTTATTAGGTGGCTGGTGGCTAACAAAGAATCATTAAAGACAAACTTAAATCTTTTTAATTTTTATTGTGTACTAAGTGAGAACTTAAGAACAAAAATAATCTGTTAGCACGTGGCGTGGTATCACGTTTGGCAACTAGGAACAGACTGTTCTGCTTTTCCCATGCTGGCTCTGTCGTCGCTGGTACTAGATGCTAGCGCATGTACGTAGACATCACAAACCGTTTTGAAATTATGGCTTATTTTCCAAAATAAACTTTCACTTTAAAAAAGAAACGACAAACACAACAAGTACAATCAAGCAACAAATTCTTGCTTGTTTTTTATGCATAAACTTCAGCAACCATGAGTACTAACCTCACTGTTTTCATCCAGTATGGCGGATATTTGGCATTCCTGCATTCTGGTTTCTCGCTTGTTGGGCGTCGACGTTGACGGGGAACTGTTGAAAAAGTTTTAAAAAAATGTCAATCAAGCTAGCAGAGCCACAACGCCTTTTTAATTTTCTTGTTGTGTGCACAATTCTTCATATACTTCACGAACGGGAGTTGACATTCTGAAATGTGGGGGACTGTTGAAAAAGTTTAAAAAAAGTGTTGACTCATGATTGCATCACCTAAATATCATATATATCCATAAGGTCAATGACCCAACTAAATTTATTTTCAATATTCAAAATATCCTATACAAATTATTATGTTTTATTAGATAAATTTAGGTAAAAATACTAGTCTTACATCTGACTGAACATTTTTAGTTTCCGATGTCGATAAACTCTCCTTCATTTTTTATAGGAAGTGTAAGCGGTTCTTTTATTTCTACATTTTTATCTGAAACCTCCTAAAATTACATATAAATATATTTCCTTAGACACAATGAGCTGGCCTTGTTCACTATGAGTGAATAAAAGTGAATCTGCCTCTCTAATCCTGCACGATTCCATGTCTGACTCTAGCTCGTGATTTATCTGTTCTTCCCTTCTTAATTTTTCTGCTTCAGTAAATTTATAGATAGAAGTTTTTGGGTAAAATAATGTTAGAAGCTAAAATGAATCGCATAAAAAGTTGACAAAAATCAATAACCATTCCCTAATAATAGAAAAATTTCTACTCACTTGTGTTGTTTTGGTGCCTCTTGATGTTGGGCTGCGGCGTCTTCTTGTCTCTAATGAACAGATATTCAAAATATAAATGGTTTAACACAATTCATAGTTTCAACAAATATTTTTAAAAACTATGTAATACCACAGGCAATATGTAATACCAAACGTGTAAAATCTTCACTGATGAATTCAATAATGAACACCATAATTGCCTTGAACCGCTATTGATAAACATGACAATTGTTTCGACACACATTGTGTTCGTCGGATGGTTGGTATAATAACACTATCTAATTTATCTGTTTCTTAGACACTATGAGCTGGTCTTGTTCACTATGAGTGAATAAAAGTAAATGTGCTACTCTAATCCTTCACGATTCCATATCTGACTCTAGATCGTGATTTATCTGTTCTTCCCCTCTTCTTAATTTTTCTGCTTCAGTAAATTTATTTGTTACTTAGACAATGAGCAGGTCTTGTTCACTATGAGTGAATAAAATAAATCAGCCTCTCTAATCCTGCACGATTCCATGTCTGACTCTAGCTCGTGATTTATCTCTTCTTTTCCTCTTCTTGATTTGTTTGCTTCAGTAAATTTATCTGTTATTAGACGCTATGAGCTGATCTTGTTTACTATGAGTGAATAAAATAAATCACTTTAAAAAAGAAACGACAATCACAAAAAGTACAATCAAGCAACAAATTCTTGCTTGTTTTTTATTCATAATCTTCATCAACCCTGAGTACTAACCTGGCTGCTAGCTGCTGTTTGCTGATGTTCAGGCGTCGAGGTGGAAACTGCGGGACTGTGAAAAAAGTTAAAAAAAACGTGTTAACTCACGATTGCATCACCTAAATATCAGTCGCGGCTCGTCCATAAGTCAATGACTCACCTAAATTTATTTTCAATATTCAAAATATCAATAGCCTTTACAAATTATTGTGTTTTATTAGATAAATTTAGGTAAAAATACTAGTCTTACCTCTGACTGAACATTTTTAGTTTTCGATGTGGTAAACTCTCCTTCACTTTTTATAGGAAGTGTAAGCGGTTCGTTTATTTCTACATTTTATCTGAAACCTCCTAAAATTACATATAAATATATTTCCTCAGACACAATGAGCTGGTCTTGTTCACCATGAGTGAATAAAAGTAAATCTGCCTCTCTAATCCTGCACGATTCCATATCTGACTCTAGCTCATGATGTATCTGTTCTTTTCCTCTTCTTGATTTTTTGCTTCAGTAAATTTATCTATTATTAGACGCTATGAGCTGGTCTTGTTTACTATGAGTGAATAAAATAAATCACTTTAAAAAAGAAACGACAGTCACAAAAAGTACAATCAAGCAACAAATTCTTGCTTGTTTTTTATTCATAATCTTCTCAACCCTGAGTACTAACCTGGCTGCTAGCTGCTGTTTGCTGATGTTCAGGCGTCGAGGTGGAAACTGCGGGACTGTGAAAAAAGTTAAAAAAAAACGTGTTAACTCACGATTGCATCACCTAAATATCAGTCGCGGCTCGTCCATAAGTCAATGACTCACCTAAATTTATTTTCAATATTCAAAATATCAATAGCCTTTACAAATTATTGTGTTTTATTAGATAAATTTAGGTAAAAATACTAGTCTTACCTCTGACTGAACATTTTTAGTTTTCGATGAGGTAAACTCTCCTTCACTTTTTATAGGAAGTGTAAGCGGTTCGTTTATTTCTACATTTTATCTGAAACCTCCTAAAATTACATATAAATATATTTCCTCAGACACAATGAGCTGGTCTTGTTCACCATGAGTGAATAAAAGTAAATCTGCCTCTCTAATCCTGCACGATTCCATATCTGACTCTAGCTCATGATGTATCTGTTCTTTTCCTCTTCTTGATTTTTTGCTTCAGTAAATTTATCTATTATTAGACGCTATGAGCTGGTCTTGTTTACTATGAGTGAATAAAATAAATCACTTTAAAAAAGAAACGACAGTCACAAAAAGTACAATCAAGCAACAAATTCTTGCTTGGTTTTTATTCATAATCTTCATCAACCCTGAGTACTAACCTGACCATCTTCTACTGCCTTCCCTGGCGTAGATGTGTGTGGTGGTTCACTGTGGAAAAAGTAAAAAAAAAGTGTTAACTCACGATTGTATCACCTAAATATCAGGCGCGGCTCGTCCATAAGGTCATTTGGTCAATGACTCACCTAAATGTATTTTCAATGATCCATCTAATGATTTATTGTTTAAAACCAGTGTTTTTTTGAAGTGTAAGTTCCGAAATATCCCCAAGAAAGAATCGAGCTAAGCTTGCTCCGGGCTCGGCCGTATTTTAAATTTACCTCATAGGTTTATATGGAAATAGAAAACTATATAAATGCATTGCTTCTAAGAGAGAAACAAACATAATGCGCTTTAGAAAGTTAAAAAGAGACAAATATATAACGAAATTGTCGACGGCCCACCAATATCGCTTTCGGCATGCGCGTGGCCGTCGACGCCGCCGGTTCCCGTTAGTGCTGCAATAGTTCTACAGTTCTGGTATTTTTTTGTTTACAACTTAAATTTTTGACACTTCAAAAGTGTGAACTTACCCCATGAAATATTTTTTAACAAGAGTTCTGGTTTAAAACTCATGAGTTCCCGTTAATGCTGCAATAGTTCTGCAGTTCTGTAGAATTAGAATGGAATTTTTTGGTTTACAACTTAAATTTTTGACAGTTAAAAAAGTGTGAAGTTGGCCCCCATGAAATTTTTTTTAACAATAGTTCTGGTTTAAAACTCATGAGTTCCCGTTAGTGCTGCCGTAGTTCTACAGTTCTGCATAAAAATAATGACATTTTGTTGTTAAATTTTTTCCTTCTCAAAAAGCACAAACATGTATTACAATTTTTTTGGTAAGAGATCCGGCCTCGAACGTCATAAAGAACTGTAGAACTCCTTTAGTACTATTAAGCACTGTGGCGAAACTTTTGTTCTTGCAATAATGGGGGGCTGCGTGAAGTTAGCACCCCATTTTTAAAATAGTGTTTTTACTTTTATTTTAACGGAACTATTAATAAAAAATAAAAAGAACTCTAGAACTGTTCACTGGAAAGTCAGAACTATATTAGTTTTTAATAAATTTAGCATTTGGAGGCCAACTTCACAGACATTAAAAAGCAGATAAAGGCGTGAACCAAAAAAGGTAAAAAAGTACCTTTGGTTTACTCCTGTATAATGATCAAGCCATCTATATATATATATATATATATATATATATATATATATATATATATATATATATATATATATATATATATATATATATATATATATATATACAAAATATATATATATACATATATATATATATATATATATATATATATATATATATATATATATATATATATATATATATATATATATATATATATATATATATATAGAAATGTTATGTTGGAATTTATAGATCCTGAATAAATACTATTTGTTTTTGTTTTTATTTACGTTTCGGTCATTCTTGTTACCTTCAGAATAAAGTGTTGTGAAGAAAATATTTTAGGGAATGCACCCTCTTAGTTATGATTTAAAAAGGACATATATATACTAACACTCTGGACGAACAGTTTAAAACAACGAAGAGAATTTTAAAAACAATATGGACACAAGTAGTTGACTACTTGTCTAACTTGTTTTTGAAATTATGCATTTTTTAAAGCCCTTTTATCTGAAACATTTTTTGCTAACTTGTGTAGTTTTTAAAATAATCAGCCTATCAGGGACTTTTTACACATTGTATTTAAAATCTTAAAAAGCTAGCTCAGTTGATTTTCATTTAAATAGTTTATATCCCTAAGCCCTAAAACTTTGTACTTTTAGGGCCTTTTTATTCCTATTATCCCTAAGAACTCCTAGAAAGTGTGGCAAAAGGAAGACAATTTCACCTAAGAAGGAAATTGATATAATCAGCTAGACGACTTATCCGCGACAATTTGCTTTAATTTCCCCGGTAATTTATCGAAATGCCTTTTAATAGGTACTTGGTTTTTAATGTCTAACATTTTTGATTACATGAATGGTTAGTCAGTGTTGTTGTGTTTATAGTAAACGCAGGGGCGTAGGTTCATGTCTAGATTGATAGGGAGTTTGTTAAAATATTCATTTAATTTTTAAATTCGATCCTGATTTTTGGGTTACCATCATCGAGACGACTTGTCCAGGACAATTTACCAATTCCTTCAGTAATTATTATTAAAATGCCTGTTAATATTAATATTATCAGCTGGGAGTGCCCGGCGAGCTTACCTTGACTGGAGAACGCCTCTCCGCACACGTCACAATTGAAGGGTAAATTAAATTTCTAGGACTCGATGGAAGGCATAGCCTTTGTTATTCCACCATCCGTTTTTCCTCGTCGCCCACATGCATTCTTAATGGGCTTAGGCCCGGAAGCTGAGGGGGCTTCCGGGCCTGTTTGGGTTCTAGGTGACGGGGACAATTGAGTTACCCTCAGGTCTATGCTACCGGTGTTAGGGGCAGCACCTGAATTGACACCAGCCGCCCGGTTATCCGTTGGCGCGTGGGGCTCGATAGAACCCCGTGTCAGTGGGATACTCAGATTTCCCGGGTCCCTACCCCTGTTCTTGGATGGAGTGATCCTTACAAAGCGCTTCGTCGTTTCCCCGGAGGTACTACTAGTCTTTGCTTCCGTAACCCAGAGTTTAGCCGCTGGCTAAGCATTGCCCGACTCTCACGTGGTGGATTTTAACCACCGGACGTATCTGGACCTTCAAGGATTTTCCACCAAACGAATTTGCACGTTGCCTTGTGTTTGTTCTCAGTTTTACACACTTGAGTCGCCTAAGTACACATGGAACATTCGTCTGACTACTCAATCCTTAAGAGAGTCGGAAAGCGTAACGAAAAATCACCACACTACTGTATCACAAACGCTACATGTGTCATCGCTCAACCCTAAAGAGAAAAGGCCTTATTTTGCATAGATTATCTTTTTAAATAATTATATTAATAAAATAAATATCGTTATCATTTGTAAGTAAATGCTAACTTAGTGACTTTTCGGGAAAATGCAAGGGCATGTGTAGATATAGAGATAATAGCTCGCTATATCCATATATATCAAGATCTGGTTTATATCGTTAGTCCTTATTTTGTATGAAATATATTTCTACGTTTAAAAATAATGTATTTTTTAAATAGTTTTTTTAGAGAAGAAACCGGATATATATCCATATGTAGAGAGGACGCTATATCCATATAATTTAAAAACCTGATTTATTTCGTTAGCCATTTCGCATGAATTATATTTCTAAATTTTACAATACTGTCATGTATTTTGATGCAATAATAAAATAATAATAATAAAACAAAGTGTTTCTAGCAAAGTGAGCATAAACCCCCGAAGAAGTCGAATTATTTAGATGCGGCAGATGTGAATATCAAACACGTTATAAGAGTAAATGTTATTTATCTTTATTTCATTTTGTTGATTGTCTGTTTAAAATTATAATCAATACAATACATCACCCCTATCTAGGGTTGCCAGACGTCCGGGAATTTCGGTAAAATCCCGGAATTTGTTAGGTCGTCCCGGATCCCGGAATTTTACTGTACTATCCCGGAAATCTTTAATCAAACAAAAATAAACAACTTGCGGCCGAGCTGCAAATTCGAATTAATTCCAGTTAGACTTGCTCAGAATTTTTGTCCTTTTTAAAAGGGCCTGAAGACGAAAAATTGTTTAAACTTGCCAAGTCTAGCGATAAATATAAGTAGTATTTGTAAACGATGTTACCGTCGTTCTTTTGGCCAAACACATAAGTTTTTTGACTACACCATATAGAGAGATTTTTTTTTGATTGATAATTGATTTTCGAATGTGGTAACCCTACCCCTATCAGATGGTTGCCCATCTGCCGGCCTAGAAGCGCCTGCGTGACCTACCGCGCAACAAAATGGACGACAATAAGGGACCGGTATCGTTCTAGGCCGTATCGCTACATTGCGTGTTAACGCTACCAGCGTAGTAGTCTTTTTAGGCCGCCCTCTCCGGCGTGCTACCCCAATTCATTATACTGATGTTTTATTTGCACCATTAAACAAAATATAATAATATATTAGCTAAATATAATTATTTGCACCATTAAACAAAATATAATAATATATTAGCTATTCATTGAATGAATTATTTTAATTAAAAATAGTAATTGTATTGAGGAGTTTATTAGATCTGTAGAAAATTTTGGTGAACAAAAGTAGAGAAGCCGAAATACTCTTATAACATGTAAATTACAAGCAATTATTGATGTTGTTAACATACAATTTTTCCACACAATATTCTTCTTTAATAAAAATTATATGATAGTTCGCAATAATTCCTCTCTTTATTAAAATGACTTGGTTGTACAGGAGCCTGTTCAAGTATCGGAAAAGGCTGCTTAGGTACTCTGCACTTCTTCGTCGGCAATATAGTTGTTTCTTTGTAATTCAGAGAAATTATGATTTCAGCCTACAGTTTTGTAAAGTCGACAAACTTTAACGTCATCGGTATTATTTCTTACTACGAATGTTCACCTAATTATTTAAATATTTAATAATTCTGCTTTTGCTTATGTGCTTTTGTCAAGTCCTAATTACTTTTGCTTGTAAAATAAATTTTCCTAAGAAAATTCTAAATTTAAATATCATAAAAGTGAATTTTTAAACCCTTTTTAAGTTACCTTTTTGCTAAATATTTTTTGAATTTTATCCTGTGAAAACAGAAGAAAATGTAAACTTAAGAGGATAATCTTCAAAAAGTAGGCATAATTTTTTGTTGGCTTATTAAAATATCCTTAAATGGGTGTTTTAAATAATTTCAAATTTGGATGGTCTTAGGTAAATTTGCAATTTTTTGTTTAAAAATGTTTTTTTAAATATCAATTTTAAAAATATAAAAATGTAGTTTTAATACACTTGGTATAAATAACAAGCAGTTTTTATTCACTTTATACATAGTTTTTGTTAAAATGGATTTTAAATTATATATTTATAAATTGATAATTTTTATATTGATGGCGATGCAGTAAGTATATGGCTTATTTTAAACATATTAACATAAACTCTAGAACCATAAAAACCCCAAGGAAGTTAAATTCTTTAGGTGCGACAGATATGGATGTCAAACAATTAGGAAAGCTGATATAAAGCCCCACATCTTCATACGTGAAAACCCAAAAGAAGTCGGTTTCTTTGGATGTGACAAATATGAATATCGAACACATAAGTCTTACCTAAAGAGGCACTAGTCGAATTATTTAGATGCGGCAGATGTGACTATCAAACTTTTAAGAACGCTCATTTAAAGCGCCACATGTTAACACTCCACAAGAAGTTGAATTATTTAGATGCGACAAATGCGATTTTAAACCACGTTATAAGGGTAACCGTTATTCCTCTTCATTTAATTTAATTGGTTAATTATGTGTTTAAAGTTATAATCAATTAAAATCCAAAAAACTAATAAGATATTAATTGCAATTACATTTTAAATTATATAATAGGCGGAAAATATGAATATTGTTTAGATTGAGTGCTCATATCACAAAAGAGGATAATTATACTGATGTTCGGGTTAAAACCCATGCAATCATGTAAGGAGGCGTTTAAACAATGCAAAATACTTACAGTAACATCAATATACATATTAAAGTGTTCACTTTATGTTTTTAAAAACAAAGCACGTTTCAACCAAACCATGAATATCATCAATATCCAACACGAAATGCATCGGCCCTATAGTAGTTATTCCCAATCACAAAACTACTCACCATGAGAAATCGCCATACTATGCGTGTATAATAGTATATTATTCAATGAGCATATAATGGTGGCTGTTATTCACGCGGATAAAGTTTATGACACGAGCCGCAGGCGAGTGTCATAAATCATCCAAGTGAAATACAGCCATTATATGCGAGTAGAATACTATACTTTATCCAGGACTATCAAAAAAATTTAGATAACATTAATATATGTTTTTATTTTTAAATGTTGACGTTTTGAATTAAACTCGGATTAAAGTAACCACAACAGCGCGACAACGCAACGTGACGAAGCTAATGTTTTCATAGCCACCTTTGTTTTTTATTTTGTGCGTACAATCGCATTCCAAGCCGGTTTGGATCGAGCACAGCTCTTGTTTGGAGTTTGGATCGAGATATCCGTGGAAGCGGTGAATAATGAAACCATTATTCACTAGTGAATAATGAATATTATTATTATTTCATAAACTCCTGTATAATAATCAAATTATAGACGAGTCGTGGATAAAGATAATAAATTACCAGACAATATAAAAAAGGTAGAAAACATGAACATTTTCCGGAGAAGACTGAAGGATTTCTTAACTGACAGGGCATTTTACCGTTTCTCCGAATTTATAGACTAGATTGTTTTTCCTTGTACTAGGTTGTTTTTCCTTGTACTATATTTGTGTGGTTACTTCGACAAATTGATGTGACTTATATATTTTATTTCTATAGATGATTATTTTAATTTTAAGGTTTTTTATTTTATGTTATATACTTTGACTTGTCTTATGTCATGTAAATGTGATCTTTGTGGACAAATAAATGAATTTCAATTTGAATTGTGTGTGAGTGTCCGATTTACTGGTGAGACAGGATAGGACAGGACAAATCTATTTGGTCCTTGCTGGATGCTCTAGTCATTAATTCCCAAACAAAAAAATCATAAGTTTTATCTAATAGTTTTTCACATATTTCTTTTACAAAGTACATTTTTACCTCAAATTTTATGTTCCTGTAACAGATTTGCCCCACAAATCGCACTGATTTTAATTGCACTGTCGTACTAAAACTAAAAATTACCGCCTCCAACACACAATATTAAGAAAGAAAAATCACAAAAATCTTTATATTTTAGCTGTATTTTTATACATACATAATTAAAAATATTAGTTGTATTAAGTTTAGTAGATCTGTAGAAAATTCTGGTTGACGAAAGTAGAGAAACCGAAATACTCTTATAACATGCAAATTACAAACAATTATTGATGTTGTTAACATACAATTTTTCGGCACAATATTCTTCTTTAATGAAAATTATATGAAATTCAATAATTCCTCTTTTTATTAAAATGTCTTATAGTGGAGTAAAAACTCGATAAAAATGTATCAAATTTTTTTAAGGTATAACCACATCCAACCTTCACATAATGATTGGTTAGATCCTTGCCCATATGGAATGGCCAATTACGACCTTTTTGAGGGGGTCAGACTTTTTTTATTTAAAAAAATGACAATAATTTGCCAAAATCCTATTTCCGTACTTTTTTACACATACCACGCGATATCTCCAAAACTAATTGAGATATCGACACCATTTTTGTTTTAATCAATAAGGAAAACATCAGCGGTAGATACTGTGATAATTTGGTTCCCATGGTAGAGGTATATTTTTTGCTAAAATGGGTTAAACTTGAGGATTTACTTTTAATGCAGCATATTTTTCAGTAATCGAGAAACATTTTTGTTTTTAGAAATTTTGCCATATTATCTGGGTATAAAATGCAGAAGACATATCAGAAAAGTTTTTAAAAGAAAAAAATACTACCTATAACTAATACTTTTCAAGTTATCCTTAATTGAAGTTGCGAGATTTCCGCGCGACTTGACCCTGGTCTATCCGGAACGGCTCGTCGAGGCCGCACCACAGATACAATAGCGGAGTCTGCGGAGTTGTTATTTATCTATACTTGGCGAACATTTTCACCGGCAAAATCGATCAAAAAATAAATAAACAATTTTCTAAAATAAATAAATATGTAAATAAACATTTTTTTTGTTCATGTAATTTTGCATTGTTTTTCGTATCTCAAATACAAAAAAGACATATTATGGGGATCAAAACAAAAAATATATAAAAAATTTAAGAAACTGAAATGCCCATAGTTTAGTAATCTTCAAGTTCCAAATCATCCGACAGACTTTCTTCGTTCCATTGCTGCATGGGTCATATCAAAGAAAATTATACAAAGAAATTAAAACTACGCGTAGCTATAATTTTCTTTGGTCATATTTACATTCGCTACAGCATTTTAAACCTTGCGCCAGGCATGTACATCTATTATTACACTAGTTTACAAATTTTACCTTCATTAATTTAAACGATTTGCATTCAACCGATCTATTGCCCATAACACCTGAATATTTGACTCTTGGAGTCGCTTATTACGAATCTGGCATCAATTTTGGGAAATTAATTTGTTTAAATGATTTGCATAAACAAATTTCATATTTCGAAAGATCCACAAGTTTGTCTGATTTGAGGCATCTTTTTATTGAGAATGAACAATTCTCTCGATACGAAATCCAGCGAAGAGAAAATTTTGGCTTCGATTTTTCCGTGTATTTTTTCGCACAAATCCCGCCATATTTAATTTCCTGGTTAACAAATCGAAATTTTAACTACTTCATCTTGTACAGCACCCTTAAAATCATAGAATGTGGTAGTTTCAAATGAGTACGTTAATACGTTAGGCTTTACTACCTTAATTACATGAGCAAAGTTCACCTAATTTCTTCGGGCTTCTGGGCGTTCCTGGCAAAAGCTGAAATCGTCTGCCTTCACTTAATCAGAAATATCTTCCACATTTTACAACCGATTTGAACAAACTTGGGTAATATATTTTCGTGACGAAATAATCTTTCATATGCAACTCAAAAAACATGAAAAAAAATTCCTAATAACTAAATAAAACAAACAAAAATGTGCAATTTTTTAAAAAAGCTCAAAAAATTCAGTTTTTTTCAACTTTCGGTAGCTGTAACTCAAAAAATACTCTTCCAATTGCCTCAAAGTTGATATTTATGTCAAAAAAGAAGCGCACTTCGAAATGTGTGTACATTCTAGGTCGATTACGTCTACCGTTCTCGAGATGTTGAACCATAACTGGAAAAAGAGCCGAAAAACACGTTTTTTGCGAATATTTCGCAAACGCTTCTTTGGAAAAATAAATGAGTCATTTGCGTTTTCATCGACCTCAAATTAGGTTAAAAATACTTTTTCACGATGTACATTTTTCTAGTGTTATTATTACAATTTCGGCCAGAGCATCGAATTGATAATGTTTTCTAACAGTATCGGGCACAGGATCTTGTATTGTAAATACTGGTCTCCAAAAATTGTCATCAACTTCCCAATCGTATTGACCTGGTTATTCTAAAATAAATTCTTGTAAGTGAGAGTTGTACCATATATTTAATTGATATATGCACCTAAAAGAAATTGTTTTTTACATCATTTAACATTTAAGTAAATTTTTTATAATATCAGTTTAATATTATATCTACCTTTTTAAATTTTGTTTAAATGCATCATCTGTAGGAGGCTGTTCAGACGCTGATCGATTAGATTCCCTGGTTAAATGAACTCTGAGTTGCTAAAGGGTCTTATTATTTTTGTTTTTATTTTTATATAAGCATAATATATATGACTGACTGATTTGAATAGCTTGATCTTTAGGTATGAATGGAAGATTTTCGAGGTCCTTTAAATTATTGATATTTTTGTATAAAATATCAAATGCAGTTCTTTTACCTGTTTAGAATATGGCACATGTGGTATCACATCCAGTCAAACAATGAATGGTTAACAACTTTTTGCAAACTTCCTCTCCTAAATTAGCGACAGTATTGTTTATTGACAAAAAAATGTTTATTTTTGCCTTGTCCAAGCAAGCTGTATAAATAAATTTAATTTGGCCATTTTCGATGTTACGGAATAATAATAAATCAGTAAAATTAAAACGTGAGTATCAACCGACTTTACTAGAATACTATTGGGTAAAGTCATGTCTGCTAATAAATAAAGTATTATTCTGGTATCAGCTTCCTCTTGATTATTATTATATTATGTTCTTAGGAATCGAACCTGGAAGGATTTTGCGGCGACTGTTATAGATATTTCTTCTAATGCAGCCAACATCAGTAGTTGTAAGAGACGGTGGCAAATTTGTTGCTAAAGCTCTACAAATAATTTTTGAAGGCCTTTCACTGATATCTTCTCTTGCCTTCCTCTTGCATGCATTTGAAATAGCTTTTCTGCTCACTTCCTTTTCGAATGCTTCGTGATTGTGCACATCTTCCCTCCTGGATATCAGGTTCTCCGTTCCAATAGTGTAAAGCCTTGCTTTACAATGCAGCTTCCTTTGGCAACACCTCCATGATGTTTCTCCACTTTTCAAGACCTTGTCTTTGGAAAACGTAAAATTTTCGCACAAAATTAAACTTCTCCCACGTTCACTTTCAATAACTGACACCGAAATTTTTCACTATGATTCACTTCGCTCGAAGCTAGAAACAGTAATGAATGATACCAAATTGACAATAATCTAAAAACAACTAGATTTCAGATTTGAGGTGTATATGCCCAATAACCTATTGTTCCGTACCTACCGATGCAGGTAGGTAATCAAGAAACCGCCGGCGACGAATTTACATGTCATTACCAGCGGCTCTTTTCAATATGCAGGTGAAGGGATTATCTTGGCGGCCAATTTATGTCCGTCCGGCGCCACATGCTCGCGCTCGTTATTACGGTGGCATTCTGAATAAGCGCGCCAAATATTTGGATTTTTAATAAAGTATAACTAGAAAACTATTTGTCATAGGATGTTAATTTTTTTCTTAAAAACTTCTCTGGTATGTTTTCTTTATTTCATCCGCAGATACTATGCCAAAATTCCTGAAAACAAAAAAGTTTCTCGCTTACTGAAAAATGAGCTGCAATAAAAGTAAACTCTCAAGTTTAATCCGTTTTACCAAAAAATATAGGCCCACAATGGATAACAAATTTTCATAGTATCCATCGCTAATATCTTTTCCATCGATTAAAGGAAAATTATGCCGATGCGTAATTTAGTTTCAGAGATATCGCGTGGTATGTGTAAAAAAGTACGAAAATAGAATTTTAACAAATTGGTGGCATTTTTTGGGATAAAAAAATCTGACCCCGTCAAAAAGGTCGTAATTATCCATTTCACATGTGCAAGGACCTAACGAATCATGCTGTGAAGGTTTTATGTGGTTATACCTTAAAAAAATAAAAACCAAGAAGGAAGCGACTTTTTCCCATATTTTTACTCCACTATTAGTCGTACCCGAGCCTGTCGAAGTATCGGAAAAGGCTGCTTAGGTACTCTGCACTTTTTTGTCGGCAATATCAATTTTTTTCTTGGTAATTCAGAGAAGTTATGATTTAAGCATACAGTTTTGTAAACTCTACAAGAAATCGTAAACGTTTTATTTTATTACACACAATAATAATCACAGCACAATGCAGGTTCTTCACGATGAGCGGCCTATTAGAAGATCTCAAGAACTGATGTTTGAAATTATAGTCAAAAGCATTGAAGGTTGTAATCTTGCTTTTAAAAATTCGCATCGTTGCCAGCTCTACCACTAACTGACAGCGACTTTTAAATTTTAAATTAAACGCCTTTTATTACTAAATTTTTGAACTACAGTGAATATTTTGAAAATACCGCTTGCTAGATACAATACTGGCGCAAGTCAGAAAATAGTTAAACGAAGAAATTTACCAAAAACGAAGAAGCTACGTGTTTTTGTTATTAAAATTACGGAACAGTAAATTATATTAAAACTTGCTTGGGTTTGCTGATCGCAAATTTTATGAAAATTCCAAAAACGTTCCATTTGTTAAGATTTAGGAGCCTAAAATGCTCAGAAATGGACAACAACTAGTGTGAGGCAAGAATTCTTACTTATTTCGAACTTCATTTTCAAAATTTTATATTTAAGAACTTTGATATTATGAGGAAATCTCGCAAATATTACCTTATCTGTTGGGTTCGTAACATCATCGGTATTATTTCTTACTATGAACGTTCACCTAATTATTTAAATATTTAATAATTTTTGCTTATGTGCTTTTTTTATTAGGCCCTATTTAAATTTGCTTTTAAAATAATTTTCCTAAGAAACTTCTAAATTTAAATACCATAAAAGTGAATTTTTATACCTTTTTTAAGTTACCTTTTTTTTTAAGATTTTCTTAATTTTGTCTTTTGAAAATACAACAAAATGTAAACTAAAAAGGATAATCTTCAAAAATTGGGCATACTTTTTTGTTGGATTAATAAAATATCCTTAAATGAGTCTTTTAAATTAGATCTTAATTAATTTAAAATTTGGATGGTGGGAGGTAAATTGACAACATTTTCTGTAAAATGCATTTTTAAATATCATTTCTAAAAACATAAAAATGGAGTTATAATATACTTGGTAGAAATACCAAGCAGTTTTCGTTCACTTTATATATTAGGTTTTGTTAAAATGGATTTTAAAATATGTTTTCATAAATAGTTTATTTTTATATTGATGGCGATGCGAAGTAAATGGCTAAGCGCCACATCTTAAGACTTCACGACCCACAAGAAGTTGAATTATTTAGATGCGACAAATGCGATTATCAAACACGTTATAAGGATAACTCTAATTTCTCTTTGTTTAATTTCATTGATTAATTTATCTGTTTAAAATTATAATCAATTTAAATTCAAAAACTGATAAGAAATTATGGTTACATTTTCAACTATGTAAGAGGAGGAAAATATGAATATTATTTAGATTGCGTGTAAGTGGCCCATTTACTGGTGAGAAAGGACAGGACAAATCTATGAGGTCATTGCTGGATGCTCGATTCATATTAATTACCGAACAAAAAACAATTATAAGTTTTATCTAATAGTTTTTCACATATTTCTTTTGCAGAGAACCTGTAACAGATTTGCTTGGGTTTGATAAACACACAATATCTTTTTTAATTTATATGATATTTTGCAATGCATATTTTGCATGAAAACCCAAAAGAAGTCTGTTTGTTTGGATGTGACAAATGTGAATATCGAATACATTATAAGTCTTGCTTAAAGAGGCACTACTTGAAACATAAAAAACCCCGAAGAAGTAGAGATTTTTAGATGCAGCAGATGTGAATATCAAACACGTTATAAGAGTAAATGATATTTCTCTTTATTTAATTTTATAGATTAATTATCTGTTTAAAATTATAATCAATTTAAATTCAAAAACTGAGAAGAATTTTTTTTGCAATTACATTTTAAACTAAGATGTACATGGCGGAAAATATGGGTATGGGTATTATTTAGATTACGTTGAAGTCCCCCATTTACTGGTGAGAAAGGAAAGGACAGGACAAATCTATGAGGTCCTTGCTGGATGCTCGAGTCATATTAATTCCTGAACAAAAACTTAAGTTCTGTCTAATAGTTTTTCACATATTTCAAATTCACAAAAGTCTTTATATTTTAGCTGTATTTTTATACATATCTTCATCATTATACTGATGTTTTATTTACACCATTAAACAAAATATATTAATATAACCTAATAATATTGCTGTCTGGCCAACCCCATATACATTAGCTATTCATGGGGTGAATTCTTTTAACTAAAACTACTAGTTGTATTGCGGAGTTTATTAGATCTGTAGAAAATTGAACTACTTGAAACATAAAAACCCCAAGGAAGTTAAATTCTTTAGTTGCGCCAGATGTGAATATCAAAGAATTAGGAAAGCTAATATAAAGCCCCACATCTTAATACATGAAAACCCAAAAGAAGTCGGTTTGTTTAGATGTGACAAATGTGAATATCGAACACATTATAAGTCTTATTTAAAGAGACACTACTTGAAACATAAAACCTCTGAAGAAGTCGAATTATTTAGATGCGGCAGATGTGAATATCAAACAATTAGGAAAGCTAATTTAAAGCCCCACATCTTAATACATGAAAACCCAAAAGAAGTCGGTTTGTTTAGATGTGACAAATGTGAATATCGAACACATTATAAGTCTTATTTAAAGAGACACTACTTGAAACATTAAACCTCTGAAGAAGTCGAATTATTTAGATGCGGCAGATGTGAATATCAAACAATTAGGAAAGCTAATTTAAAGCCCCACATCTTAATACATGAAAACCCAAAAGAAGTCGGTTTGTTTAGATGTGACAAATGTGAATATCGAACACATTATAAGTCTTATTTAAACAGACACTACTTGAAACATAAAACCTCTGAAGAAGTCGAATTATTTAGATGCGGCAGATGTGAATATCAAACAATTAGGAAAGCGAATTTAAAGCCCCACATCTTAATACATGAAAACCCAAAAGAAGTCGGTTTGTTTAGATGTTACAAATGTGAATATCGAACACATTATAAGTCTTATTTAAAGAGACACTACTTGAAACATTAAACCTCTGAAGAAGTCGAATTATTTAGGTGCGGCAGATGTGAATATCAAACAATTAGGAAAGCTAATATAAAGCACCACATCTTAATACATGAAAACCCAAAAGAAGTCGGTTTGTTTAGATGTGACAAATGTGAATATCGAACACATTATAAGTCTTATTTAAAGAGACACTACTTGAAACATAAAACCTCCGAAGAAGTTGAATTATTTAGATGTGGCAGATGTGAATATCAAACAATTAAGAAAACTCATTTAAAGCGCCACATCCTAAAACTCCTCAACCCACAACAAGTTAAATTATTTAGATGCGATAAATGGGATTATCAAACACATTATACATAATTTTTGTTAAAATTGATTTTAAAATAGGTTTTTATAAATAGATGATTTTTATTCAGATTGCGTATAAGTGCCCCGTTTACTAGTAAGAAAGGAAAGGACATGACAAATTTATGAGGTCCTTGCTGGATGCGAATAAAATCATAGATTTCATGTAATAGCTTTTCACATATTTCTTTTACAGAGAACATTTGCCTTACATTTTATTTCCCTGTAACAGATTTGCGCCACAAAACGCTACTGATTTCAATTGCATTATCATAAAAATAAAAAAAAACCTAATCATTGCCGCCTTCAACACACAATATTAAGAAAGAGAAATTCCAAAAATCTTTATATTTTAGCTGTTTTTTTTATACATACCTTCTTCATTATACTGACGTTTTATTTACACCATTAAACAAAATATAGTAATATAATCTAATGCCATTGCCGACTAGTCAACGCCATATTTATTAGCTATTCATTGAGTAAATTATCTTAATTAAAAATACTAGTTGTATTGAGAAGTTTATTAGATCTGTAGAAAATTCTGATATACAAATGAAGAGAAACCGAAATACTCATGTAACATGTAAATTACAAGCAATTATTGATGTTGTCAACTTAGAATTTTTCCACAAAATATTCTTCTTTAATTTATATGAAATTTTGCAATAATTCCTCTCTTTATTAAAATGACTTGGTTGTACCGGAGCCTGTTCAAATATAGATAAGGGGGCTTAGGTACTCTTTTTTGTCGGCAATCTCAATTGTTTTCTTGGTAATTCAGAGAAAGTATGATTTTAGCCTGTAGTTTTGTGAAGTCGACAAACTTTAACATCGGTATTATTTGTTACTATGAATGTTCACCTAATTAAATATGTAATAATTTATGCCTATTTGCTTTTGTTAACTGGGCCCTAATTATATTTGCTTTTAAAATAAATTATACTAAGAAAATTATAAATTTAAATAACATGAAAGTGGATTTTTAAACCCTTTTTAAATTAGCTTTTTTCTAAAGATTTTCTTAATTTTATCCTTTGGAAACAACAAAATGCAAACTTAAAAGGGGTTTCTTCAAGAATTGGGTATAATTTTTCGTTGGCTTAATAAAATATCCTTAAACGGGTGTTTTAGGTGATTCCAGTTTTTAAATAATTGAAAATATGGATGGTGTTAAGAGGATAATCTTCAAAAAGTCGGCATAATTTTTTGTTTGCTTATTAAAATATCCTTAAATGGGTGTTTTAAATAATTTCAAATTTGGATAGTTATAGGTAAATTTGCAATATTTTGTTTAAAAAGTGTTTTTAACGATCATTTTTAAAAACAAAAATGGAGTTTTATTACACTTGGTAGAAATACTAAGCAGTTCTTGTTCACTTTATATATAGTTTTTGTTAAAATGAATTTTAAAATAATAAATAAATTTATAAATAGATGATTTTTATATCGATAGCGATGCGGTAGTAAATCGCTAATTTTGAACATATTACCATGAACTACTTGAAACGTAGTAAGAAGTCGAATTATTTAGATGTGGCAGATGTGAATATCAAACAATTATTCATTGGGAACGCTTATTTAAAGCGCTACATCTTAAAACTCCACAATCCACAAGAAGTTGAATTATTTAGATGCGACAGATGTCAATATGAAACAATTAGGAAAGTTGATTTAAAGCCCCACATCTTAATACATAAACTCAAAAGAAGTCTGTTTCTTTTGATATTACAAATGTGGATATCGAACACGTGATAAGTTTTATTTAAACATACACTATTTGAAACATAAAACCCCCGAAATCGAATTATTTAGATGCGGCAGATGTGAATATCAAACAATTAGGAGCCACATCTTAATACTTCACAACCCACAAGAAGTTGAATTATTTAGATGCGACAAATGCGATTATTAACCACGTTATAAGGGTAAATGTGATTTCTGTAAATTATAATACGGGCCCTTATTACATTTGCTTTTAAAATAAATTTTCCTAAGAAAATTCTAAATTTAAATATCAAAAGTAGATTTTTAAACCATTTTAAGTTACCTTTTTTCGAAGATTTATTTAATTTTAGCGTCTGAAAACAGAACAAAATGTAAACTTCAAAGGATAATCTTCAAAAATTGAGCATGCTTTGGCTTATTAAAATATCCTTCGATGAGTGCTTTAAATTAGATTTTAAATAATTTAAAATTTGGATGGTGTTAGGTAAATTTGCAATCATTTGTTTAAAAAGTATTATTAAATGCCATTTTTAATAGAAAAAGGAAGTTTTAATACACTTTAAATAGATGATTTTTATATTGATGGCGATGCGGTAGGAAATCTCTAATTTTGAACATATTAACACGAACTACTTGAAATATAAAAACTCCAAGGAAATTAAATACTTGTCAGGTATTTCAAGTAAACTGACATAGTCAATTAGACCTGAATAGGAGTCTTTAGGTTCATCCAGATCTATGATGGTTTTCGGTAGAAGTTTAGGATTTCTCTCACACATTTTCTCAAGAGCAAAAAATTGTCTCTTTTCAATAAATATTTGTAGTCTACTTCTGAAAAGTGTATCATGATTGTTAAATGAATTCCACGGACCATCCCCGACAATTAAATCAGATAAGACATTCATTACTATGTATCTCCAAGCTGTTACTGATGTTTCTGAACAAGACTAGTTTTCTAAATGTAATAATAATCTAAAAGTTAGATGATTTAGTAACAATTTACTCTCCATCTTCCAAGGTTCTTCCATTTCATGATAATTTATTCCTGCCCATCTGCATAGATCAATCAGCATGATAAAGAAGCTTGGAAGACAGTTGACCATGTTAGGTAGTCGTGTTGAATCTACAGAAACAAATTCTGTGTAAAATAAGTCCCCACTTAAAGAATTGCCTGCAAGATTTTAAACCCACTTCTAATAGGCTAATTTTAGGAACAATGATGGAAAAGAATATGTGAGAGTTTGATTGGGTTTAATTAATAAGTAAACATCATAGTCACGGATTTTCTTTAGTATGAACTCATTAGATTTTGTGTTTTGAGTGAGAGACAAAGATAGTTCATGTCCTATTTTAGGAACCAAATATGAGGCAATAGCACCTTTAGTGTTCATGACTCCATCATATTGTTTCAACTCCAATGTAGTGTTGACACCATGGAAACTAAGAGCTTTAATGATGAGTGCTCTTATTCCTATTATTTCATCGGCGATACCGGTACTGGATTGACTCAGTATCCAATTTCCTCCATTTTGAATATCCTCTTCTATGTCTTGAACATCGGAGTCAAAACTTAGATCTTCTCATAAAGATAGTCTTTATTTTCTTGTTGAAACTTCTTGCCATAAATACCAATTAATTATAGTTCCCTCTTGTCTGCTTCAGAGATTCGGGGCTTTGGTCTATTAAACTTATGCCGTAAGCTATTTGCATCTTCTTCCAAGTCTTTTGCAGTTTCGATTGGCATACCAGCCCTTTGGAGTAAGTTTGCCAAGTCTTCTTCTTCATATGTCAGATTCTCAAAACAACTTTGTATTAATCTTTCCATTGCAGTGGATTCATCTGTGTAATGGTAATCAACAAACATTCCTCTCTTCTCTTTAGCTGTAAAGAAGGGAAAGTTTGAATATCAAACAATTAGGAGGGCTGATTTAAAGCCCCACATCTTAATGTTACATAAAAACCGTCGGAAAATTTGTAGTAGAAAATCTTTTTTTTGTTAATTTATTATTATTATTTAGCTGCGCTAAAAACTGTTTTGATAGATTATGTGACTTTTTACTATCATAAGCACGTCGTGCTATATAAAGACACACTAAAAACGGTTCACTCACCTGCTGATCGGCGATATCGGCCTGTCGAGATGTCGACGGTTTTTCCAAGTCCATTGTCTGTTTGACTTGTTTGCCGGACGAGTTATTTATAGTCAACTGTGCGTCATTGGACGCATTTGCTGCAAGTGTTTTTGGTCTCAAATTGTAACGTCTTTTTCTTATACTTCGTGCAGAGTCAGTGTGGGACTGATTTGCTTGCTAAAAATTAAAAATGAGAGTTCATTAACAATAGCATAAGCACTCCTTGCTCAAGACACTTTTAATTTTTTTACGAGGCCGTTTTCTGCCTGCGTGCTGGAATCGTTCAATAATGATTTCACAATTTGTTTGTTTCTTAGTTCTAAGAAGCCTTTATATACTCGAAAAATGGATCTACAGAACTTTTTAGAACATAATTTTTTTCAAATAGATAATATTGGGGCGAATCGCCTCAGATGTCCCTCGCGGCGCGCGTCCCTGATAACATGCCATTTTAAACTCATGTCCTTGCAATGAAAACGGCATTAAAAAAATAACAAATAAACTTTTCGATGTATTTTTCCTCAGCTTTCCGATGATGTAATTTGTTTTTTTTTTTTTTTCAAAATTCCGCCTCCTTAACCTCAAAAAAACACTTCTCTGTATCTCGAAAAACGCCATTTTATATATTTTTTAATACACTATATCAAAAGATCAGGATTTTTTACGTCGAAAAAGTTTTTTTTCCAGAGAGGATTCTTTTTTTGTTTTCGAGGAATTAATCGAGAAACATATCCCGGCGAGGCAGTGACACGTGGGCTCCGATTCTGTAGTTGGTTAAACGTTTACTTCTTTTTTTAAAGCTTTTATTGGACTCTGACTATGTTATATGAATTTTCTTGAATAACTTTTAAATTTAATTACTTATTGAAAGATCAAATGATCAAAATTTGATGCCTAGGGCCTGACAGAAATCGTATTTATAATTTTTTATGTTTAACCACTAATTAATATTATTAATACGATGCAAATACAATACGCATATTAGGTACCTAATTAGTTTTTCGTTTTCCGAACCAAATGTTTTGAAATAGTATATTTTAGGGGGCGGTTTGAGAGTATTTCCATAGTGGGAGTGGCCAGATATTATTGGTGGGCGGTCGACCAATTGTGTCTCTTTTTAACTTCCTAAAGCGCGTATGTCTGTTTCTCTCTTACTTTTAATGAATTTATATCGTCTATATAAACCTATAAGATCAATTTAAAATATGACCCAGCCCGGAGCAAGCTTGGATATCCTTTGACGATGGCTTGGCTTGATTCTTTCTTGGGGAGTTTTCGCATGAAACTTTGAAACAAAAGATTCTTTTTCGGTTTTTAAAAATTAAAAAAAATAAATTATTAGGTAGATCGCTGAAAATTTTAGGTGGGTCATTGACCAAATGACCTTATGGACGGGCCGCGCCTGGTATCATGATTGTTAAAGGAATTCCACGGACCATCCCCTACAATTAAATCAGGTGAGACATTCATTACTATGTACCTCCAAGCTGTTACTGATGTTTCTGAACAAGATTAGTTTTCTAAATATAATAATAATCTGAAAGTTAGATGATTTAGTAACAATTTACTCTCCATCTTCCAAGGTTCTTCCATTTCATGATAATTTATTCCTGCCCATCTGCATAGATCAATCAGCATGATAAAGAAGCTTGGAAGACAGTTGACCATGTTAGGTAGTCGTGTTGAATCTACAGAAACAAATTCTGTGTAAATAATTCTCCACTCTCAAAGAATTACCTGCAAGATTTTAAACCCACTTCTAATAGGCTAGTTTTAGGAAAAATGATGGAAAAGAATATGTGAGAATTTGAGTTAGTAGGTTTAATTAATAAGTAAACATCATAGCCACGGATTTTCTTTAGTATGAACTCATTAGATTTTGTGTTTTGAGTGAGAGACAAAGATAGTTCATGTCCTATTTTAGAAACCAAATATGAGGCAATAGCACCTTTAGTGTTCATGTCTCCATCGTATTGTTTCAACTCCAATGTAGTGTTGACACCATGGCAACAAAGAGCTTTAATGATGAGTGCTCTTATTCCTATTATTTCATTGGCGATACCGGTACTGGATTGATAGAGTATCCAATTTCCTCCATTTTGAACATCCTCTTCTATCTCTTGAACATCGGAGTCAAAACTTAGAGCTATCTTCTTCTCATAAAGATAGTCTTTATTTTCTTGTTGAAACTTCTTGCCATAAATACCAATTAATTATAGTTCCCTCTTGTCTGCTTCAGAGATTCGGGGCTTTGATCTATTAAACTTATGCCTTTAGGTCTTTGCATCTTCTTCCAAGTCTTTTGCAGTTTCGATTGGCATGTCAGCCCTTTGGAGTAAGTTTGCCAAGTCTTCTTCATATTTCAGATTCTCAAAACAACTTTGTATTAATCTTTCCATTGCAGTGGATTCATCTGTGTAATGGTAATCAACAAACATTCCTGTCTTCTCTTTAGCTGTAAAGAAGGGAAAGTTTTAATATCTAACAATTAGGAAAGCTAATTTAAAGCCTCACATCTTAATACATAAAAACGGTCGGTTTGTTTGGATGTGACAAATGTGAATATCGAACACATTATAAATCTTATTTAAGATCCTACTTGAAACATAAAACCATATCAAACAGTTAGGAAAACTCATTTACAGCGTCACATCTTAAAACTCCACAATCCACGACAAGTTGAATTATGTAGATGCAACAAATGATATTTCTTTTATATTTAATTTTGTTGATTAATGCTCTGTTTCAAATATAATCAATTTAAATCCAAAAGCTGATAAGAAATTATTTGCTTGAGCGCTAAAACACAAATATTTTTAAAATTAGGAGTTGGTGTTGGTGGGGATGAAGTCAATGTTGACCAGCAAAGGAAGTCTCTTGTGTTAGTCTAGCTTTTGGGATATGTGTCCATCTTTTGGATTATCAAGGTGAGTTCAGATGAAACTATGTCTAACAAAATCCTACTAAATCGTGTGCGTTTTCAAATTTTATTATCTATTTATTTTGCAAGGGAAGTTCCGTGCAAAATCTTTTGCAAATTTTTTAATATTAATATTTTGTGAACACGGGCCGATCCGGGAAATTAATTAATATATATTTATATTACCTTTACTTTTCTCGATTTTTTAAATTCTTACGTATTAAATAAAAATCATTGTAACGTTTTGCCCAATCATAGTAGGCTGTAGAAACCTACAAAACAGAATTTAAAAACGTGGTAATGAATGATTCAACCACACAACAGTTAAAATAATACATCGGTCGTCAAGCTTCAGTATACACCTATAAACCCAACAATTTTTATTTCACTCTTCTATATATTTCTTAATTTACAAGTAAATAAAAATAACGTTGAGTATTTCAAGGCCTTTTCCCTATAAATTTACACTTCAATCATAAACTCTGTAGGTAGACTAATAAACGGTAAAGTTATTTATTTTTCCTGGGCGTAGGGTTAAAAATTTAAATCGTTTTATCATATTACTTGATTATTAAAATTCTTCTTCGGTTTTTCGTTAATGTAAAAGAGCTTAAAATGCCGTCATTTTATTAAGACGGATTTTTGGAAATTATCAAATTTGCATATTTAGATTGATTCTATTTTTTACCAGATCCTGAAGTATGAATTTAAATTTTGGACTTACCTACAAGCTTAAAGGTTACAGGTTTCCATCTATCTCTTAGGGTGTGTTATTTTGCAATAATTTTATTGCTCTCACCCATTATTAGAGTAGTAAAGTATTTATTTAATAAGGTTTTAATTATTTTAATTATTTTTAATGTCCTACGCCAAACTGTAATCGATTAGGTCGATTCCCTGTTCCATTTGCACTTTCATCTTATATATATTTGCTCCACCTGATCAAACTGGATATTATGTGACCCACCAGGCCCGCAACAAATAGGTAATTTCAATGGCTCAAAATGAACTCAAAACTTGTAACTTACCTTCCAACATAACACCAGTTTCCCTATGCTATTCACCCTGTTGTCGTAGGAATCCAATGACCAGTATTTTTGATTGCTCCGTTTTTAACCATCGAAATTAGCTCCCTAAACAACATTGTATTTTGTAAGTATAGATAGCTAGCAAGTACCGGCTTATAATAAAATTATATTTTATTATCTATTATTTACTCTCCCCATTTGTGGCATAACCTGCACATCATGCTGTGCTTACTCATGAAAGTAGTAGCATTTCTTAAAGTAAAAGAAACTGTTCTAAACTATATATGTACTTTTCGTTTTTATACTTGCTTAAGAACTTTGCCGTAGAGTGACCAATTGTATGAAACCTGTGGGTTTCTTGCAGCTTTATCAAAACTGTTTTTGTTTCGCTTATACCTAGGTTTTTTCAAAATGCGAGGTTCAAAGTCCATCATCTTCTGTCCACCGATCCAGAGTGCTTCGTCTTCTATTCTGTTTATTTTTTCGTTTGATAGCCATTTTAGGACAGGTTTTAGAATTCTATACTCTTATCATTCTTTCATAGTATCCTTACCAAGCAAGTTTTTTTTTAAATTTTCTCTGTTATGGTTGAGCTGATCTCTGAGAATAATCTTTCGAGTGCCAAAAGTTCTTATTCAAAGCTCTTGCTGAATTGTCAACATTCATTTCCACTTAATACAATCTTTTTAAAAACTGTTTTGTAAATAGAGCATTGTCTCCAGTACCTTTGACCAAAAAATGGAGGTTGAGTTGTGATATAATACTGCTTCACTTTTGATAATTCTGCCTTTTATTGTATATAATAAAATTATCCTATATTCTTCAAAATTGTTGAAAAAAATGCTTTAGGTAGGCTTATTTTTAAAATAAAGTATTTTTTATATTTATATCTTAGGAATCTTCCACAGAATATAGCTCGTGTTCATTCTTCTTATCATCATTATTGCCTCGGTTGGCATTTTGAATTTTAGGTTCTTATAAAATCGTAAAGAAAAGGAATAAAACAACTCCTGCAAATTTAAGTACTTAACTAATTCTATTGGCTTTCCCTGTAAATATAATAATGGAAGATTTTCCACCAAGGAGCTGGCATTTCACTTTTTGATATCCATATGTTTGAAAGGAACATCAATATTGTCTGATTCTTTTGTTCAGTGTGTAAGCCAGTTAGATATAAAATCTTTAACAATCATCTCAATGACTATTTAAAATTTTGTTTCCCTGAGGACGTACTTTGTGCGGTTTCGGAGGTTAAATTATTATTTAATTACATTCGACGCAAATATAAAAATGGTTCTTTTCAGAAGCACAATTTAATTAAAAAGAAAATTCGTAAAAACCGTATTATTCTGAAACTTGAAATATAGTATACTATGAGGCATTAAAAATGTTTAATTTAAAATAAAAAAAAAAGTAATAGGAAGTCTATTTGACCGAAATATTTCGAGCCTCTCTAGCTAAATTAGAATTTATTTCTGAATTCGAATAGATATCAAGAGAACAGCTTTCCCTTAAAAAAAAGTTAACTTAGCAATATGCATCAATGAAGTTTTGTTTCAAGACAATGTTTCTTTTTTTCACTAGCGTATTTAACTATTTTTTTCTCTTTAATTTATAAACGTTAATGTCAAAGTTATTCCTTTCCTATAAATATCACCATTGTAAATTGTTACCTACTTTGGATAATAGTGTGTCGTTTTTACTCCTCCGCCGACACCCATACCAGTAACTGACAATGTCAGCGTTAATATTTAAACCTGAGCAAACCTATTTGTGTATACATTTTCCACGTAATAGGAAAACGTAATAATACCTATATGTGACTTGATGTTACTTATGATACCTTAATGGCTTGTTCAATGGCAGTTGGTTCAGTGATTTCAATATCTCTATCGCAGGCTAGGTATGTTTTTACTTTGCACGTTGGGCCGTTGAACTAACGTCTATTGCCAAGATAGTATAATGTGCAAAACAAGTATTGAACTGCCATTTAGCGACATTTTAGGGAAATCATCACTAACAATATAGCACAACGAACATCTAAGAAAACACATGCTGTCTGTACTAAAAACTAATTTTGATATATTTTTTAGTCAGGCTCTTGCACTACATTCCTTATATACTCCTCCCAAACATTACCACACCAATCACTTAGGTAACCCATATTTTTTGATCAAAACTTTTAATAAAATCTCAAAAAGTTAATGTCCGCTTGCAATGACTCTCCTTTAGGTCTGTAACATTATTCTTGATAGAACTGCAACTTACTATTACCAAAAAAAAATACGCTTTTTTCTGTTTAATTTGTATTATTATCACATATTTGTATAAAGCTGTTATTTTCTATTTCATATTGGTATAGGTGTTAACCTTCAATATATATTTTTTAATAAAAACAATATCTGTATACATTTTCCAGTATATCTTTTGTGAAATTGGGGAAGAGTGGTATATTATTTATTTGGGAACCAGATAATAACTTAAGTAAGGTTAGTCCGATTTATTGCGTTTGATAAATGATTTAAAAATATTTCGTTGGTTAAAATAAAGTGATTGCAAACACAGTGTGTTTAGTCGACATAGGTATTATATTCAGAAGGTAATGTTAATTAGTACTTTAATGTTTTTGTTAGAATTTTTATTTTTTAAATACATAGGTTATAATAAACTGCTGGTGCCTTGCAGAGTTATCAAGTGACATAGATTTTTATAATCGCAATACATTTTTAGTATTTCTGCTAAAATCTAACCAAAACTAAATGCGATTATTAGAGTTGTGAAACTTAATATTTTGGAATACAATAGACATCTTTGCGCGCGCTTATAGTGCGCCCGACGACACATCGTAAATACGCCTTTTAGATACAATTTCCTAAAAATTTATAAATGTTTGAAATATTTATTCCTTTAATTACTTTCTTTAATTATCATTGGCTATTATTGTTTCAGGTTTGTCGAAATACCTGCCTTAAAAGTAAGGAATATATAGTTTTATAAATTAGACTTTAGTTGCACTGGTAATGCACTCTTTCGCTAGAATTGAATTTCTTAACTTGTATACCAATATCTAAAATAATGGCCTACAAGTATTTTGTAAAAATAAAAGTAATTTTAGTGCCTTAATACTGAAAAAAAAAAACTGTTAGTTATACCACAGTATTTGGCTTTTACGGAAACAGTACTGAATATATAAGCATTAAACAACGGAAAGGAAAATTCTAATGCATTGTTAGTTATGGAAGAACTATTTATGTATGTTACATAATACTTCAAACATCAGTTGTTTATTATAAAAAAATCTTTTAAAATAATTTCTATTAAAATCTTAATTTATAATAGTCACTTATTTACTAGATATACGAGGCACCACGACAACATGTGCTCATTGTGACAACTGCATTAAACGTTAATTTTATTCCTATTTGGGTCATTCTTTTTCAGATGTATAATAAAATTTATGAAAAGATGTCTAAATAATAAAGTTTATCACAATTTGTATCATTAAAAACTTACTTCTTGGTACATAAGCCGCCATGAGATAAAAAAATATTTTTAATTTTATGTAACATTTCTACTGTTAAGGAAAGTTTTAAAATCCAATTCATGTTCCGTCTGAATTTGAAAATCCTACGTAATCAGTATAATTGACACCGATTCACCGAGTCACAAAATAATTGTGACTGTTCTGGTTATGTTCTGTGTTATTTTGTCTTAGAAATTTTGAGTGCTATAAATTACGAGCCGTTGTTTTGGTAATTTATTTAAATATATGAATTGTATTGATAAAAAGAATATCAGCATTCTGTCAAACTATTACCCAAAATCCTTTAGTATAAATTAGTTGAAGGTCGGAGCATTAGGCGTTTACAAAGACTATGGATTGACACCCATCTTTACAAGGCGTTTCCACCAAAGAGGAATAAATTATCGATGAGAAAGCATCGGAAAAAGATAAAATCCTTCAATGGCAAAAGGCTGAATTAAAGAGGATGCAGAATCACAAATAGTTTAAGGACAGCTAACAAGTAGTTTAGCTCCATAGCAGATTATACAAATACTTTCCAAAATCTACCTTAAAAGTTCCTAAAACACAACGCTTAGGTGACGCAATTGGTTTTCTAAGGGCCAATGTAGAAGATGTGTGTAAGAGTGTAGACAGGTGAATAAAGTTCGTGAGCGGATAAGAATTTGGGATATAAATGAAGCTTTAAAAGAATTAGGGAGAAGCACATTTAAAAACTGACATTGCTCTGATCAAATTAGGAATTCGAAATAAGACTGTTAAAGTCATTACAACCCTAGAAATATAAGTGAGAGAAGAGGAAAAGGCTGAGGATGGGCCTAAATTAGCACCAGGACCACATCACATGTTCTCTAACCCATCATTGCCCGGCGTATCCACCAAATGTCACGTAAATGCCATAAGCATGGCGCCTCCACCAATTGTAGCACGTAGAGTGGTTTCCGAAATATAAAAAAATTATATAATAAAACGTATAGAAATTTGGACGAAATAAGAATATATATGTCAATATACGAAAGGTATATAATTGTTAAAATAATATTTATCCTTTATTCTTAAACCTATCGTCTGAAAACGATAGAATTACTTGAGGTTCTTTACAGTTTTGCATGTATTGCAATCGGAGTGGAACAGTTCGTACTAAATTTAAACAATGAGTTTCCATTACTTTTTTCTCTGTGTTTTCTTTTATGATCTTTCCATTTTTTTCGTAATGCCCTTTTTTCTCTGTTAGATACGTCACCAATTAACTTAATGTTTTTCCTTTGCTCGTTAGTGGTTTCTTTGTTTCTCAGCTTGTTTTGCTTGTTCGTATTCGCCGTGATTACTCTCCTTTCACTGGCTCTTTTCTGTTATCTGCGTTTTTTAGTTCTGTTTTTGTTTTTGCCGTAGTAGAAACTAAAACAATACCGCAGTATTATTTCTACAAAAGTTTAAAAATATTTTAAATTATAAAAATATGTTCAAAACACGAATGACTTCTAATGAATGTTAAGTCCACTCCATGGGCATTTGTCTACTCCATGGCCAAGCGAAGGTTATGGTGTGGACGTCCACGGCGTGGAAATATTTAAGCAATTGCGTGTATTATTTTATTACAAAAATAAATATTTTCAAATTAATGGATAAACTATAAGTTGAATAAGATTTTCTTTCCCATAGTCTATAAAAAAAGTTTAAATTTGATTTATTCTGTTTTTCACTGACATGGAGTAAACGCTAATAAAGATACTTACTTCAAATTATGAACGTTTAGCCACACACACTAATATTTCTAACAGGCAGAACGTCTCCTATTCTCGAGGGCTTACAACAGACTGGGAGAAATACTTTAAGGTACGTGGTAGGTGGTATGTGTTGCCAACATTATATTTTTAATTCAAATTTTCCTAGGTCACTGGAGTGGATATCGAAAGTGGTTACAGTCCTGAACGTCAGCACAAGACAAGTTTTGGTGAAAACCCCAGAAATATTTTAAACAGTACTTACTTTTTATTTATTCCTTATGCCTATCGACCCGTACGGGGTGTGAGGCGGGGGGTGGGAATTGAGTCGTCTTGCGATGGTTTTTTTTCCATATTTCTCTCCAATTCTTTCTGTCTTGTGCCAGTCTATCGATGTCTTCGAATTTTATTCCTCTTCGTTCTGCTGCTTCCCTTATTTCATCTTGCCATGTTCTCCTTGGTCTTTCTCTCTTCCTTGTTGTCCTCGCGTCATATACTTTTTCTACCATTTTTATCTCGTTCATTCTGTTAATGTGCCGTATCCATCGAAGTTGGTTTTCTGGTTCATCTGGTTTATCTGGTTCATCGGTACTGTGTTTAAATTATTTATGAATGTTTCGTTCCTAATTTTATCGAATCTGGCCTTGTCCTCCATTTTCCGTAGGTACCTCATTCTATTGTGGTGATTTTCTGTTTGTGTTTTATTTTTTCGCTTCGTTTCCCCTCTCATGTGCTTTAAACAGTAAAGCAAACCAAACAACTTTTAAAGTAATAAGAGAAGGTGCTTAAATTTTTAATTATTTTTCTTCATATTTTTTATTTTTTATGGACTTGCCATTTAAAAATGAATTAAGATACGGACCATGGGTTTGCGGTAAAATGTTTCTTTTTTGAAGACTTTTAAAATGAGGTACCACACTTCATTTCAACCTCACTTAAAGCTCCCCGTGGCATTATTGATAAATTTGTTTGCATTTATATGATACCAAGTATATGTACATAGAAACAAGTTTTAATTTTTTATATACTTATTGGTTACATCATTTTTTCCCATACATACAGAACGGCACATTTATATATGTCGTGAAAGTCACCAAAAATCTTGCCGTGATTACACTGCTTTATGTTAAAAAGAACATGTCATTGTCTAATATCTCTGTGTTTCTTTCGGCCGATGACATTTTCTTTATAATGAAAATGAAAAATCGTCTGAAAAATTGCGGAACATCATTTTATTAGTTCTTTAATTACGCAACTTTTTTCCTATTTAACCAGTTTTGTATTTCCAACTATTAACGAGATCCCCATACTGGCCCTGCTTATCTGGGACACCGTTTATATCCTTTTTAAATTACTTAGTTCATTTTTAATTGAGTTAGTTCGAATGGAAGGTGGTAGAGGATTTCTTCCTCGACCGAGGTGGTACCACCCCATATATCCTCTTAAAGGGCTGGTGAAGTCCCTACGGATGTTTCCAGCTCTGGATGTGTGAGTCGGATTTCCCCAGTACGCCCACGGTACGTAGTACTTAGACTTCGGTTTTCATGGACTGTCATAACATAAAAAAATATATTAAAGTCTTTGATAACGAGACTTGAGATTAGATCTCGAAACGTCAGAAAAACTATTTTGGTCAGATTAGGTTTTAGAGAGAATATATACTACACTAGAGATAGGTTAGGGTCGGGCATATTTTTTACAAAACATTTGTTTTTGGAAGTTGTTTATTGTATTTTAAAACGCAGTGACTTATTTTTAAAAAAATATTAATTTTCCCTAACAGTAAAGTGGCTTAACATCCAAATAATAAATCTTTCCATATCAAGAGACATTTTCTTTTTTGACTCATTGTGATAGTACCTATAGGTCTTGAAATATAGCCAAAAATATTTTAAAAAATATAAAATGGTTTTAAAATTGAGTTCTCCACCGTTTTATTTTTTGACTTTTGCTAATACTAAAATTGTATATCAAGTAAAAGCAGAACGCCTTCCCTTCGGCTGATTTTGCAACTTTGCACTTATAACATAATATGCTATTTTGACACAGTCTGCTCAATCATGCAAATAATTTGAAATTGTCAGAATACTCTGTAAATTAACAAATAATACCACACAAGAGAAAAGGAAATTATAATTAAGGCAGAACACAACAGGAAAACAAAGCACTCCGAAATATGGGTAAACTATTAATATGTTCATTATAATTTGGGCTACAATAAGCCATGGAAGCAATAATTGTCTAATATTTTGCTAAAGATTAAAGTAACTACAAATTATTTTCAACTCATTCAGAAAGTAATTAACTATTTTATATAATGGTAATGGTAATGTATATAATGGTTACGGGGTACCTAGTGCAACAAGTATGTAAGTGTTTATATCACATGGCATAAAATTGCAATCGAGGTCCAGTTTGATACTACAAATTGCAACAAGAGCTGTTATGTCTGTGATATATACACAAAAGAGAAGATTAATCTGTTACACCGAATTGAAATCCAAAAATTACCGTTGCGTTGTCTAGTTGGTGACACAGTACAACCTTGCAACCAACGTAATACTATTTTGACGGGGTATAGTCGCGCCGCTTGTCTTTCTATAATTGGTATGTGTCGTTATTATGTAACAATGATCTTTCCTATAGTGAAACTATATCTCTTTTATTTACTGTATAGTCTCATGCTTTTCCAGGGTGGACCCACTGCTGGTACCGATTCACCTATTGTTCTTGGTACGGTAATCTCTCCAATAGGTATTCCTAACATCCGAACGTATCGAAAATGACTTCCAATATTCTCTTCTATTTTTTCTTTAGTAATCCCAAACTCTTGGCACATCTCTTCAACAATGCACCTCCATGGGTAAGCCATTCTTGCATGTAATGTAGTCCACATTATGCCTACTGCACGTGACACTCTAAGTTGTCACGGATCCTACGTTCTGGAAACAAATGAAGCTGCCAAATAGAGCTGACCTTTAAAAGGTAACCCATTTCTATTAAAATAACCCAAGAATTGGATATTCCCTGGGTTAGTACTAACGTAACTCTTTTCTGGATGTACAATCATCCCAAATGCTTCTAGAGCGAAATTACTTATATCTTCAAGATTTAATACTCCTTTTGAAATAATAAATGAATCATCTCCTAAATACATATCCGCTGTAGGTAGATGTTCCGTCGTGTTATACATCACGAATCGCATTACAATAATTGCATTTACGATTGTATTACCGATGTTTGTTAACATCGATCCTGAAGGTAGACCACCTGTCTTCTTAAATCTTTCACCACTTGGTAGTCTAATTGGGGTATTTATGAAGTAGTCAATCATCTTCACTCGTGCACACTGAATTTACAGGCCATCGGAACTATCAACTTGAGAGAACTCGTTAAAGCTTATAAAATGACTATTAGCAATAAAGCCCATAAATACCTGACACGATATTAGGCTAAATACCACGCGGGATAATGAATTAAATAAGTTATTCACTGGTCCTGCTGATCGACTGTTTGGCTGAGTATTCCTTTAGACGTGTGGTCTTACCACGTCAGATTTTGTCAGGCTTAAGAGCGTTTGCATATGCCCACGGATACTTTTTTCTTCGATACAGTTGCGATAGAAACGCAAAACGTTCGCAATGCAAACGCGGTACTGTCGCGATGCAAATGCGATACTGTCGCGATGCAAATGCGATACTGTCGCGATCCACTGTACCCTTCCACACCAACTTTAGGTGGCAAATGACGGGTAACGGTAACAATGCAATCGCGATTCTGAATCGCGACAGTATCACGATGCAAAAAGGTCGTGTGCATTCAGCCTAAGATGAATTCATATATGTCTCCGTGCTGTATTTTGTTAAAAATATGATTGGAAAAATTTATCTACAATTTTTGTTTCATATTTAAGTTTTTAGAATACACGAAGTAGGGAGAGTAAGAAAAGAGCCAAAATCAGTTACTAATACTGAAACATGCATACTACTCAGCTAACCTAGTAATAAGCATGTTTAAAGTACTGAACCCTCAAACTTAAAGGCCTAAAATTTTCTTGCGAGGAAAATGTAAAAGCATACGGCTGGCTTAAATTTTACCTCGTTTGATCCTAAATAGCTTTTTAAAGGATGAAGGATTTTTATGATGTGCCCACCTACTTCCAGTAGAAGTAAACAAACAAGCTTTTAAAATAATAAATTATATAAGTTTAGGATCTACAAGAAAGTTGTGTTTTCTTGAATATGTATGTAGGTGTTTTTTTATAAAGAAATGCTTATGTGCAGCAATCATAATGTAATTAATATAAGAATTGCCCAACAGCGCAATGTTAACATTACAACATTTCATTCAGTATTCAAAAATTTTCATTGTTATATTTGCTTTGATAGTGGTACAGTATAAATAATTTCTGCTTAAAAGCCAATTTTGTGTATTAAAATCTGAAGAAGCTCAAATTAGTTCAGGAGCCTTTGTTCAGATTGTCAAATAAAATGTCGTTCATAAAATTTCTTTCAGAAATGTCATAGTCTTTGATAGATTATATTATGATACGGCTTTACGGAGACCCAGAACAGTTATATTTTGGAATAAATCTTGTATCATTATTATTATAACTCACGATATTGTTTTCAAGTGAGGATAGTAGGGAGATAAGGGCATAAAGGAAAGCACCAAAATATGTCAACTGTGTCCTCACCAACACCAAAGTAACTGATCGTCTGTTAGAATCGGCACAGGTTTTTGCTGAGTCTGATATAACTTTAAGAATTGGTAAACAGAAATGTAGAAATGGAAAATAAAATGTATAGAAGACAATTGCAAGAGTACCAGAACCTGTTTAAAGTTACTCCCAATGCGGCTAGTAACGGAAGATAAAAAACGTCCTCAAAGTATGCCGTGGAATCAATCACGCATGTCTTAAATTATTACACTTGGAAAGTAGCATAGGTAAAAGTATAGGCGAATGAAAAATAGAACTGTCATGTTCTGAAGTTTTTATTTTTAAGAAAATCACATTATTGCCATTGGCATTGCATAATACAGAATTAAAAAAAAACATACAACAAAGAACCTAAAAATTATAAATTTAAACTAAATGAGACGTGTCCATCTTCTATATCCAAACATGTTCTCATTCTTCTTTTTACGGCATCAAAAACATTGGTGAACACTTGGGGGGAGTTGTCAATCTTCCGAAATTCATTTGTAATTCTAGCCCGTAGGTCTTCTATATTTTCACAAAGGGTTTTGAAAACCGAGTTTTTAATGTGTGGCCATAAAAAACTCGCACGGCTTGAGATGGCAGGACCGTGGTGGCCATCTAACTGGCATATTACGACTAACGACTCGGCCTTCGAAAAATTCTTCCAAAAAATTTAAATTATCAAGAGTTACGTGAATTGGTGCGCCGCACAGTGGTCTAGATTGCAATCGTAGCGCGAATTAATTGTAAACGTTTATAAAAGTATAAAAATCACTTAAAGAGTATTTTATATGTATTTAATAATAACAATAAAACAATTTTGAAAATATATGTCAAGTGTTTATACACTTTATGCAACTGTATTATGCTGTTGGACAAATGCCTTAAAACAACATTACATTGAACTAAAAATGTTACTAGAAAAATAATATCATTAAATAAGCTTATTCGCTTCTGAAAAAGAGGAATCAGAGTCTACAGATATCGCAGTAGAGGGTGCTTTTAACATATACATATAAAGCTTCAGCATGAAGCTTTAGTTTATTTTTGTTGTGTTTATTTTTTAGGGATAAATATGATATTATTGGATCAGATGAAAGTAGAAAATAGTTCATTAGATCCTCATTTGTATGGTCAGCTGAATCCTTTCGTGTTCTGTGCTCTCTGATAAATTTAAATTCTTTATTTTTCGCCTCTTGTGCCTCTTCACCTAGTTGTCCTATTGGCAAAATTACATGCTTTATTATTGCAGCACCATGTATCAGAACGTTATGGACACTGGTAGGCATGTAAAACCATGGATAGTTTGTAATAAACAATTTGGCAGTTTCTAGGGCGTAATCTTCAAACTTGTCACTGTCAACTTCATATCCACTCGAAATAGTTTCTAAAATAATATGGAATCTCTTTATAAGTTCCTCGTGAACTCCAGTAATTTCTGCAGATTTTTTTGAATTCTGAAAAAAAATGCGGGCTGTATTTCCTGTATTAGTTGATCCATAACCAGGCTTTGGTTGATCAACCAATATACCTAGTTCCTTTCTAAGACCCTCAATAATGTGTTGTTTCCTTTTTGTCCATTTTATTTTTATTTTCACCCCTTATTTGCCAAGTTTTTACTTCCAATCTATAGGCTAGGTGAAGACAGCATTCGAAGAATCGAATCCACGAGTGAAGCGTCGATAAGCCAAATCCATAGTTTTCTATTCTGGCCAATTTTTTTCCAACGTTCTCCAAATCATTCATTTCTGATGGCTTTGCCTTACAGATATAACAGCACTGAGTCGACTTTGTCTCAGTTAAGGTATGGCAAACTTTACCATCAACCATTGTTAAAATAAGATTGAACCTAACCCGAAGTTTTCTCTCATAAACGAAGTCGTTTAAGTTGGTAATTTGTGCCTGAATGTTTTCTGTTTCTTTTTTAGTAAGATCCGCGGTTTCTTTGGAAAAAACAAATTTTATTGCTCTACAAAATCTCGGGGACGATGGGACAGGATTTTGCCATATAATTTTGGTTTCATCTTCGCTGTCATGTAATTGCAGAGGGACTAGTGAGATGATAAAAATAGAGGAGTCATTTTTTTCTGCCATTGTCAGTTGTCTGTAATTGCTTTGTCCTGAGCTTCCATCTAGACCCCATTTGCACACAAGTGTGAGACGTGTAACTAAAAGTGAATTAATGACTTCTTCTTGCAGTTGGCATAAACGTTTTGCTGTCAAATGTAAAAGATCCTCGAGTTTGATTTCAGCTTCATTATCTTGTATTTTAATTGAACTTGGATCGGGATAACAATCACGTTTTGCCGATAATATTGTATTCCACGAGGGATATATATTAGCGTTACACGTCTTTGCCGCCATTCTATACGCTAAGTAGGTTGACTTACTTGATTTTGAATTAACTATTAATGCTAAGGCTTCTTCTGGTTTTAGAGGTACTAATTTTTGCTCTCCTGACTCGACTAATTTATACGCTTCTCTATATTTCTTAGCGCGTTGTGGAGAAGTTGGTTTCGTAACTTCTTGAATGACGGTAGCTGCAGCACGCTTTCCAATTTTCCTTAAACTCATCTGCGTTGCAAAAGAAAGTTCCTCTACACTGGCACTGGATGTTAACTTTTGTACCTTTTTTTGTTTAGCTCTAGTACCACAATCCTGAAACTTTTTTTGTGGCCTACCAGATCTGGATGATCCTGCAATGTGCACATCACTTTCAGTTTTAGGAAATTCTATTACTGATTCTAACCACGCTTTATTAGTAGCCTGAAACCGAATTCTGTCCCTGTAACTTTTTTTCCACCGAAATTCAACAGTTTTAATAAATTTCATTAACACTGCTCGAATATTCTGCTGATTTATATTTCTTGTACAAGTACCTTTCCAGGCCATTACAGCAAGCATTTCTTTGTAAAACTTTTAATTTTAACCATTCATTGAAAACCTCCATTCGGGTGACAACAGGTACAGGCACTACAAAACAGAGAGAAGTAAATAAACCGGACTAGAGCACTTATGAGCACCTAATTTTTTTATTATATTGAAATTTAAACTCAAACCTACTCAGAAAACATTGACTTACAGTTTGCAAATATTTGCATTTTTTTAAATTGCGTATTTAGTTTTACGTATTAGGTAAAAAAGCAGTTATTCCAAATGCAAGACTTTAATTTTAACATATAATATACGCTTTACTGTGCTTCAAAAAGGCCAAACTTACCTTGAGTAGTATCAGCCATAATAAATATACCAAAATAAATACACACAATACTTTAAATCAACTTATTGGAATCAAGCGAATTACAACGACTAAATAGGGTTAACAAAAGCAATACACGCATAAACACGTTGAAACCTGCTACTTTGTTGGTATACGCAATGTATTTAGTACTGTTTAATTATTTTGATAAAATTCAGATAATAAACTATTAAATATGACCAAATTTAGGCGGAAATACTAAACGTCAGATTTTAATTAATTCGCGCTACCACAGCAATCTAGACTACTGTGCGCCGCACAGATCATAATCAAAATCATAACGCCTTTATCAGAAATTTCTTTTAAAGCTTCAAAAGAAAGACTCTTTAGTGGTGCATTGGCAGAGCACCAAAATTACATTTATAAAAGACCAGCGACGCAGACATAATCACAGTTAAAACATAAACATCTATTTAAAACAAAGTCATGATAACAAGCATTAATGTTCACTGAAGTGATTTATGTATGTATGATATATGTATGTATATCTCATGATACATCATGTTTCTGGGTCTATATACACGAATTTTGCCGTTGTTGCACGATTTAAATGCTTTTTCCTCAGAAAATATTACTCTTTCCCATAATAATAAATTATTCTGGTTGAGATATTCCCTACAAAATTCTACTGTTCTCTGTTTTTTTTCGTCAGGCAAAAATATATTTTTAGCAACACATCGATTTTTTATATCTGACGCTCCTATTTTACGTCTTGCTGTTTTGGAGGATCCGGGAAAGTTGGTTTCCTCTTTCGCGTTTAAGGCTGTCTTGAAAGGATGTTCTCTTAGAAAATTGACAAGCTCGGTATCTTCATCCTCCGTCGAGATCTTTCTCCTACCGGAACCTGTTTTTTTTTTCTTAATTTTCCTGTACTCTTCAATTTTTTTCTTGCATGACATCACTATATTCTTGCTTACTCTCAATTCCGCAGCAATATCTCTTATAGGTGTACCCTGTCCCTCAATCTGGTGTGAATTATAGGTTTTTGTTCTACAGTTAACGCTGGCATTATCATTTTTTATATAGCAAATCTAGCAAATATTGATGACAATATAATGTATTATTTGAGAAGTTAATGACAACAAATCAAAACTTTTTAGGGATTACCTACCTGCAAATTAACATATGTTACCTATAATAGTCCAGGAGATTAATGCAAATTTCCTTGTCCCAGTATTTTTTTGCCGCAATGGTACTGGAATAAACATGCGTGGTGTTTTTTCCAGTCTCAAGATTTCGGATCCTTTATATCTTCCGAGCCAAGTTTGCATTTGATATTAAGCTCTATAAGTATGCATGGGAGCAGCATCTTATGTAGACGAGAGCGATTTGAGAGTAAATTTGCTCTTGATAATTGATTTGGCGAATCCTTTGTACCGAAGACCATCAATCGATTCTTCAACCTTGTCAGTACCGTATAAAGCAATAAAAAAACGTTCTTTGATGACCAGTACAGTACAGCAGGGTCGACTTTTTATGCTAAAATAATTTCAATTCGGAAGATAACAAAAACTCTACCTCAGGGGTGAAGTGAAGTACTGAAAACGAATTGCACCATTATTGTCAATATCGCGGCGAAATAGGGGGATTGCAATCCCGGAAACTGAGATTTATACTCACCAATAACCCCTCTACACATCCAAAAAAAAAATTGCTTCCTACCCAAAGTGTTTGAAGTACCATTTCACTGTGCTAATATGAATTTATGTAAATGAAGAAAATACAAAAAGTTTCAATAATTACGAACATAAGGAATACCTTAGACCAGTCGATAGAGGATCCTAAATGACATACAAAAATGAATGAAACTCATTTTCTCAAAATTTTGACTTGTACTTATTTGACCACCCACCACATATATATGTATATTTGTTATTTATTTTGTTATACCTGGATCTTTATTTTTGCAAATGAGTATTACAAAAAACGACAAAGTTTAACCAAATAGTCACTAAAACTTAACAGGGGATACAAAATCACTCCCAAATATTTGTTAAAAAAACGAATTACCTTTTGGCGGGGGGGTCCTTTTAAATGCTTTTGAAATATATCGTCTTGCGACAAACATCCAGCACACTGTGGAGGATTACTGATCTTTGTTATAGCCAGTCAAGCCATGTTGAATTCTGGAATTATTAAAATAATTAAAATTATTTTTTCTCAAAAATTCGATTTTTTATATCGTTATAAAGAAACAGTGCACAACGATTTTATTAAATTGTTGAACTGAAGAAGCTATCTATACATTTAAATTTTAGAAGTGGTGATCACATTGTCCGGTCGCCTTTTCAATGTCACATTGCTAAATTTATTATGCTTATTTTAACAGTGTATAGTAATATCATTTTTATTAAAATTTATGGATACACGTTAAAACACTATTTTAGTGGCTTAGTCTGTTTTAACTCTAAAACCGATTAAGCAACTCAACCATCTTGTTAAAGTGAGAACGTCAAAAATTATATTTTCCAACCTCATATAATGGTGCCAAAATCAAAACTTAGTGACAGTGCTCATTATTACTATGAAACACAAAACATTTTACATAAAATTAACTAAAATGTTTAAATTTTCATTTGAAAAATAAATTATCACTTTTTTGTTGGACTGTATAGGATTTTAAAGGAAACAAATAACTAAACCCAAAATCACCTTCGGCTACAAATAATGCATCAAGTTACTTTTATTCGACTTGAAATCTATAATAGTATTCTATACATATAAGATATTTGTTTAGCTTTACATATAAAATAAGTTCGAGACAAAGATATATTAAACATCAGACGCTGTCAATAAAACTCCAGATCACACACTGACAGTCGCTTATGTGAGGCGTATTTCAAATACGGCAAAAACAGGAACATTTAAAAATGGCAGTTCTTTTCATTGGGATTTTTTTTGTAAATTTACTTAAAAATACTTTTCAGAAACTGTCTAAAAAGGTGTATTTAATTTTTCGAAGTAGTTTAAAGTTATTTAATCTACGACAGTGTCATTATGACACATTTAGCATTGTCATTTGGATGTCATTATGGCCTTCATAATAACACTCAGTGCCGTTATGAATTCATAATAACACGCAAATTTTAAAATAAAAAACAAACAAAAAGAAAGTTAGTCACCACTTTTACTTGTTATTATTAATTATAAAACAATTTGATTACATTTATTTATTCTAGACATTAATTGCAAATTCTGAACAATTGGTTAAATTAATTCCAGCAGATGACAGGTGGGCTGAATTTTTAGAAAGTAAGTTTATTTCCCGAGTGAGGACTTGTTGAAGGGCCATCAGTGCCTGAAATGTTACCCAACATATTAGAGGACACTTTCTTCTTATTCTCTTTGGAATCTTTTATATAGCTTTCTGCCACTGTGTTAGAGCGCCAACCACCATGCCTCTTAACAGTTAACAAATCGACTCCTGAATCTGCAAGCAACGACGAAGACGATCTGCGGAAACAATGTCCAGTATATTATTGAGGATTTGGAAGACTTAGAAACGATGCTATATTATATGGCATTTTCCCAAAAGTATTAATGCCAACTGGTTGCTTAATGCATTTTCCATTTCTGTACCCCACCAAAAATCGAGTATGATCTATGTTGCTTGGCCGCATCGCTATATATCTATATAGAAAACATGTTTTTAGAAAGTACAACTTTTAAACATTGTGTCGAAAATGACTTCGAATATTCATATTAGAAAACAACACTTTTTTTAAAGTAATTTACAACAGAGTAACATAGCAAATACCAGGAAACGTAAACCTAACCAAACACAAAAAAGGTTCGTTTAGGTTAGTTTAGCATCTTTTTGTCATTTTTTCATTGACATTTCATTCGTTCATTCATTCATTCATTCATAATTTAAGTTTAGAAAAACTTAAGTTCTAAAAAATATATTTCCGGGAAATGTATTTTTAAAAGGTTCTTTTAAAAAAAATTCGAAGAAGCTGAGTTTCGAAAAAATGTGGATCCTGAGACCTGGATACCCTTATCTTATTCTCACATCCATTTATCATATTAAGGATCTCAGTTATAAGTGAGTCTTGTCCTGTGACTTTAAGCCCTATCTTAGTTAGATATTTGGATCTAGCTGAGAGAGGGACAGCAGGCGAATTGTATGCTGCTTTGTAATATGACAGTATCATCTCAAGTGAAGTGTGCGATGATGTTCTTCTGTGAAGTATGTCATCTAATAGGACATGTACACAAAAGAACATCATGTGAGCATTTGATTTCAGATCAATCATGTTGGGATGGATGCATGACACTAGTATTGGGATTGGGACAATATTTCCACCATATTTATTCCTTCAACATTCCCGCCTGTGATAAAAAAAATCTCGTGATATCTTTGTTTCCGTAAACGGAATAATAATATGAATGCATTGTTCTTCATCTTTAACATTTTGTAGCTGCAGATTTGTCAATTCAGTACGCCTGCAGGCACCCGCAATCCCCACTATCAATGCAACTTTTATCATAAAATAAGTTAAAATTTAATAAAAACCAAATTAATTACACAAAATGCATCACATTCCTTGAACTGTGGATAGATGAAAACTAAACTTAAAAAACATGAAGATCATAGGTATAAGAAAAAAAGCAATAGGACAATACAAATTTTGAATCAGCCACGTACAGCAGCACAGGATTTTCTGTTGTAGGACAATTATAATTGTTATGAAATTAGTAGTTACCTACAGTTATACATATACAAAAGAAGGACTTTCTTTAAAATTTTGCTTCAACTTATTGCTTGGTTGATGCAAGTTTAAGCAGTTGTCACAAATTATATTTGTAAAACAATTAATGCCTGTAAATTTTATCAGTTTACCTTCGAATATGTTTTTAATATGGGCTGTACACATCTCTGGTACAGCTCCTCCTGTGTGCTGTTGCTCCCCAGGACGTGGCTAAATAAAAACACTTTTTCTGTTTAGGTTCGTACTCGGTAATTATTTGCTTTACATGGTCAGCTTTGACTGCCTCTTTATAGCCTTTAGTTACCTCATCAGGGCTTAACGGCCTCACCCTTATCGCAACTTTGAGAAAATGTTGGTTATCCATTCTGTAATAAAGTGAAAAAAAAATATCAATTGTGAACTTGGTTAAATTAATATATTTTGCTGTCCATTGGAATTTATATCTGTGGCACCTCGTTCTATCAATGTTCTTCCGATAATTCTTGAATCGCCAGACGCAGAGGCAAATGACCATTTTGATCTTGTATGTTGACATTTGCTGCACAATTTACCAACATCTTTCCCAAACTTTCCACTCTGATTATTGCTTCAACATTGGAGCCGCCACTCACCAGTCTTTTCTTAGTTATGTTATTGTACCCATTTCTCGCTACCAAGTGTAAACATGAAGAACCATATTCAAATTGTGCTTTAACATTCGTATATTTGTTTATCAGCTTAGTACAGTTTCTTTTCTATTTCTTTGGGATTCTAATCAGCAAAAGCAGAGCCTGATATCAAGAGGGTCGTATGGCTGAATTTAAAGTATTATGCGTACCTTGCTGATGAATAATAATAGATAATAAATGATTAGATAAAAACCTATTTCATATGGCGAAAATAAGCCTTAGAATATAAGATGAAGTAAAATCACCAATGTAATCATCGAGTCCTAATCTTTGGTAGATATCCTGACAAATCATTACAAATTATTCAATGTTTCTATTTTTTGATAATATTTTACTCTAAGTATTAAATTAGAAATATGTATTTATGACTTTATCAACAAACATCAACAAAACGGTGTTATGTTGAATGTGCTCCACAATTTACCAAAATCTTAACTGCATCCTTGTGACCATGTTCTGCTGCCAAGTGCTTTCTTGTTTCAACATTCGCGCGTTGACTCGCCAACATCTCAGTTGTGTCCCATTTCTTGCTACCAAGTGTAGAGGTAAAGAACCATATTTAAATTGTGCGTTTTATTAGATTGGTACAGTTTTCTCGCTATTTATCTGGGAGCGAAGGAAAATTAATTCCAACCAGCAAAACCAGTATTTGAAGCGGAAAAATCAAGAGATACGCATTTAAGGTGGTATGCGTGCCTTGCTTGTGAATGAATAATAATAATAATAATAAATGATAAATTATTGGAATAAAATAAATTAATCATATTTAGATACTTACAAATAATATCCATATAATTGTGGCGGATTCATGTGAAAAAGATTTATTATTTGGGTATTACGCCACTTTACTGTTAAGAAAAATTATATTTCAAAAAAATAAAAGTCGCTGCGTTTTAAAATACAACAAACAAATCCTAAAAGGAAATATTCTGTACACTGTCAGTGACTTTTAGTTATAAAAAATATGCCTGACCCTAATCTATCTCTAGTGTAATAATATATTCTGTCTAAAACCTAATCTGATCAAAATAGTTTTTCTGACGTTTCGAGACCTAATCTCTGGTCTCGTTATCACAGAATCTAATAAATGCGAACTAACTAAATTAAAAATAAACTAAGTAATTATAAAAAATAATTAAAAAATGATATTTGAATTTACTAACTTAGCATCGATTAAAATAGCCAGAGCATCTTCTCCTGACATAAGCTGTTGCTGTGATTCGAGAGATTTTTTGTAAGCTGTTTGATATTTGCTGGCTCGCTTTGGACTTGTTGTGGTTATATATTTCAAAACTTTTGAGGCCTGAACTTGCCCTTCGGCTCTTAAACTCATACAGGCCGCGTAAGTTAATGAAGATGCAGAAGTGGTATCATGCAATTTCTTAGTCTTGAATCTTTTTGTTCGTTGGGAAGACGATTCAAATGTAATATGCGGTCGACCGCGTTTGCCTTCCGAGATAGGTCTTATGAAGATAGGGACCGAAAGGGATGTATTAAGCCAGTCCTTATTATTTTTTCGAAATTTGTCATCGATTCTACATGCTTTCGCCCATCGAGACCTAAAATCTGACTTAAAGTTGGAAAGCTTTCGCTTTAGTTTTGATTTTGACGTCTTCTCTAAGGAAGAAAGTTTTAATTAAATGGTATAACGCATAATTCCAAAAATACGGTTTTCATGAAATTTACGCCATAATAATACTTTTAATGCAATAGGTTTATGTTAACACCCAACCTCAAGCTGAGAGGGATTCATGAAAGAAAATTGTTATCGAATACACTGTACACTAATTTAACATAATATTTTTTCATAACAAATATTTCAAAATATTAAAATTTAAGAATTTTCCATAAAATGATGTCAAATTTGTTTAAAAAAAATAATACCTAAGAGTGTTAGTTTTTTTCCCAGGTGGATCAATTCAGAAATTGAACGTTTTGACGCAAATTACAAAATATTTTATTTTCTTTACCAAAACATTCGTAGTATCCTATTAAAAATTACCGCTTCTTCCTTCTGTCTGTTGTTCTTCGATAATCTGCAATAAATTAGAAGTTATAACCCTGTTGCCAAATTATCAAATGTTGTAAATAATTACTATGTGAAAAGTATAAGTAGCATTATCAGTAGTACAAATTTTTAAATATCAACCAATGTATGTATTTATTTGCGATTTTTTCGATATTTAAATTAATTGACGAGGAAAATTGAAGGAGGTTGTTTTTATTTTAAAAATAAGAATGGCCCAGATGATTAAGACGTAGAAAGAACTAAAAAAACGTACAGTAGTATTGAAGATTGTCTGATCAACTTGGTAAACTGTTCTTCGGAAACTGGCATTTTTCCAGACATATTAAAATTATCAACATTAATACTATGTGTTATATATCAGGATAATACGGAATCGGAATCAACTAATATCCGTATCCAACATCCGAATACGTATCCATTTCTTGAGCCGCGCGAAAGCGGTTCCGAAACCGGGATATTTCCCGGGGACGGTCAGGGGCGCCAATTTTCAAATCACTGATAATTTTTTTTGTTAAAGTAACTTATTTTGATAAATACGCATTTTCTTTGAAAAAGAAAGCACATTGCGTATGATAACATGTAATTCGTTTCATGTGTATCCATAAAATTTAATTTTTAACTTACTGAGAAATAGATTGATAATCACAACCCCACGAAAAAAAAAGAAAGTCATGCCCACTGAACTAGATCCCCATGTCTATATTTTTGTGAAGTGAATATCATTGTTATCTTATAACTAAAAATATGTTATACATCGAGGGGTTAATAAAACAAACTCACCCCCTCTGCAATCTCCACTGACTCCATTAGCACCAGTTTAAGGGCTTTCAGCTAAAAATTTAATCAGAAATAAAACATGTTGAATTAACGCGACCAATAATTTTGAAAAAAGATTATGAAATAAATGTTCAATTACATTTTTATATTTGGCAACTGTAACTAGTGCTGTTTAATTTATTGTTGTGTTCCGGTTATGAAAAAACAAATTAATTAATTATCACTGATAACTAACTAATCTCTTCACAAAATGTGGAAATTGTCACAATTTTTATGCAAATCGCAAATTATATTGTATAGAGCAGTGGTTTTCAACCTTTTATTCCCACGGACCGGTATATAATTAAAACTTTTTTGCGGACCGCTTACACTAAAGGAGAAAATAAAAAGTTTATTCTATTTTTATGGGTATATTAAAAATACCAGAAAACAAGATTTAATGCGAACTTTGCTGCTGCTTTTTTTCTATCATGTTGGAGAATCTTGGCTGCAACGAAGTTTCTGCCAGACGAAGTGCTGCACTGACATCCAGTCTGTTCCTCTGTTTAGTTTTTATAACTGTTACAGAAGAAAAAGTTTTTTCACACAAGTATGTTGTTGAAAATACCACCAACATTTTTATGGCTTTGTAACTTAAAGACGGGTATTCTTGTTTCAGTGATATCCAAAAATGATCCAATGACTCATTTTTATGTTTGGATATTAGGGTGGCATCAGAGGACAAATCAATAAGCTCTTCCTTCTCACGAGAACTGAGTGAGCATGACTTAATATCTTCTGTGAAGTGATTAATAATCCAGAGGTTGCCTTTGCGTGGGTCTTCATCTTCAGGGTAGTAATAGTTGAAGTCATGGACTAACGCCTTCAAGTGTTGCTTTATTATTTGGAATAAGACATTCTGGTTTATGTCGGTAACAATAAGAAATTCATGCAAAAGTGGGAACATTTCGGTATCGTTCTCCATTATGCGACTTTCCCAGAGTAACAGCTTTTTTTTGAAAGCATCTATTTTATTTCTAAGAAAAAAGATGTTCGTCTTAAATCCCTGAAGAGACATATTAAGTCCGTTAAGAATATTAAATATGTCTGCCATATACGCTAGTTTAGCCATCCAATCCTCATTTAATAAAGGCTCCGCTAGAAGAGAATTTCGCTCTCGCAGAAACTGTTTCACTTCCTCCCTCAATTCAAAAAGACGCGAGAGAACTCTTCCTCTTGACAGCCATCTTACTTCAGTGTGAAAGAGGAGATGTTCATGCTGTGAGTCCATACTTTCACACAAAGTTTTGAACAACCTGGAATTCAAAGCCTTACTACGGATCTCGTTTACGATTTTTACTGCGTCGTTCATGACAATGTTAAGCTCAGCAGAAAGTTTTTTAGCTGCCAAATGTTCCCGATGGATCATACAATGAGTAAATAACAGTTCTGGATGGGCAACTTCCTTTATCTTGGCAACGACACCTGAGCGACTCCCTGTCATGCTTGCAGCGCCATCTGTACACACCCCTACACATTTTGCCCAGTCTATGTTGTGCGTTTGAATAAATTCATCAAGAGCACGAAATATCTCGTAGCTAGTTGTCCGTCCAGGTAAATCAAGGCAACACAGAAGTTCTTCTTTTAAGTCTTTCCCATCATCAAATCTCACAAAACAAAGCAGAATGGCATGATTGCTTACATCAGTCGATTCGACAAGTTGAATTGCGAAACTTTTTGATTACTGGATACCTTCCACGACTTGCTGTTTAATATCGGTGGCCATCTCGAAAATTCTCCTTTGAATGGTGTTGTCTGATAGCGGAACAGCTTCTAATTTCTTAGAGTTTTGTGGGCCCAAAACTTCACGAGCTACGTCTAAAATGCAAGGCTTTACTAATTCTTCACCAATAGAATACGGCTTTTTTGTTTTGGCTATTCTAAGAGCAACCAGATAAGAAGCATAAAGCAAGGACTTTTCGTTGGTCGTCATCTTTTTCATTTGACATTTTTGAGTATTCATCTGATGGAGTAATCTTTCAAAGTAATCTAATTTCTTATCTGCAAGATCGCTATGTTTTGAGAGAAAATGACGAGATAGCTTTGAAGGTTTCATTGTTTCGTTTGATAAAACTTCGGAGCATACTACACAGAGAGGTCGTGGTGATAGTTCACTCCCAGGTGTCACAGTAAAACCAAATTTTAAATATTCTTTATTGTAATACCTAATAAACCCCTCTTTTCTTTTTTTTTGTTTTTGTTTCACATTCCGATGACTCGACGCACTTTATTTTTCTTAAAGTTTCATCCAAATTGGAAGAACTTGGACCTGGCGTACTTTCTATGACATTAGTACTTGTTTGCTGATTATCGATTTTGTTTTTAAAAAAAGCTAAAAGGCTTTGCTGCTTAATTTTTTTCGGTTCCATTCTATAAAACAGACAAATAGGTGGGTTTATGCAGCAAAAGTTAACACTTAAGTAAATTAAATTATATATTTTAATATTGCTTTTTATTGGTCAGAATAGCGTCGAACTATATAATGAAAAATATTGCAAAGCAAAATTTTTTCGTAAAAGAACATGCATGTTTATTTTCTTAATTTACTTGAGTTTTTTCAATTTATTTTTGCTGCTAAACTCACCTTAAGTCAGTCTGGAATATGGAAATACCACAACACTATTTTAAAAGTCGTTATCAAACACGCGCGAATTTAAAATCGATTTAAACTTGAACCACGGTATAGAGAGACTGTTTTCTGTACTCTGCTTGAACCATGACCATAGATAAAAGCTAACATAACATAACATAACATAACATAACATTCGTTGATATTGTGCGGGCGAAGCTTCAACTGGCAGTTATTAAATGCAAGTTGCATATTATGCCAGATGAGGGCGGCACCATATACACTAGAAGTACAATGGCAAGATCGCTCCTTTTCGAGGGCCTACTATATGCGCGTTCGGCCAGTGTGTTTCAAATTTTGATATACATCTTTATTTGTTTCATATAGTTGTCTAAATTTTGGACTTTTTTTCCATATTTTCGCGGACCGGTGAAAAATTTCTGCGGACCGGCACCGGTCCGCGGACCGGCGGTTGAAAACCACTGGTATTTCCTTGATTCGGGACTGACATAAAAAGCTTTCATTTCATTATCTGTGCATTCTTTCTCTAAATACCATAAAATGAAAATGTATTTTATCAATATGTTCCTTTTTCGGTAAATAAAGTTTTCTGACACCCGACATAAAAATCAGAAAAGCAGTAAAAAAAATACTCTGCCTCTTCTTCCTGCATTTCAATTTTCGTTTGTAGTATGCTGATGACATCTTTTCTAAGGAAGAAAGTATTCATTAAATGGTATAACACATAATTACAAAAATACGATTTTCATGAAATTTACGCCATGATCAAACTTTTAATGCAATAGGTTTATGTTAACACCTTTCTTCTCTGAGAGGGATTCATGAAAGAAAAGTGTTATCGGATACACTGTACACTAATTTAACATAATATTTTTTCATAACAAATATTTTAACACAATTTACTGCTTTAATTTTATTCATACACGCATTTTTGTAAATCTTGTTGTTCTGGGAAAAAAAATTGAACAACCTGGTCAGTATTTTACACCGGAATACATAAAAGAGGGATAGATTTGTGACAAAGGCCGAATGTTTCTATCTCTCAGCTGATTTATTAATTACTTCTAATTAAAAATATGTTATACATAGAGGGGTTAATAAAACAAACTCACCTTTGTTTTTCTTCAAGGCCTCTAAGTCTGTGACTCTTCTTGTCACGTTTTCCAGCTAAAAATTTAATCAGAGATAAAACATGTTAAATTAACTCGACCAATACATTAATACAAATCCTCAACTTTCCTCACAATCCCACTCTCCTTAAAAATTTTCAGCACACCTGTAAATTTGCCGTTTCTACGTCCAGTCCGCTGTGAAATAAGTTATTCCCTACCAGTTTGTTTGCCTTCTTTTTTGACTGAGGAAATTAAGCCATTTCGTCTTTTGTTAGATTGTATTCACAATAATACATATATTTTTGGAATCTCCAAAAAATTTAAGTTACTAATTCAAACTTTATAGTCGTGAAATATCGCCATTTCTAAACTAATAGATAAACAAACATTTCCAAACTCCAGTCAGTTTTGAAAATGCAACACATTTAAGGTTTGTTGTTAGTGTTGCACGAAATTGCTCTAGCCTATACTTCTTTTTTCTTATTTGGGGAGAAACCCAGTAGAAAAAAAAACAACTGCTGGTTAGTTCAGTTTTGTGTAACACAAAAGAAAAAAAACTTAATTTAAAAAACATATAAAACTTATCGCTGCCGACGCGAGCGGCGTTATTGCCAACCAGTAGGTATTGTATAATTTTCATGTCGTCTTCTGGGGTGTACTTGACCCGAACCGACTTGCTATTGTTGGACCCAAAGCTGAAGGAAAATGTAATTACAGTGGAAGTATTATTTTATTGTTCTAGGGAATTCTGTCAAGAAATTACTTAGCTATCCTAAGAAACGCGTATTCTTGGCTTAACAATGTATCGCAAGAAAACCTGAATTTTTGTCATGAGTTTATCATAACTTGCGCACATATATGAGTACATACAACTACGCGATATACTTAAGTAGAGTGTTTTATTCTTGGCCACAGAATTATTTTTTCTATGTCTATAAATTAAGGAAACTAATCGATCAGATTTCAATTGTGATGTTCATGTTTGGTAAAGGCAAAATAATGCTGCTTTAATTAAATTAGAATGGCAAGAAATCAATGTCAAGAAAGTACAAATGGTATTTTAATGATCAAGAACACTAAATAGGTATGAAATAAAACGACTGTAAAGCACAAGAACAAATTAATTTTACTTTAAGTATTCAAATTCCTTAGTAGTTAGAGAAGCATATATCAGTTGACTTTACAGCCGTATAAATTAGGATAAAATGAAACAGGTTTTATTAGTATCAACAAAAACATTGTGTTGGCATGTGAAGCTATGTTATTTTTTCTTAAACTATTAATTAACGTCTACGAACGATAAACAATTACACAGGGTGATTGATTATAAATGGGCCTTCTTCTATTTTGCTTATCTTACCACATGCACAAATAAAAGTTTAACAATTTTTTATGGTGTTAAAAATATCACTTGAGAATCGCGTCTTTGTCATATGGCACACACATGAATTTGTTTTAATGGAACAACCATCAGTTTCACAAAGTTATAAAGTACGGGTATTGTTAACACCACACTCATCTTTATAAAAAGGTTTAAATCTGTAAAAAATATAAAAATCATAATATAAGGTAACAATAAAGCTTACTTAAAAGATATTTTCTTGCAATAACTACACTCTTAAAAATATGTTGGTAGTGATGACTAAAATTTAGTCAATACAGCCTTTTCTTTTTGTGAAAACGGACTCAACCGAAACTTAAGTCATCACAACTCAAACAAAATTGTTGCAGATATTGCCTGTGGTACTAGTTAAAACAGCTAAATATGTAAACTAAAGAGGCATTTAATTTTAGTTGCACTAACTAATGGTTGGGTTCAAACTAATTGAAATATATGTTACTTATACCAAGATTTATGTTGTCACTCTAATTTAGATTCATTTTTCTAACATAGGCGAAGGTTGTTATGACCTACTTTATTAGTAAGCAGAACTAAAAAATGTAGTTAAAACAGCTAAATATGTTGTCTAAAGAAGCATTTAATTTTAGTTGCATGGAGTAATGGTTGGGTTCACACTAATTGAAATATTTGTTACTGATACTAAGATTTATACTAATTTTGATTAACTTTTCTAACATAGGTGAAGGTTGTTATGACCAATTTAATTAATAAACATACATTGTTTTAAAATTATGTTTAGTAATAAAGCTGGTCATAACAATATTCATCTAAAGAGTAATTATTACTTTTTCATTGCACTAATGAGAACTTGATAAATGAGAAAAAATGAAGTTTACCATATTTGTCTAATATTTTGGTATAATATTGTACAACTCGACTTTGGGATGAAAAAACCTTATTGTCATAATCTTAAAAAGTTTACAATTTGGACGCTCGAGGGCGTTAAATATTTGTTGCGTAAATCTTCTTGAGTATTAAGTCCAGTTCTGCGGTTTGAATAAAAATTAATAGTGCATGGAATCTGACAAATTTTTTTTTGCAATCCACATTTTCGGTATGATTGATGAAGTTTTCAAAACTTGTTTACATTTGTTTTACAACCACTTTAATTTTGATTTATCTTATTTTATGAAGTTAAAAAAGGTATGAAATAATCAAGTAGAAAAATGTTCAACAAAGTACTTTATTTGGCTTTATAGATTACTATAACTATAAAAAATAACCAGAAACTCTACAAAGCATCTCAACTAAAGTGTATACTAAATGTAATGTAGGCTGGACAAGAAAGTCCAACTTGTTTAATAAAAAAAACTATAATAACCACGCTGCACAGCCTGAGAACGATAACAAAATGAACATAAATATATTCTATTTCCTAAATAAACGCTAAAAGAATTAAAGCATTAAACTAACGCTGAGAACTAATTAGAACCAATTCGTTTATTTCTATTGAAGAACTGGGTTTACACACAAAATATTTTGAACAAAAATAGGCTAGAAAAATTTGTAGATGTCGCTTCACATGCTAAAAAATGTTCATTAAAATTAACTGGTTCAAATTTTTTTTTATCATAAAACAGATATAGTTTTGACTGCTTACTAAAATACTTTCAACAACACCAAATTAATGCCCGTACTCGCAACGTTTAACACAAAACACTAGCACGACGCAATAAAACAGTAGCCAAAAAAATAAAAATGTCTGCTCAGTCTGCTAATTGACCTGCTGCCACCGGCTGACACCACTCATGTATGTATGTGTGGGGAAGCACCTGTGCTCACAACTAAGAAGGCATTGCTGCCAAGTTAAATTATTAGTCAATAATGCCAAGAAGTTTGTTGTGACAACTAAATCGTTTTAGCGTCCCTAATTTTTTGTATAGGTAACCACGAATGTTTTTTTTTATTTAATGGAAATATAAGCGAAGGTATCATAACTGTTTAATAAGTTGATAATAAAATTAAAACTCAAGTAACAAAATTAATATTTTGTCCCAACTAATATCATGCAACTTATTTTCTTGTGTTATAGTGGCTGTTTTTAAATGTAAGGAAAACTTATAAAGCCAATATTTTTGCTCTTTTAACTAAAAATACTTATTTCCAACAACTTAAGTATTGCAACAAATGAAAATAAGTTAGGAACGCCAACTCATTTTTAAGAGTGTAATACTGCACACAACAGTAAAGCGGTTCAACACATTTTTTTATTAGAATTAGGTAAATCTGACTCGATGATTTTTTTTTAAATTCTAGTTGATTTGTTGATGGTGTTACTTGACTGTGTATTTCTTCATACAGAAATCTATTAGAACTATATTGTTTTTGCTTAGTATTCTTTTTCTGTCTCCCTCGGTTCACTTCTAACTTTAATATCCATATGTACGAAATGTTTTTTAGTATAACATTAAATGATAATACAAGGAAGAATTTGGGCTTTGTCCCTTTTAATATTTTTGTTTATGATCGATGTTTTGAACTTCCAAAAAAAGGAAAATATAAAAATATATGATTAAATATACAGAAATATTCTATATTTTTTTTGTTTTAAAGCAATATGCATAAAAACATATAAAATTGACAGAAAGAAAATGTTTTTATTAAATATTTTCGAATCATTTATCAATGTGCTGAATTTATTAAATTACAGGCACTTATTTCCGTTATTTTTCCCTGCGCTGCAATGTTTAGAAACTATTTGAATAAGAGAGTTCGGTAATTCATCGTCAATAACATACGGATGATTTTCATGATACAAGAGGGAGAAAAAAGTATCATTTCAATTTTATCACCCTCAATTTGGAATTGATGAAGGCGATCCTTCATCAGATCTACATTTCGATTTAGAGATCGTCAGATAATTTCTGCGTGTACGTACACACCGTTGACGATTTTTAGGATGATTCAATATTCGACCGTCGATCATTGAAATTTTGTATGTATTGAGATGTAAAGGTCGAACGATAAATTGCACTGTGTATTTTCGATCGTCGATAAATTGTCATTAAGTTCGATGCAAGCTTCCCTGCATGGGAAATGAATTTATACGCATCATGAGAAAGTATTTTTAAGAGATTTCATACAGTTGCTTAAAGAACAGGAGGTTCTCTGGAATGCAAAGAGCAAGGACTATTTTAATAGACAAACAAGACAGAAAGCATATTACGACATTCCTGTCGATAAATCCTTTAGACCCGCCAAAAATGCATTAAAAGCTTCATCTATAATTTTTCCAAATATTGTGGATCAGTTATTGTAGTAAATTTTAAATCTTTATAGGTTTTCCCAGTTGCCAGAAAACGAAGTGTAGCTATGGAACATTCACACAGGCAATACAATTTCTTATAATGGTATCTTTTTTGACAATCATTGGTAAAAATAGCTCAAAATAAATAATTACGACATTCTCAAGAAATTATGCCAATTCCATGAACTAATTTATCAGTTCTCACACCATCAAAAATGTGACCGTTTAAGCAGAATTTAGAATTGTTTTGTAAAATGGTGGCTTGATTTTAATGGTAATGTAAAAACATTTTAATATCTTTAACTGTTGTTCGTTCAAATGGATTTCTGACTGGCATCCTGACAAGAAGAAGTGATGATGACCTATAGCAGTGTTTTTCAACCTGTGGGTCGCGACCCCCAGGGGGTCGCAAAGTCTTGCTCGGGGGGTTGCGGTCGCAAACCAAGAAAAAGCAAAAAAGCAAAGGTTGTAAGTCCTACACTACAATAAAAATACAACAGTTTCAGTGGGAAGGCTGTGCCTGTTTATTTTGTAATAATTTTTCAAATCGTGGTTCTAGTTTTGAGACGCAAACAACCAAATCATTTTCTAATTGGAGCCTATTTCCCTTCTTAGTTTTTATGTTCACCATTGAAGAGAACGTCAGTTCACATAGGTAGGAAGTGGCGAATGGCACTAATAATTTCAATGCTTGCTTTGCCAGCTCTGGATATTCTTCTTTTCTCTTCATCCAGAAGACGTCAATTTTTTGTGAACTAAATTCCATTTTAAGCATGCCATCAGCAGCAAGATCTATAAGATTTTCTTTTATCTTCGGAGTTAGGTCAGCGAGTTGTACTGACATATCCAAAAAAGGATTTAGTATCCATCTATGCCCATTGTCAGCTTCAGAGTCCAGTTCTGGAAAGTAACTTAATAGTCTCTCTTCCAAAATACGCAAGCTCTGTATCATGCAAGGAATGTGAGAACTTACTACCAATGATTGGTCCGTTGTAATTTCTTCGACAATCATCTGAACGCAAGGGAAAGACTCGTAGATCATATTTTGTAAAGACGTTGACCACAATCGAAGTTTTGCGAGGAATCCTTTGATTTTATCCTTGGCCGTTAGAATATTTTCTTCTCTGCCTTGGAGGCTCCCGTTCAAAGTATTTAGGTGGTTAAAGAGGTCAGCAAGAAATGCTAATTTTAATAGCCAAACAGGGTCACCAAAATAATTTGCATATTCAGATTTAGCATCTTGTAAGAACATTAACAATTCAGCTTTTAGTTCCAGAACTCGGGTCAATACCTTTCCTTTGGATAGCCATCTGACCTCTGTGTGATAAAGGAGATTTTGATAGAGCGAACCCATGTCTTCACAAATGATTCTGAACAGTCGAGTTTGCAAGGCTCTACCTTTAATAGAGTTCACAACTTTGATCACTTCTTTCAGCACATCATTTAAATCAGAAGCCAAACCTTGGCTGCCAGTGCTTCTCGATGAAGAAAGCAGTGTGTCCATGAAGCGTTGGGCATTATTAATTTCAACTTCGCGACGAGCCCGCTTTTATTGCCCGTCATAGCTTTAGCGCCATCGCTACAAATGGCGATACATTTTTTCCAATCAATCTCGTAGTAACGAGTGCTTTCTAAAAACATGTCGTACAAACAGTGGCCAGTAGTGTTCGAAGGAAGTGCTTTGCAGAATAGAATGTCTTCTATGATACCTTCATCTGCTTCAAAGCGCACAAACACCACAAATTGCGCACAATCTGAAACATCAGTAGATTCATCAAACTGCAAAGCAAAATGTGGGCTGTTTTTCAATTTTTCGACTAATTGTTCTCGAATGTCACCGGCAATATCGTTTATTCTGCGTTCAATGGTATTATCAGAAAGTGGTATACTTTTTAGCTTGTTTGCCTCCTGCTTACCTAACATAATTTCAACCATATCTAGGGCTGCTGGCAAAATAAGGTTCTCGGCAACTGTATGCGGCTTCCCGGCTTTAGCAACTCGGTATGCGACTTGATAGCTAGCTAATAACGCTTTCTCGTTGACGCTTGATAACTAAAAACAAAAAAAATATTTTAAATAAGAAAAATAAATAATCAACAATTCAGTAACACAAACTTATTTTTAAACAATAAATAACAATACTATTTTATTACCTGAACCATAGTATTTTGTTGCTGGTTAAGGGTTTTCAACTTTCGTTCGAAGAGATCCAACGGTTTATCTGCTTCCTTGGAATGTTTAGTTGAGAGGTGACGTATCAGCTTTGATGGTTTCATACTCTCACGGGATAATACTTCGCCGCAAATTACACATTGAGGTTTATTATTCATGACAGTAAAACCATATTTCAAGTAATTGTCGTCATAAAGCCTTTTTTTTCGGTTTAGATTCGCTCTCGCCACTGCCATTTGCACCAGACGTGGAGGGCTGCACAGATCTTTTGAGAAACTTCTCCATTCTTTGTGCCTCGGATTGAAACGCAAGGACACTATAACTACGTCTGTCCTCGCTAGCGTTCTTGGGCATACTGACTGAAGCCAAAGATCTGTTCCTATACGGCCGCACACTCCGCGCCTTCCGCGCTCCCGCGCACCCTCTGCGATAAACAAATCGCTCATTCAGAGCACATGCGGCTCCGCACTTTGCACAGTGCAGTGCACTTAGAATCTCAATCAGTATAATCTCAACAGAAAGGGAAATATGTCGTTTTTGAAATCAGTTACATATACGGTACAGGGGGGTCGCTAGAATTTTTTTACTTGTAAAGGGGTCGCGTGTTCAAAAAGGTTGAAAAACACTGACCTATAGGATCGAAAGCGCTCTGCTAATTAATTAAATTTTGCACTTAATACAAAGTTTTGTTTTATTTATACTTAAAAAGTGCACACAGCTTTCACACATTCCTTAAAAGTTTATATGACAGAGCTAAAATGATTTGTTCTGATAGAGATAATTTAGGAAATGAAAAGATTTTTATTAGAAAAGTTTTAAACAAAAATAATGATCCTAATGACTTTTTAGATAGATCTTTTTGAAAGTTTGATAATAATAATAATAATAATAATAGTAATAATAATAATAATAATAATAATAATACTCAAAATAGCTCTAATGATAAATTGAGACATAATAAACTTAACAATTCCATATAGTTTTTTATTTAGTTTTAATTTTAATGTCAGGACAATAATTTTTAAGACACATACCATCAAGAAATACAGATCAAGCTTCTAAAAATGTTATTTATAAAATACCATGTCATTGTTTTAAATTTTATATATGTAGGTGAAACATCTAGACCAGTTAGTGTTAGGTATAAAGAACATCAGGATTTAATAGGGCGTCGCGAATTTTTTAAAAGTAAATTAGGTGAACACGTTTGGGAAACAGGTCATAGGATAGAGTGGAATAAATCTACAATTTTATCTAGAGAAACTTTCTCTAATACAAGTCAATTAATTAAAAGCCCTACTCTTATTCTTAATCACGATAAATGTTTTTCTGTAGATGTCAACAGAATTTGGCTGCCAATACTTAGACAGGAAGTTAGTAAAAATAGTTTTATTATTGAATAAATAGGTTGTTATTTATTTTATGTCCTACGGTATATGGTCCGTGCATTACCTAAAGACTTGTCATTTCGACTAATGGCAAACCTCATGCTGACAGAAATGCAAGAAACTATCATCTAAAGAAATATTTTTGAAAAATACCGAAGAATTCAATCAGAAATCGATTTTTTCAATAGTCAGATCAATATACTAAGTTTAAAGAAAATTACGTCATGTATAAAAAGTGCGGTATATCGTAGGTGGCGCCCTCTGCTAGTGACATAAAAAGTATGGACGAATTTGAATTCCTCGCCTCAAAAAAACCCAAATCTTTAATTTCTTGCCGCTATGTCGTTTTGTTGAGAAATTATTGGAAAAAATCGAAAACAAAATTAAAACTTTGACACCCTGTATCTTGGTTATTGTCAACTTTGGAAGTGGACAAGTTTGAATAAATCGCATTATTTCGACATAGGAAATCTGCTGTTGCTCTGTCTCTCATTACTTTTGGACCACCCTGCGTATCTAAATTATAAAAATGTGTAAAAAAATGTTACTAGTATTAAACAATGCCAACCAATTCATTTAATTTAGCACAACATACAAGTTAATAAAATTTTAATTTTTTTAAACTACAATTAAAACACTTTCGTGCTAAAATTAAACTGCGGAACAAGCCATACAGATATAGATGAAAAAAGAAAGCAATCAACGTAATGATTTTCCTTTACAAAAATAATATAAAGCCAACACTTTCATTCAGACATGACAAAAACAGAACTCATTTTACGGCTAAATTTAGCGATATTCGTCTGTTATTTCATTTCATTGCTAATTTAAGTTGTATTTAGGATAGAATGACTAAGAGTAAAAGAAGAGTTTTTTCGAATTATAATATAACCATTTGCGTTTTAGTTTTAATATGAAGGATTTGTGCATTAACAATGTTTTTTTTTGTTGTTTTTTTTCGCGTACTTTCGGCAAGCTTTTTTTTAATCAGATTACTACAAAAGTATACAAGCAATATTCTGAAATTACTGTAAGTTTTATTAGATATATTATGCCTTAATTCAAAAATAAATTTGTTAAATCTACATGAAATAAGTAAATATTGCTCGTATAATGTCTGTAATAAAGGAAAAAGACTTTTTTAAATTACTTCCTTTAAATAAATAGCTTGCACTCAGGTAAGACGGCTATGATCAGAAATGGCGGATATTTATTTCGAAGGCTGTGTTTTAAATGGACATTTTGGTGCGTATCTTGAATCCAAGAAGGATTTCCAATTGAGAACTATTAACGGTGATGGTTTGCAGCGGGAATTTTTAATTTTAATTTAGAATAACTTCATCAAAGCCTTCTGGGGACTTGAAAGGAGTTCTTAAATCCCATAATCCGACACTTTTGTCACACATTCCAAATAGGAGTGACCTCTTACAGAGAATGTTATTTTTATTTCTTGGAGGCCGTGAATTTTGTTATTTGCAACACAGTGTATAAATCGGAAAATCACGAAATTTTTATTTTGTCCTCCGGCAGTCGCAAAAAATTGGCAAGTCGTCAACGTCATCGCCTAAGAAATTGTTAATATAATGAAAAAGGAAGTATGCAACTTCGTTTGAACTTTTTTTGACCATCCTTCGTGGTAAGTTTAAAAAATCGACTGGCCAGAGCAAAGGACGTTGACGTTGAATGCGTACATGGACAATTGCCGTTTATAATATACGATATTTGTGGTAATTTTCAGGAGCGAAATATTTTTTGAATGAAATCACAGTTTTGTATTAAGTGCAAATTTAATAAATAATTAAGCAGAGCGCTTTCGACCTTATAGGTCATCATCAGTGCTACTTGTCAGGTTAACAGTCAGCAATCCATCTGAACAAACAACAGTTAACAAATTAAAATATTATTACAATACATTTAAAATTTAGACCTTCATTTGACAAAACAATTTTTAAATTAAACGGCCACATCTTTGATGGTGAAATTCGAAACGTTCCACAGTCGATACAGATGGCTTCCATTTTTTATTTTTTCTTGCAGATTTTTTTACTTCTCTTTTTCAAGAATAAAATGTATCTGCCTTTCTGTTGTGACGGTTTAATTTTTAATTTCATCTGCATCCTGTTCAGTCAACAACGCTTTGAGGTTAATGTAAAATTCATCACATGTGGCACATAAATGTTGAAGTTTTTATTAAATGTTTATCTGTGCGTTTCGTGCAAGACTTTTACAATCGGGTGTAGTTCTTTGAAAAGAATAAACATCTTTTAATTTTGAGCTCTTCATGTGAATAGGTTTGTTCTTGTCTTTAATGGTATAGTAGCTTTGGCGACCCTTAAAGCTTTTAATGTGCTTACATACCAAAAGATTTGTGGAGTCGTCCAACTTTTATGGAGTGCATTATGCGTTTCTCGTTTATCTTTAGGAGCTACACCAGTTCGTTTTAGACTTTCCTTAGTATAAGTTAGTTTATTTTTTGTAATTCCATGTGTGGAACAGAACGCCTTGGCTCATACTGGAATGTCACGATCAATAACTAGAACCCGGTACGCGTAACTAGCATCATGGAAAGAAGCTGTGCTTTAATTTTGCCGTGGCCTCCTTGTCTTTACAGGTAACACCGTGATCAACCCTGTTAGATAGGAATATTGTTCATCATTGGAAATCAGAATATTAATGTTCCTTATTATTTCTTTTCTTTTATCCTCGTTAATCTCTTCAAAACATTTGTACCTTATGCCGTCCTGTCTCGTGTGTCGATAACTTTAATTTTTTAGTAACCTCAGACAAACGGCGGGTTATTTTTCTTTTTTTTTTTGGCTTTGTACAAAGCTGGACGGAGTGGTTTGATTGACTGCACGCCATAATTTTAAAAATCACGCACAGAACAAGAATCTAATCGTCACGCAAATAATGAAAAATAGTACTGACATATGTAAGTCTAGTATGTAAACAACTCCTACTCCTAGCATTTTTTGGCCTGAAACGTCATTTTATTGTTATGACTTAGCTGCTTCTATTATATTATTGAACGCATTGACTGAACTGTTTTCCCGTGTATGTCAACACTTTGATGAAAATTTGCACGATACTATGCTGGTTTCTTCCCAGTTTTAAGGTTCTAAAAGGTGCATATCCAACTAAAGAATTTAATGGTACATGTAAATAAATTTTGAATAAAAAGTGACTTGTCTGGTTTTTCCCTGTACCCTTCATATGTAATAAAAGAAAAAGATGTTTTTTAACAACTACTTGAAAAAAATAGCTTGCACTTAAGTTATAGTTATAAAATATATTTATAAGCTCATCAAATTTTATAGGAAATTCCCTTATGTTGATTCTAGCTTGCCTGGGTAACAGTTTCTAAGTTTCAGTGCTCGCATTTATAACCATGACATACAACTAGTACTAAAAAATATCTCAAATTATTTCAAAGTATTTGCATATAAATTACAAATTGTGAAGTACATGTGAATACAGAGCCTATACTGTATATCGTGTTAATTACAGAATTTCTTTGATCTTTTGGTCTAGCTACTATAATTATAAATATAAATGCGTGCAGAGATATTGTAAAGAATATAATATGAGGTGATAATCCGATAAGTTCGGTATACGTATTCGGTTGTAGTTTTTACACCATATTATGAGTTTGTAATGCATGCTGTTAACTTAGTTATACTCGTAAATATTAGTTATGCGGTTTAATTATCTTCGGAAAAGTGAATAAAATATCTTTATCGTCTTTAGAACTATTGTAAGATTTAAAATAAATAAATCTCTTGTCGCCTCATTTTGATTTATTGTAGCATATGCATACGGTATTTGAATTTGGATATTAAATTCCCTTCAGTCGGTTAATGTACATTATGGCTATTATATTATCCGCTTATAATAAGAAACTGAGAAGAGATTAGTGGCTTTGCGGACAAAAGAAGAGAGTGTCTTTAAGTTAATTAATTACGCAGGGATCGTTACTGAGCATATGTCCTTATTATAATCCATCAGACTATCGCATAAGATCTTAGCGCTGTTTTTCTATAAAACAAGTAATAACAAGAATGCACTGTCGTCATACCGGAACTTAACGTTAACGTTTTAAGGTTAGCTCAGGTCGCGCGCGCGCGCGCGCGTCCTGAGCTAACCTTAAAACGCGCAAACCCAAGCAAACCTGAACAAACCTAAGCAAACCCAAGCAAACCGGAGCAAACCTGAGCAAACCCAAGCAAACAAACCTGAGCAAAGACAATTATCTTGTAACAAATATTGTTCATTTGAAACGTTAACAGCGAAAAACATCCAATCACTAATTACGTCGATCTCTCATATGTTTATTTAAACACTTAGACGTAAAAATGAGACGAGAAACTTATACATACCTCTATAGCCCATTTCTTAATTTACTAGCAAAAGACTTATAAGAATCTCTTTAGGACCTTTAGGTTTTCTTGATAAGGGAGTAGGCTATTTGGGTTCTTACGCTTGTAGAAGAAGAAAAGTCATAAGGTATAACTAGTTATTTATTAAGATCTATAATTTTACATTATTTGTTATAATATTACTTACTACATATTTGAGTTGTTCTAAAAGTCCTAGATTAGGACATTTAATACCAAAGAAATTAAGATCCATCTTTCCTGAGCTAACGAGGCTATTGCTAAATTCATTATATTCGAAATACATGCCATTTTGAAGGAAGTATAGACGGGCATTTGTATATCGAGATACGCCATCTACTCGAGCAGGAACACCAGTAAAAAGTTCTGATATTAAGTGTGTTTCTTTAGGCCTAAAGCTACATTCAACCATGCCCCACACCTCAAATTTATTTATAAACAAATAGGTTCTCCCCTTATTAGTGTTAACCGCTGCATAAATTATAGTTTTATCATCTCTTCTAGCAATCCTATCAATATTTTCCGAGCGTATTAATTTAAACGTTCCATATTCAAAAAAGTAAATTGTATCACCGACAATGGTAGCAATTTCACCATTAGGTCTTTCGTAAATAGCTGTAATGTTTTCTAAATCTTTTGATAAGAATGGCAAGTAATCAGTTATCAAGAAAGGCTTGTTATTAATTTCTTTGTTATTTAAATTCAGCATCCACACATATTTTTCATAAAATATATACAACTTATTTTTCACCACTAAATATGTGTTAAGTGTTTTAAAATTGTTGTTTGCAAAATTGGTGTTTTTTCCGTTGGTTTAATACGTGGCGGTGGTAAAGGTTTTTTCGTTGGCTCCATACGTGGTGGTAAAGGTTTTTCTGTAGACGGCGCCGAAGCTGTCTTTGCAGGTATGGGATTGTTCTTGGGTAGAGATGTTATAGGACTTGGGATTGGTCCATAGAGTTGTTGTGTACCCCATATATCATCCGCAGATAGGTTGTTGCGTTTTTGGTACCAAGGGAACATAATTGCATTCGGATCCTGCGAGTGGTCTAAGCCTAGAGTATGGCCAATTTCATGTACCAGCGCTCCCAATAAATTGGGGTTATCATCATAAAAATTTTTGGTTAAACTCCATGGAAGTCCGTCATATAAACGAATTTCTACATTACTCCTACCGTCGGGGAAATAAGCATGTCCTAATACTTGATTGGATAACCCGAATGCACTGGAGCTATTTTCGTGTGTCATTGAGTGGTTTGCGTCCTTAAAGGCGATAGTTATATTTGCATCCTTCTGTCTTGTATAGGTAAATCGAAGGTTTGATGCTACTTCCCAGATCCCAAAGTCATCATTTGCTGCTCTCTGTTATGGATAAAGAGATGAAGCAAATGCTGGACGATAAATATTCCATTTTAAATATGTGGAAGACCACTTTGTAGGGGAGGTTTTAAACTGCGCTACATCTTTACCACATCTAGGTTTGCGCATCAGGTTTATAGTTTTGTCGTTTAAAGTTCCATCTACAGGTAACTCATAGCTTTCTTGGAATTGTTTCAAACCTTGAGATATTGACATCAAAGAGTTGCTGGTATTAGTGCTGTTAAGGTACCCATATTGCACTAAATATTTCCATGCCTCTGCATGAATGAATTGTTCTTCTTCTGGCATTGCCTCATATTCGTCATATTTATCTTCATCTATAGTAGGTATTCCTTCTTCGTCTGATGTTGATTCTGCGTGTACAGCACTTACAAGCACTAATATATTTTATAACTATAACTTAAGTGCAAGCTATTTTTTTCAAGTAGTTGTTAAAAAACATCTTTTTCTTTTATTACATATGAAGGGTACAGGGAAAAACCAGACATGTCACTTTTTATTCAAAATTCATCTACATGCACCATTAAATTCTTTAGTTGGATATGCACCTTTTAGAACCTTAAAATTGGGAAGAAACCAGCATAGTATCGTGTAAATTTTCATCAAAGTGTTGACATACAGGGGAAAACAGTTCAGTCAGTGCGTTCAATAATATAATAGAAGCAGCTAAGTCATAACAATAAAATGACGTTTCAGGCCAAAAAATGCTAGGAGTAGGAGTTGTTTACATACTAGACTTACATATGTCAGTACTATTTTTCATTATTTGCGTGACGATTAGATTCTTGTTCTGTGCGTGATTTTTAAAATTATGGCGTGCAGTCAATCAAACCACTCCGTCCAGCTTTGTACAAAGCGGAAAAAAAGAAAAATAACCGGCCGTTTCTCTGAGGTTACTAAAAAATTAAAGTTATCGACACACGAGACTGGACAGCATAAGGTACAAATGTTTTGAAGAGATTAACGAGGATAAAAGAAAAGAAATAATAAAGAACTTTAATACTCTGATTTCCAATGATGAACAATATTCCTATCTAGCAGGGTTGGTCACGGTATTACCTGTAAAGACAAGGAGGCCACGTCAAAATGAAAGTACAGCTTCTTTCCGTGATGCTAGTTACTCGTACAGGGTTCGAGTTCTTGATCGTGACATTCCAGTATGTGCCAAGGCGTTGTGTTCCACACATGGAATTACAAAAAATAAACTAACTTATAGTAAAGAAAGTCTAAAACAAACTGGTGTAGCTCCTAAAGATAGGCAAACGAGAAAAGCAGAGTGCACTCCATAAAAGCTGAACGACTCCACAAAACTTTTGGTATGTAAGCACATTAAAAGCTTTAAGGGTCGCTAAAGCTGCTATACCATTAAAGACGAGAAAAAACCTAATTCACCTGAGGAGCTCACAATTAAAAGATGTTTATTCTTTTCAAAGAACTACACCCGATTGTAAAAGTCTTGTACGAAACGCACAGATCAACATTTAATAAAAACTTCAACATTTCATTCGGATACCCCCGAACTGATACATGTGCCACATGTGATGAATTTCACATTAACCTCAAAGCGTTGTTGACTGAACAGGATGCAGATGAAATTAAAAATTAAACAGTCACAAAAGAAAGGCAGATACATTTTATTCTTGAAAAAGAGAAGTAAAAAAATCTGCAAGGAAAAATAAAAAATGGAAGCCATCTGTATCGACTGTGCAAAAAATACCACAAACAACGTATATTATAAACGGAAATTTTCCATGTGCGCATTCAATGCCAACGTCCTTTCCTCTGGCCAGTCGATTTTTGAAACTTACCACGAAGGATGGTCAAAAAAAGTTCAAACGAAGTTGCATACTTCCTTTTTCATTATATTAACAATTTCTTAAGCGATGACGTTGACCACTTGCCAATTTTTTGCGACTGCCGGAGGACAAAATAAAAATTTCGTGATTTTCCGATTTATACACTGTGTTGCAAATAACAAAATTCACGGCCTCCAAGAAATAAAAATAACATTCTCTGTAAGAGGTCACTCCTATTTGGAATGTGTGACAAAAGTGTCGGATTATGGGATTTAAGAACTCCTTTCAAGTCCCCAGAAGGCTTTGATGAAGTTATTCTAAATTAAAATTAATTGTGATATGTCATTAAAAAGGAAATTTTAAGCTCTACCCAACTGTATAAAAAATATACCGGGATTCTATTAAAAATTCTTGACTTGGGCCTACTTCCGAAAAAACGTGAAATGATATTCAATTGCTTTTTCATGGAAAGTATATATAGGTCTCAATAAGGTACCCCTTCAACTCAAATTTCTGACTTAAAAGACAATTGAATGGCGCATTGTAAAACGATTTCGCTCTGTCTCTCGGTATATACTCGTACATATATTTTTTATACCTCGATCTCTATTTCTGCAAATAAATATTACAAAAAAGGCAAAGTTTAGCTAAATGGTTACTCTTACTCTACTTAATACAAATAGTCACTAAAACTTAACTGGGGATACAAAATCACTCCCAAAAGTCCCAAATATTTATTCAAAAAAGAAACTAAGTACCGTAAAATGAGGTGTCTTCGGACGATATTTGATGTTTTTTTTCAATAACTACTGTAATAACTGTCTTAAAAATTTGAAAAAATTGCTATAGATGCATGAACTGTTAGTGCTTATGTTTTCACTGTTATTTGAATTTTACCCCTCCCCCCAATTTTTTAAAAAATGTTTTCAACTGTCCGAAGTCACCTCAATTGTTGAGGTGACTTCGGACACCCATTAAAATCACGTTAAAAGCGTTGTTAAGGTCATGTTTAAGCGACTTCGGACACTCATTTTTTAAAAAATGTATTTTTAGGCCAAAATACATTTATTTTGGGGGTAAATATATGTATTTTGGCTAGCTGGGCTAAAAATAAAACATTTTTTATGAACTGCAACTTTTATTTATAAAAAATATAAATCTTAAAAAACAGAAAAACAAATTCTAAACATAAAAATAAAAAACAAACGTTATTAACGAAAAATTCTACGTTTGAAACGAAAAAAAACATTCTTTTAACATCAAAAACGGATTAACAACCTATTCTAAAGTAATATCATCAGGTAAATTTGAAAATAAATATCGGTCTCTTCGTAAACTAATGGGATTCAAACTTTTTACGATATCTAAGAACATTACAATACTGTCATCATTCATTAATGGAAAATAAAAATATATTTGAGCGTTAGAGCCTTTTTTTCTTAAAAATCTAACTAAATAGGATGAAGGCTCATTCGCCCCTTTTATCTCTTCTAAAATTAATCCAATATAATATTTAAATTTAGAACAGAAAGCTAAAGGCACTTTTACTAAAGCAAACATATCAACTTTAGGAACTAAAACACCACAAGAATCAGTCTTTTGAGTTTTCATTTTATTCTTCAGACACATCAAGGGAACCTCATCTTCTGAATCGGAAAATAAAATCTTATCAGTCTCTGGATCTGGTAAAGTGGGGCGTACTGAAATCAAGGGAAGAGAATCTGAATCAGATGAGTCATTTTCTTCAATATTAGCGTTTGCAGTTGTTTTTCCAAGGGACGGTGCTGATGTTTTAGGGTCGTTCTTCTGCAAAAAATCTTTAGGCAAAACTGGTTGCCCAGGTTTTACATTTATTCGCTTTCTTCTGGCCTTAGGACGAACATCTGGCGATCTCGTCTTTTGCAAAAAATTTAACAGCGTTGCAGACGCATTGATTTCGGTTGATGGTGCCGGAGAATCGGATTGGGTTGGAGGTATATTTTTACGGGGCAGTCTTTTCCAGACGGCTTCTGGATCGTATGGAAGAATTCCGCATGCTCGAAATCCTGATAATATATTTGCTCTTGAGGTAGCGTCCATTGCGGTCAAAGTTTGTTGTATAAGTTGGGGAAAGTCTGATTTTTGAAATGGTCCCTTCCTTTTCATTTTCCAGTCTGTGAGTATGGACCTCCAGTGTTTCTTCATAGGCGCAAAACATGCAACGTCCAAAGGTTGACACAAATGTGTCGAATTCGGAGGAAGCAGTATAAATTTTATGTCATATCTTTGACACTCCTGTATGACATCTAAGGTGATATGACTGGAAAGGTTGTCGCCTATTAAAACTTTGCTGCCTTCTTTATGTCTAAAATATGGCAGAAGTATTTGGCGAAACCATTCTACAAATGTCGTTGATTCAAACCAACCGCTTTTGCTTATGCTGTAGCAAGCACCAGGAGGTCCATCTTGTTCCCACTCTTCATATCTGTGCTTAGCTTTATGGACCACAAACGGAGGCAAGAATATGCCAGAAGCAGATGCAGCCATCATCACACTTGCTGGTTTTTGACGAGTCAATGACTCTATCACAGTGTTTGGATCCACGTTTGCAGACGACCTTAGGCTTTCCAGGATCATCGCTAAAGTTTGTTTCGTCGTAATTTACGATGTTTTCACCTGGAATACCATCAGCTGATTTTTTTAGCTCCAAAAAATATTCTTTGATAGTTGCATCAGTTACCTCAGCTCTACTTCGTTTGATATTTTGGGCCAGTCTAATAGTAAGAACTGTATGTCGAGAAAGAAACTTTTTCGCCCAAGTTGCTCCGGGTAGATTATGTTTCCATTGTTTCACTGTTCTTCCCTTTCTAGTTAAATAATGTTGAACTGCCTGACGAATATCAAATTCCTTAAGCGGAAAACCCCATTCTGCTGACAGTAAGATAGCTTCACCAAACTGAGTTTCTTCTTCTTTTGTAAGTAACGTCTGTCCGCCATGTTTCTTTATGTGGGAGTCCGTAGTTTTATCGTGGAGGGTGGATTTTGGAATATTATAATGTTCACTTGCCTGTCTTAATGACATTTTCCCTCTCTTAACTTGAAGAACTGCGATTTTGAGTCGTGTCGGGTCATAATTCATATAGTTCCTTGAACCCAAAGTTCGTTTATATACCCGCACCATTGTCCAAAGTCGCCCCCAGTTCGGTGAATTTTTTGAAAATAATTCTGTAAAAAAAAACGACGATTATTTTTTTACTTCTTATTTGCTCAAAACATTAAGTAAACATCATGTCTCAATAAAATATACACCAACAATTAGAATAATAATAAATAAAAGTCACAGCATCATTACTTTTTCACTATTTCAAAATCCGTTAAATCAATGGCCGCCATTAGATTCGAAATACGAGATAAATACTTACGTATACGTGCAACCTGCTTCCACTACATTCTCAACTAGACTAAACAGTGAACCTTAGCGCACGGAGAATTTGATCTTTTGACGCAGTAAGCCGAGTATACACGAAAGAGTACGAGGACTACGCGCTGTCCGAAGTCACCTGCGCCGTCCGAAGACACCTCACTTTACGGTACCTTTGCGCTGGGATGTCCTTTCATATGATTTTTTTCAATGTCACTGTCCAGGTGACATTTGCCACACTGCCTGGAGTTATTTATCTGAAACTTAATCAGAAATAACATTATTTTTTTCTCAAAAACTCCTTTTTTTTAAAAAATAAAACGGGCCTCAGATAACCAGTATACTGTCAGCAGGGCTAAATGTTGTAAACATGTTTTTAACTTGCAGTAAATTGGTTAACTCTGCCTTTATTATTATTAACAGTTCCATCTCGCAAAAAGGCTAAACTAATAAGTCCGTCTTGTTGAAAGGTGCATCTAGGACTGATTATTTTAGAGTAAATGATAAATATTTATAAGAAATAAAACAAAAAAAATATTTTAATAACTTTATTGTTTTCAATAAAATTCTATAACTCCAGGTCTTTCTAGTTCTTTCAAAATAGTCCTTATTTCACTAGAATTAGCATTATTTTCTTCTAAATATTTCATTTTTTCGACAAGGTCGTTGACATCTTCATACATGAGCAACTCTTCTGCATCTTTCTCAGCTCCTTCACTAATCTCCCTATCTTCTTCTTCGTCACTAACTACTTCACGTTCGTGCGGATGGTTGTGGTTTATACGACACCTTTGAGGTTTCCGTTGTTTTATCTCGGCTTGTTTCTGTTTTTTCAGGACATAACTTCTCTTTGGTGGAAACAGTTTTGAAATTTGGTTATACTTTCACCCTTTGGTTGATATAATTGCGCTGTTTGCATTTAAACCTTTTCTGTGTACATTTGTAATAAGTAAAATCTTCTTGTAATTATCTAAATGTTTTGAATTAAATTTTAGTGGTTGATTTGTAGCTAATAAATTAAACAGTCCTTCTGATAACAGAAATTTTTCATTATCTATTATGAGAACGTTATCTTTTATAACGACGGGCATATTTCCAAGAAACAACTTACTGCCCTCTTTCCGCACACCATATTTAACAGTTGGTGTTTCAAGAAGCTGATACTTTATCTTGTTGCTAATTTATCATGCTTTCCATTTTAATTGTGGATCGATATGTCATTTTGTATTTACCTACATAGATAATTACCTACATATCTTATCTGAATTTTGGGCGTATTTTATCTGACTTGTGTAAGTCGTTACCAGCATTAACATTAATAGGTATAAAACTTGAATATAAACTAAATAATATATTTTAGCTAGGTACTTAATTACTACTGCCGAAGTAATTTAATTAAAATCTTACCACTATAACTTGTAAAATGCAGTTCATTAACAATATTCTCGAAGCTATGATTTTCCTCCAAATGTCTTCTAGGTCACTATTAAACTTAAAGTTAACATTGCATTCAACGCACGTATATTTCGTGTCGAATGCGTAATCAATGACTCTATCACAGTGTTTGGATCCACGTTTGCAGACGACCTTAGGCTTTCCAGGATCATCGCTAAAGTTTGTTTCGTCGTAATTTACGATGTTTTCACCTGGAATACCATCAGTTGATTTTTTTAGCTCCAAAAAATATTCTTTGATAGTTGCATCAGTTACCTCAGCTCTACTTCGTTTGATATTTTGGGCCAGTCTAATAGTAAGAACTGTATGTCGAGAAAGAAACTTTTTCGCCCAAGTTGCTCCGGGTAGTTATTTTTCCATTGTTTCACTGTTCTTCCCTTTCTAGTTAAATAATGTTGAACCACCTGACGAATATCAAATTCCTTAAGCGGAAAACCCCATTCTGCTGACAGTAAGATAGCTTCAAAAAACTGAGTTTCTTCTTCTTTTGTAAGTAACGTCTGTCCGCCATGTTTCTTTATGTGGGAGTCCGTAGTTTTATCGTGGAGGGTGGATTTTGGAATATTATAATGTTCACTTGCCTGTCTTAATGACATTTTCCCTCTCTTAACTTGAAGAACTGCGATTTTGAGTCGTGTCGGGTCATAATTCATATAGTTCCTTGAACCCAAAGTTCGTTTATATACCCGCACCATTGTCCAAAGTCGCCCCCAGTTCGGTGAATTTTTTGAAAATAATTCTGTAAAAAAAAACGACGATTATTTTTTTACTTCTTATTTGCTCAAAACATTAAGTAAACATCATGTCTCAATAAAATATACACCAACAATTAGAATAATAATAAATAAAAGTCACAGCGTCATTACTTTTTCAATATTTCAAATTCCGTTAAATCAATGGCCGCCATTAGATTCGAAATACGAGATAAATACTTACGTATACGTGCAACCTGCTTCCACTACATTCTCAACTAGACTAAACAGTGAACCTTAGCGCACGGAGAATTTGATTTTTTGACGCAGTAAGCCGAGTATACACGAAAGAGTACGAGGACTACGCGCTGTCCGAAGTCACCTGCGCCGTCCGAAGACCCCTCACTTTACGGTACCTTTGCGCTGGGATGTCCTTTCATATGATTTTTTTCAATGTCACTGTCCAGGTGACATTTGCCACACTGCCTGGGGTTATTTGTCTGAAACTTAATCAGAAATAAAATTAAGTTTTTCTCAAAAACTCCTTTTTTTGAAAATAAAACGGGCCTCAGATAACCAGTATACTGTCAGCAGGGGCGGATGGGCTCAATGTTGTAAAAATGTTTTTAACTTGCAGTAAATTGGTTAACTCTGCCTTTATTATTATTAACAGTTCCATCTTGCAAAAAGGCTAAACTAATAAGTCCGTCTTGTTGAAAGGTGCATCTAGGACTGATTATTTTAGAGTAAATGATAAATATTTATAAGAAATAAAACAAAAAAAATATTTTAATAACTTTATTGTTTTCAATAAAATTCCATAACTCCAGGTCTTTCTAGTTCTTTCAAAATAGTCCTTATTTCACTAGAATTAGCATTATTTTCTTCTAAATATTTCATTTTTTCGACAAGGTCGTTGACATCTTCATACATGAGCAACTCTTCTGCATCTTTCTCAGCTCCTTCACTAATCTCCCTATCTTCTTCTTCGTCACTAACTACTTCACGTTCGTGCGGATGGTTGTGGTTTATACGACACCTTTGAGGTTTCCGTTGTTTTATCTCGGCTTGTTTCTGTTTTTTCAGGACATAACTTCTCTTTGGTGGAAACAGTTTTGAAATTTGGTTATACTTTCACCCTTTGGTTGATATAATTGCGCTGTTTGCATTTAAACCTTTTCTGTGTACATTTGTAATAAGTAAAATCTTCTTGTAATTATCTAAATCTTTTGAATTAAATTTTAGTGGTTGATTTGTAGCTAATAAATTAAACAGTCCTTCTGATAACAGAAATTTTTCATTATCTATTATGAGAACGTTATCTTTTATAACGACGGGCATATTTCCAAGAAACAACTTACTGCCCTCTTTCCGCACACCATATTTAACAGTTGGTGTTTCAAGAAGCTGATACTTTATCTTGTTGCTAATTTATCATGCTTTCCATTTTAATTGTGGATCGATTTGTCATTTTGTATTTACCTACATAGATAATTACCTACATATCTTAACTGAATTTTGGGCGTATTTTATCTGACTTGTGTAAGTCGTTACCAGCATTAACATTAATATGTATAAAACTTGAATATAAACTAAATAATATATTTTAGCTAGGTACTTAATTACTACTGCCGAAGTAATTTAATTAAAATCTTACCACTATAACTTGTAAAATGCAGTTCATTAACAATATTCTCGAAGCTATGATTTTCCTCCAAATGTCTTCTAGGTCACTATTAAACTTAAAGTTAACATTGCATTCAACGCACGTATATTTCGTGTCGAATGCGTAATCAATGACTCTATCACAGTGTTTGGATCCACGTTTGCAGACGACCTTAGGCTTTCCAGGATCATCGCTAAAGTTTGTTTCGTCGTAATTTACGATGTTTTCACCTGGAATACCATCAGTTGATTTTTTTAGCTCCAAAAAATATTCTTTGATAGTTGCATCAGTTACCTCAGCTCTACTTCGTTTGATATTTTGGGCCAGTCTAATAGTAAGAACTGTATATCGAGAAAGAAACTTTTTCGCCCAAGTTGCTCCGGGTAGATTATTTTTCCATTGTTTCACTGTTCTTCCCTTTCTAGTTAAATAATGTTGAACTACCTGACGAATATCAAATTCCTTAAGCGGAAAACCCCATTCTGCTGACAGTAAGATAGCTTCAACAAACTGAGTTTCTTCTTCTTTTGTAAGTAACGTCTGTCCGCCATGTTTCTTTATGTGGGAGTCCGTAGTTTTATCGTGGAGGGTGGATTTTGGAATATTATAATGTTCACTAGCCTGTCTTAATGACATTTTCCCTCTCTTAACTTGAAGAACTGCGATTTTGAGTCGTGTCGGGTCATAATTCATATAGTTCCTTGAACCCAAAGTTCGTTTATATACCCGCACCATTGTCCAAAGTCGCCCCCAGTTCGGTGAATTTTTTGAAAATAAATCTGTAAAAAAAAACGACGATTACTTTTTTACTTCTTATTTGCTCAAAACATTAAGTAAACATCATGTCTCAATAAAATATACACCAACAATTAGAATAATAATAAATAAAAGTCACAGCGTCATTACTTTTTCAATATTTCAAAATCCGTTAAATCAATGGCCGCCATTAGATTCGAAATACGAGATAAATACTTACGTATACGTTCAACCTGCTTCCACTACATTCTCAACTAGACTAAACAGTGAACCTTAGCGCACGGAGAATTTGATTTTTTGACGCAGTAAGCCGTGTATACACGAAAGAGTACGAGGACTACGCGCTGTCCGAAGTCACCTGCGCCGTCCGAAGACACCTCACTTTACGGTACCTTTGCGCTGGGATGTCCTTTCATATGATTTTTTTTTAATGTCACTGTCCAGGTGACATTTGCTACACTGCCTGGGGTTATTTGTCTGAAACTTAATCAGAAATAAAATTATTTTTTTCTCAAAAACTCCTTTTTTTTTGAAAATAAAACGGGCCTCAGATAACCCGTATACTGTCAGCAGGGGCGGATGGGCTCAATGTTGTAAAAATGTTTTTAACTTGCAGTAAATTGGTTAACTCTGCCTTTATTATTATTACCGTTCTCATGTGTCTGTTAAGATTATATTGAGTTGAAAAAAGTTTATTACAGTCGAAACATAAAACGGGCATTTTAGGGAACTTTAGAGAAAAAAAGAACACAATAATTACTAATAAGTACGATGAGAAACACACCAGGAAAATCAAGGAAATCTTAGGTTAGAAATGTCAACAAACACCGAATCGCTGACATTTGTAGCGCATACGTAATATGAAGAATATTTTCCTCCCATTAGCTGGTCCTGAAATTGGCAAACTCAAAAATCTACACGCCATTTACCGATTTCGGTAATTTAATTTTTTTTGCAGAACACCTATATTTCCCCACAAGCCGCCACTGCTTGCAATGAATAATATTTTTATTTATTGGCGCATTCTTTGCTTATGATTTGTAAGGTTTTAATCTTGTTTGAAGTGCATTTAAATTGTATTACCTATTGGGTTGTAAAGGTTCCAGAATTTAAAGAAACATAAAACTCACCTTTGCCTTGGACGTAGCCGCCGCGGCGATGGCTTTTTCATCTTCTCCAGTAAAGGCATCAGGCAGAAAATCCTCCCTACCATGAAATTTGTAGCAACTGATAACAATTTATTTATAATTATATTATTATTATTATTTATATTTATATTATTTATAATTATTAATTTATTTATTTATTTATGCAGGTGTATGTTAATGCATAATTAATTCTTAAACGGATTAACCGATTTCGATCATTCTTTTTGTTTGTAAATAAAGCGGTTAGTATAATTTACACTTAGAATTTTTTGTTTTGCAAAAATACAAAGGGTTTTTCCGAAATTTCGGATAATCGCTAAAAAAGTCATTCTAAGCAACTTTGTCAAGTGGCATTTTTCTTTAAAATAAAAAATAAAGGTTGTTTACTCTGAGGTCAGTCAGTTTTGGACCTTCCTGTATACAGAAACTATTTTTTTTAAATAAATCGCATTTTTATTTTATAAAGAATAACTTTTTGTCGTAAACATTAAAAATTAGGTCCATTTGTGGTATAGGTCACCTGATCCAGGGACACCCTGCACGTGTTCTTGAAATTTAGGTTTAAATTTTACCCAAAAATTGCAAAACGAAATGCAGTGTTCGGATTTTTTTCAGACACACAGATTTTTTTATAGAGCTTGGAAATTAAGTATAGTATAGTTTACATTATACCGTTGACCTTTTCTGCAATAAATCAACTACCTGCTTAAACCTCATTGTGTAGGCCCCAACATCTTCAAACCGCAATAAATGGGTGCAGGGTCGGTTTGAAAATATGAATCTATTATACATAATTATTTATTTTTATTTAGAATTAAAAAGACATTTTAAACCAAACGAAAATAACGATCAATTAATAATATAAAAATAATAATAATAGTAAAAATAAATGTATATATTAAGGGGTTACATACAGTTAGAATTTTCACAAAATCGATTTTTTTTTAATGTCATTTTCGTAATGTACATATCGCACATCGGCAGCAACAGTGTCGTAAGTTCGCTGAGCGTCTTTTTGAGAAAACGGCTAAAAAGGTTGCAACCAATAATGATTTCGGCTTCGCTACAGCGTTAAAGTGAATAGAAATGTTTTGTTTCTTGTTATACCATATTTGTTGTTAAACATACTAATGTGTAACTAAATATTAACGTAAATTTGATTTTTTCGTTAAATACTCATACATGTGACAGTGTTGCTGTATATTTATAATACGATTTCTAGGATGTGACTGTGTTGCTGCCTACTCATAATTGTTTTTTCAAGTTGTGACGTTGTTGCTGAAAATATTAACTAAGAGAGTGTATTTAAAATGTATGCAAGACTGTCTTTAAATAAATAAGTACAATGCAACAATTACGAAAAAAACTTTATTTCTTAGCAAAATCCTAAAATTAGTTACAAAATTTAAAAAAACACAAACAGAATAATTAAAATGTACTTAAAGCTTCTTTATTTTTCTTTGCCTTATTTTTGTTAGTTTGAACAGAATTTTCTATCTGACAGCCTATGGCTTTGTAAAAGTCGTGGTACTTTGAAATAATATGGTTCTTTTTACACAGAAATGTTAAACTCTCCAGTTTATTTTTAGAAATTTCCAGAGGGCCTTTATAGAGTTGCTCTAATTCAATGTTTTTGGTATTACTTAGTGAGACTCTTTTACCTGATCTTTCAACAAGAATTGTTTTAAAGCTTAAATCAGTATAAGTGTTTTTGTAAAAAATTATTCCTGGTTCATCCTTACACACTTTTATTATAGCTATATCATTCCAGATAACCTTTTCTGCCTTATCATTTAGAGTAAAATTATTACCAATTTTTGCTTGAAGGCTCTTAAAGTTGAAGAAGTCTGTAAAATTCATATCTGTAATTTTATAAGGCTGGCCAGTTTTCTTTGCGTTCGCAATGACTGGAATCCACTGACTTGGAGTATAAATTGGTCCTGATTTCAGTACACGTTTCTTTTGTTTTTCAATAAGGGAATGCATATTATCTCCTTCATTTTGTGTATGTCCAACAACTAGAAACTTTAAAGATATGGATGGAATATCAAGTGTCTGGACTGCATGGAGCAGCATTGATACAACGAATTTGTTCTTGTTTTGGCCAGAACAATTGTCACAGTATAATACTACCGGGTGGCCATCATTACATTCACCTCGTAAAAAATTATACAAGCAGGAACTTATTTCGTTGACACCACGTTGTCCTTCCCCCTCGTGCCAAACAAAACAAAATCCATTTAGGGTGCCAAGGTCAAAGATTGTAAAATTGTATGTGCTTAATTTAGATTTATAATAAAAACTGTTGATATCACCACATGGTGTTTGTAAAACTGCTTGCAAGTCAAAAACGACAGTTCTGCATTCGCCTCGTTGAGCAGCTTCTTTATCAGCCTTCTTCTCAAGTCTAGAGAGATCTTTTTCTTTCATATGCTTATCATATCCTTCTTGTAGTGACAATTTTTCTTTTGCGTTCTTGAATTCCTCACACATGCCACACTGATCTTTTTTTGGGGTGAAAAATGATATGTTAAATTCATTTCTAAAAATTCTAGAAAATAGGGTGTAATTTCCAAAATTTTTATTTGCCTCTAAACAAATTTCTTTATAGTCTCTGTAAATGTCAGCAAGTGATTTCCCCCCATCTATGAATTCCCTAGTAGTTTGAGCCCGAAGATAGTGGGATTCAATTCTGGGTATGTCATTAATGTGTTTTCTAATGTCGTTTTGTATGGTTTCAGGTACAGTTTTGTGACTTTTATGTTTGCCTCTCTTATCTTCCTCTAATATTCCATTTTTTGTTTTTGCTATTACAGTACGTATCATGCGATCTGATATTCCTAGTGTTTTTATGAAAAATTGCTTACAAACCCTTAATTTTTCTTCATTTACAGAAAAATAAAATGAATTATTACTTTTTCTGTATTGTTTTTGGTTTATGCTATTGCTGTGTGGTATTGGTGATAAATTATTAAGAATAAAGCTTCTTTGTTTGTCTATGTCACCTATCTCCCAGTATCTCTTAAAAATGTTTTCCCTGTTCTCATGACTTATTTTTTTACTGCATTCAAACTTGCAAGTTTCAGCACAGGGTCCCAGAATTTGACGCGCCGCACATAGGCGAAAAATCGATGAAAGTCGGACAAAACCTACACGTTATTAATTGTTGAACAAAATATTTTTAATATTACCTTTAAACCCTATTTGACTAAAAAAAAATATTTTAAGCCTAATTAAATTGAACCATATCTCATGGTAATGACATTATTAGGATTATGTACCAAGAACAGTGCAAAAAAGTCGGCGCCAACGAAAAAACTTTTCTAATATTGATTTCTCAGAAAGTGCGAGTCTTGATAAAAGTTAGTGTATAAGAAAAAATAAATTTTGATAGGTAAATTTTATGTAAAATATACAAGGAAGCCAAAAGATTAAAAACTGTAGCTCTAAAAATCAATAAAATAAGTATTGTTTTAGAAAGCAGAATTAGATTACTTCTTTGTATTTTCTTGTTCGATTTTAAATATTATTGCTACGTTAAAATGATTTTTCTACTTTTATTAAGGATAGAATTTTCGGAAAAAACAATAATAATGTTAGTTTCCCATTATGACCCAAAACAATTTAAACCTAATATCAGGTAGTTTTGTTACTGAATATCAGGTAGTTTTGTTACTCCGTACGTTCGGTGTACAGACTATAGGTAAGTATTTTATTAAGTAGCCAGTTCCTGATTATTATTCATTCTACCCCTTTGCGCGAGTAATTAAACGTGTGGTCATTTGCACAACCAAATTTAAGGCTTACTTAAGCTAAGTATAGTTTTAAATGCTATTACGTAATTTATTACTGATTCAAAATAAACGTATTTATAACTATACTTGCCTTAAGTTTGGTGGTACAAACGACCATTAGTCTATTAAATCATTTTCAAATTAAAATTAATTGTAGTAAAAAAAATAAGTATTGTAATAAAAAGGCAATACTGGTTTAAACATTTTATTCGTCAACTTGACCTATACTTGACCTAACCTAATAAAATATACCCCAATAT